>JANUWF010002395.1:0-131748 GCA_026120185.1 Voacanga thouarsii | reverse complement strand
GAGAGAGACCAAGAAGAGTGAAACAAAAGCATCATGCTTTGTTATCCTCTCATGCCAAATAATACGGGATCCATTAAGGTGTTGTTTTTTTTTAATTTTATTTTACCTTTGGTCTTATTTATTAGGTCAAATAAAATTATTTACTCTGTAAACTTGAACATCCATAAATAATAAGCCTCAATTATTTATTTTTGGGGCTTTATAAAACGAGTCTAATAAATAATTAACAAGCCTAAATAGACGAATATTAAAATATCGGGCATTTTATCTAGTTTATACCTAAATCAATTTTTTAATTATTTAATTTGGGTCTCGGATCTGAATAATTAATTAACCAATTAAATTAGATAAAACATATACTCTCTCTTGAGCCTTTTATTTTATTCTAACTTGATAATAAATTAGATTACTTAAATAAAATAAAATAAAACACATAATTATCAAGACCAATTCCTTAATCCAAATCTACTCGGGACTTAAGGGCTATTACTGGAGACTAAAAGATACATCGCATTGGCTACTAAAATGATCAAAATACCCACTGCTATATAAATAGTTGTATTTTATATTTTAAATATTTTATAATATCACCATAGAGAAACATTGATCCCAAGAATAATGTCTGCATTAGCAAAGTCTCCGATCTACGTGGTGTAATGACTAAAATACCCCTCTACGCATCGTCATACATTTAGAGAGGAGGAGTGTACTAACCAGATTTCTAAAAGACATATATCATCTTTAGACCTCGCAGTCGATGATCCATGACTCTGGAATGTTTCGTTTTGCAAGAGAGCTACCCTAAAGCAAACATCAAGTCATGTTCCCCAGGATCTTGGCTATTTAGATCGTTTGAACGGTCGCAATGGGCGATATAGTGCGGAAGCTTATCTTGTAAGTGTTGTCTTAACTAACTAGTCACATATACCCAACATCAGAAGTATATCAGCTCTACAGAAAGAATGTCAGCTACGGCATATCAAAATACATGCTTCCAATTTCGTCGGGACCACTAACTCATACTCAAGTAGTAGAGTATTAGTTCCACGGTACTTGATAATAGTCTAGATTTCTTCTAAATAGTACTTTTAGAAACCACTATTACAAGGTCTATTCTACGTATTTGAAATACACTCATCCTGTAGAGTGAGTGAACTACTTACTAGCTAAAGGTAAGCCGTTCTCCATTTGGAATTCACAACACTGATAACCTAAACATGATGAAATTGTCATTCTCGTCAATCGGTTAAGAATAAATGTTTACATGTGTTAAGTAACATGTGATCCATACCTTGCGCTTGAAAGAGAAGTTAGGATATGGTGATCAAATTCACAATTTTTTTCTTGTTGCCACTTCTGCCATCCCATTATTCTCACTCCTACTACATCACTCTAGTATTATGAATGCTTTTCACTTTTTTACATTTTTGTACAATGAGAGAAGATAGGGGATCAATTTGTATACCAAAAATGCTAGAAACAACTCCACACTATTCAGAGAGATTGTCAAGAAAAAGGGCAATTTGTAGACCCTAAACTTTGGGTAGATATTCTCTTTCTTATTGATGTTTACATTTTCTTTTCCTTTATTAACATAAGATTGTATGTTCTAATTTATAATGTCTTATTTTTTAGGAAAAATTTAGTTCCCTTGTTGAGCACCAAAATCAACAAACTCAACACTCTTCATGTTCCTCACAATTCATGGATGAGAAAGAATTGTTTACTGTTGCTGCAGGGGGACTAAATAAGGGTCATATGTATCGGATGTCAGAAAGTAAATGAATAAAAAAAAAAATTCAAATTAGTGCATTTTAGTCCCAAGCTTCTTCTGCAGAATGGTGTTGGAATATAAGCCATCTAGACTAATATTATCTGATGTAATTATCTAATTTATTCTCAGAAATTTTATTTATGAATTTACATTTTATTTGTGCACGATTTTCATTTGGAAAGGACCCATTGTGTTTAAGTAAGTGATCCATGTGAATGGTAGTCTTTCACATTAAGGTATGGATCACGAGTTACTTAACACATAAATGTTTGTTCTTAACCGATTAATAATAATTGGAATCTCATCATGTTTAGGTTATTGTATTATAAATTTCAAATAGGGAATGGCTTGCCTTTATCCAATGAGTAGTCCACTCACTTCATAGCATGAACGTATTTTGAATACGTAGAACAGAATCTGTAATAGTGGTTTCTAAAGTACTATTTAGAAGAAACCTAAGCTATTACTGCTATAGTATAGACTATTACTCTACCGTTCGAGTATGAGTTGGTGGTCTAACGAAGTTGTAAGCATGTACTTTGATATGTTGTAGTTGGGGTTCTTTCGTAGAGCCGATATACTTATATGTTGGGTATATGTGGCTAGCTATTTAAGACAAACTTGTACAATATAACTTCTGCACTATATCGCCCCTTGTGATTGTTCAAATGATCTAAATATCCAGGGCCCTGGGGAACATAACTTAAATGTTTACTTTAGGGTAGCTCCCTTAGAAAGTGGAAACATTCTAGGAGTTGTGGATCATTGGACTAGAGGTCTAAGGATGGTAGATGTCTATTAGAGAGGTGTTAGTACACTCCTCCTCTCTAATTGCACAACAATGTGTAGAGGGGGTATTTTAGTCATTACACCTGTAAGTCGAAGACTTTGCTAACGCAACATTATTCTTGGGGTCAATATTTCCTTATGGTGATATTAGAAAATATTTAAATTGTAAAATATAACTATTTATATAGCAATGGTATTTTGGTCATTTTAGTAGCCAAGGTGATGTGTCTTTTGGTCTCTGGAATAGTCCTTAAGTCCTGACATATTTAGGTTAAGGAATTGGTCTTGAAAATTATGGATTTTATTTTATTTTATTTAAGTAATCTAATTTATTATTAGATTAGAATAAAATAAAAGGCTCTAAAGAGATTATATATTTTATTTAGTTTAATTGGTTAATTAATTATTCAGGGCCCAAGGTCGACATTGAATAATTAAAAAATTAATCTAGATATAAATTAGATAAAAGACCTGATATTTTATGTTGGTCTATTTAGTCTTGTTAATTATTTTTTAGGATGTTTAATAAAGCCCAAAAAATAAATAATTAACATTTATTATTTATGGATGTTCAAGCCCAAGAGTAAATAATTTTATCTGGCCCAAATGAATCAAACCAAGGGTAAAATAAAATTAAAATAAAATTAATTATTAAAATAAATAAATAAAATAAAATAAAAACAACACAGGATAGATCCCATGTTGTTTTGCGTGAGAGATAACAAAAAGGATGGGGCTTTTTGGTTAACTCTCTTGGTCTCTCTCGGTAATAATTTGCATGAAATCAAGACCAAAAGGGTAAGATGAAGAAATCTATGGAGTGATCACAGTGGAAAAACAGAGAGCTTCAACTTAGCAAATCTAACTTTCTGTAAGCTTCACCGGCAGAGGAAAGGGCACCATTTCGGAAGCTTAAAAGGTTCGTGTGAATGAGACAAAGTCGACATTTACAAGGACGTGATCCAATAGCTTCAAGCATCCCTATACAAACATCTTCTTCAGTGCCAATAAAGTTATCCAAACACAGAGGTAAATTTTTTCGTTCGGTAAGCATGCTTTTGGTTTGATGATTTTCGCCATTTTCGACCTTCAAGTGATATCAGAGCCATGGTTTGGCAAATGTAAGAAGCATGTTAGGCTTAACTAAAACAAGAAAATATTTGTTTTGGATGTTTTCTGTGATCCTTCATATTTTTTAATATGGGTAGTTTCACTCTAAACTTCGCGATTGGAAGCATAGAAACACTGCATTTTGATTGCTTTCATAGATATAGTGTAAATCCAGTGTTTTTAAGGGTATATGTAGTTGTTTGGATGAGTTTGATAGAAATTGGTGGAAAAAAACGAGTCCAGAGACATCTGCAATTCACAAAGAAACTTGGAGAAGAAGGGCCGAGCCGAGCCAAAAATGTGAGAGGAGCCGAGCCAAGCCACAGCCGTGACCCCTGTCGAGAAAAGCTTCCTTGCAGAAGCCTTAGCTTCATCACGCCGCACGAGGAAGCAAATCTTCAATTTGCAAATTGAAGATTGTCGTGGTCATCAATTTTGACCGCAG
Source organism: Voacanga thouarsii (assembly GCA_026120185.1). NCBI lineage: Eukaryota > Viridiplantae > Streptophyta > Magnoliopsida > Gentianales > Apocynaceae > Voacanga > Voacanga thouarsii. The sequence goes on along the minus strand of JANUWF010002395.1, from coordinate 127,630 downwards.
CAGTAGGGCGGGTCGGGGCACCCGCTCGGATGGCAGCCCATGGGTTTTCCCAAGGGCCATGATCTTGTGTGGCAGGTGCACTGGACCCGAAATAATTTTTTTTTTTTTTTGTCACATACTAGGCGAAGTTATTTTTATTACACTAGTTAATATTCTTTGAATGTTTTGCTTGAAAAATAATAGTAAAGGAAATGTAGGATTAAACAAGACTATTAATTAATGTGTTTAATTCTATTATTTGGACACTTAGGTTAAAAGAATAGAAAAGCATGAAAACATTTACAATTTTCTAGCATGCTTATTTCTTTTTATACCCTATGTGCTCATTTTCTCAAAGACCAAAGTCTTTGAGATTTTTTTACAAAGAAAAATATTTTTTCTTAAATCAAATTGTTAATTTTAATTCAAACAAAAATTAATTCTTGGTTATTTTCTCAAAGGATTTTATCCTTGACATAGAAAATATTTTGGATTTAGAGATTTTTGTGAATTAAAATAGAAAACCATTTTCATTGAATTTTAACAAGAAAAATTGTTTTTGTCAAATTAAACTTGAGATCAAAATCTCTCGAAAGTTTTATAAAATTTTTTTGAAATTATTAAGTTTATTAACTTAAATAAAATTAATCCATGAAAAAATTTCTTAAAGGGTATAAACCTTGACATAGAAAATTTTATGGATTTAGATATTTTGTTTTTGAGTTAAAAGAAAACTTAATTGAATGTTGCAAAAGATATTTTCCAAGGAAACCCTTATTTTAAAATACTAAGTTGAGAGGGGTTCCAACAGCCCCACGGCTTCCATCACAATCCTCATTAGAGATCGTGAGTCCTCTCGCGTCACCCTAGAAGTGAACCTGTATAGGATTGGGATACCACAAGGATCTAGAACTAAGGAATGGATGTAATTAATAACTTGAGACACATGCTATGATCCGCCAACCCACATTGGAGGTTATAGTGTGAGGAATGTCTATAGGAAATGAAAAGAAACGGTCATCCCACGATGAAGTTATCTTCTAGATCATTACCTAGAAGAGAAATTAATTTGTAGTGGTTAATACACTTAGCTTAGAAAACTGTTAATCTTCCCAAGAAGCTATGTCAGTTTTTCTAAGAGCCAAATTAATCATATTAAAGATAATAGTTATAGGGTTAATTATTAATGGATTTAATATGAGGATAAAGTCACAAATTATTTTGTTTTTCACAAACTAAGTTTTCATTTTTTTTTATTTTTCAGAATGGTTGGTGGAGGTTCTTTTAGTCTTTTGGCCATTATTCTATGTGAGAATAAGCTAACGGGTCCAAATTATGTGGACTGGAAAAGGAACATGGACATAATACTCACTGCTGAGGAGTATAAGTATGTCATCTTTGACACCTGCCCACTTATTGGGGAGGATTCCATCGCTGAGAAGCGAGAGGCTGAGAAAGCATGGAAGAAGGCCAATGAAATGGCTTGATGCTACATGTTGACCTCCATGTCTAATATGTTCCCGTCTAAACATGATCCCATGGCTACTGTGTACGATATTGGCCAATCACTAGCCACAATATTCACATATAAGAGCTAGCTCGCAAGGCAAGAGGCTCTTAGGACGATCATCAATACTAAGATGGTTGAGGGAGCATCAGTCAAAGAGCAGAAGTCTTAGGGGCAGTAATCTATATGTCCTAACCGGATGATTTTATTACTATAGGCCAAGAACATATGGTTTGCAAGTTTAAGAAGTCCATTTATGGACTTAAGCAAGAATCTACAATATGGAATATTTGTTTTAATGAGACTATGAAGTCATATGGTTTCATTCAAAATGAGGATGAACCATTTGTGTACAGGAAATTGGAAGGCATAAATATGGTTTTTCTTGTCCTATGTTTGAATGACATTCTACTCATTGTAAAAGATGTAAGAATATTATTATGTACTAAGGTTTGGCTATCTAGTCAATTTAGTGTTACAGACTTGGGAGAAGCCATTTACATTCTCAAGATTAAGCTTCTTAGAAATAGGAAACAGAGAATGTTAGGATTATACCAAACGACATGCATTGACAAGATGCTGGCCAAGTTTAGCTTGGACTCATGCAAGGAAAGTCTATCCCTTACAGACATGGGTTGTCTTTTTGTTCAAAGGACTATCTTAAGTTCCAAGAAGAAAAAGACAGAATGAGTAGGATTCCCTACGCTTCGGCTGTGGGATGTCTCATGTACGTCATGCTGTGCACTAAGCCAGATATCTGCTTTGTCGTAGGCTTAGTTAGCAGATATCAGTCAAACCCTAGGGAGGTTTATTGGCAAGCTGTAAAGCATATTCTTAAGTACCTTAATGGTATGAAAGATTGTATGCTGGTCTACATGGATGACGACTTGGTTCCTAATGGATACACATACTCAGATTTCTAGACAAATAAGGATGAGAGAAAATCTACTAGTGGATATGTCTTCACCTTGTTTGGATGAGCTGTTTCTTGAAGGAATATCAAGCAATCTTATATTACTGACTCAACCATAGAACCTGAGTATGTGGCAGTTTCAGAAGCATCCAAGGAAGTAGCCTGGCTCCGAAAGTTCCTTTTAGAATTTGGAGTTGTGCCATACATGGACAGACTGATTGTGATGTATTGTGGCAACTCTAGAGTAGTCTCACAATCAAAAGAACCCAGGAACCATAAGAAGGGAAAGCACATCCAAAGGAAGTGCCACTTGATCCGGAATTTTCATTTAGGGATGGGAAATCATGGTGGAACAGATAGTCTCGGAGAACAACCTAGCAGATTCCTTCACCAAGCTTTTGGCTGAGAGAGTCTTTAAGAAACACTTAGACGCCATAGGGGTAGGCATCTACGGGCTTTTATAGTCTTAGAGTGCAAGTGGAAGATTATTGGTGAAGATTAAATTGCAACCGAAACATAGCCAAAAATCAGCCAAACAATAAGAAAAAATTGCAACTTTTCTTCCTGCATGAAGAAGGGAGAAATTTTTTTTTTCTTTATTACCTCTTCTTCTTCTCAAAATTGGCTGAACTGGAATGTGTGGAACTAGGGTAGGTACACTGGTGGAAACCTCTGGTGCGATTCCTACAAGCCTCCTACTCTGTCTGTGCATGTATATGAACACCAACCTCTTGATCTTCCAATATATGGCCTGCCTAATCCCTTTTGGTAAACAACTTACAGGGCTAAGGAACTTTTCTTTGCGAGAGAGAGAGAGAGAGGCGTCTCATTTTTTCACACAAAAGAAGCCATGGAAAAACAACGTTGTTTTCTATTCTCCTGTTTAATCTAAATAAAACCCTAAGCTAAATTGGACTGGCCTATTGGACTCTTAGTTTAGCCTTTTGGACTTAATCAATTATTCTAATTAGAACCAAATAAATGGCCCAATTAATAATTAATTTTCCAGTCTAAATAAACTAGTCTAATAAATAAGCCTATATTAGTTTAGTCTCGAGTTAATCTTTAATTATTCAAATTGGGCCAAAGCCTGAATAATTAATTAACCCATCAAACTAATTTTAATTAATTCTCTCTCTCCATGGACCTTTATTTTATTCTGGCCTAACAATTAAATCAGGCTACATAAATAAAATAAATTCTATTTAATTTAAGATCAATTCCTTAGCCTGTAGTTAATTTAGACTTGCGGTCTATATTGGGGACCAAAAGACACACCGCCTTGGCTATTAAAATAACCAAAATACCCTTGCCATATAAATAGCTATATTTTGCATTTTAAATATTTCCTAATATCACTATAAGGAAATATTGACCCCAAGGACGTTGCTGCGTTAGCAAAGTCTCCGACCTACAGGTGTAATGACTAAAATACCCCTTTATACATCGCCGTACATTTAGAGAGGAAGAAGTATACCAACACCTCTCTAAATGACATCTACCATCCTTAGGCTTCTAGTCCAATGATCCACGACTTCCCGAATTGTTTTTGCTTTCTAAGGGAGCTATCCTAAAGCAAACATCCAAGTTATGTTTCTCAGGGCCCTGGATATTTAGATCATTCAGACAACCACAAGGGGCGATATAGTATAGAAACTATCTTGTACAAGTCTGTCTTAACTAACTAGTCACATATACCCAACATGCAAGTATATTGGTCATACGATAGAACCTTAACTATAGCATATCAAAGTACATGCTTCTAACTTCGCAGACCACCAACTTATACTCAAGTCGTAGAGTACTAGTCCATGTTATAGCAGTAGTAGTCTAGGTTTCTGCCATATAGTACTTTAAAAAACCACTACTACAAGTCCTGTTCTACGTATTCGAAATACACTTATGTCATGAAGTGAGTGGACTACTCACTGGCTAAAGGTAAGCCATTCCCCCTTTGGAATTCATAACATAACAACCTAAATATGATGAGATTCTCATTCTCATCAATCGGTTAAGAACGAATGTTTATGTGTTAAGTAACCCGTGATCCATACCTTACTATGAAAGACCTCTATTCACATGGACCACTTACTTAAACACAATGGGTCTTTTCCAAACAAAATTGTGCACAAATAAAATATAAATTCATAAATAATTTCTGAAAAAAAATTCTTTTATTAAAATATTCGATATTTAAATCAGAAACCTAGTTTAAGAGGGCATATTTCCCAACAACCTCCCACTTGCACTCTAAGACTATGTAAGTCCATAGGTGCCCACTCCTATGGCGTCTAAGTGTTTCTTGAAGACTCTTTCAGCCAAAGGCTTGGTGAATGGATTTGCTAGATTGTTCTCTAAGGCAATCTGTTCCACCACGATTTCCCATCTCTGGATGAAATCCCAGATCAGGTGGTACTTTCTCTCGATGTGCTTCCCCTTCTTGTGGTTCCGAGTTCTTTGGATTGTGATACTGCTCCAGTATTGTCGCAATACATCACAATCGGCCTGTCCATGTGTGGCACGACTCCATGTTCTAAAAGGAACTTTCAAAGCCAGACTACTTCCTTGGATGCCTCCGAAGCTGCCACATACTCAGCTTCCTTGGTGGAGTCAGCAATGCAAGATTGCTTGATACTCCTCCATGAAATGGCTCTTCCAAACAAGGTGAAGACATATCCACTAGTGGATTTTCTCTCATCCTTATCTGCCTGGAAGTCTGAGTCTGTATATCCTATAGGAACAAAGTCATCATCCTTGTAAACCAGCATAAAATCTTTCGTTCACTTTAGGTACTTGAGTATATGCTTTACAGCTTGCTAATGAACCTCCCCAGGGTTTGACTGATATCTGCTAACCAAGCCTACAGCAAAATAGATATCTTGCCTAGTACATAGTATGGCGTACATGAGACTTCCTGTAACACCCCACCTTTTTACTTTCGGTTGGTTACTACTTGTAATAGGATGAGAATTTATATCAATAGCTAGAACAAAAGTTGATCGGTGTATTGAGATGAACACTCTGGAGAAATAAAATTTTGTCGGGACCTGGATGTAATTATTGGATTTGTTTTACCCGAACCCTAAATTTTTGGAAGGCTATTAAGATTAAAAGAATAAGAATTTTAGGGTACTCTAGAAAGAGAAATTGATCAGTGCAATGAGGCGCACGTTTTGGTGCGAATTATGCTACCCGGGGTATCGGGGGCATTTTCGTTATTTTGACCGCGTTTGTGATTTTGACCGCAAATTGGACCAAGTAGAGAGGGAATTGAAGAATTTGAGTGTTACCAATGGATTCAGTGGAATATTTGGAGTTGAATAGTGAAATAAAATATTTTTCCATTACGGATTCGATTTTGGTCATTTATGAAGAAAATGAAAAATTACGGTTGGAAATGGGACGTGTGGCTTCTTATAATTGGTGGATAAAAATAAGTGTCGTTTAGTGATTGGTTAATGAGGCCAAGTGTTTCTATTTGATTGGTTGTGATAAAAAAAAAAAAAAGGAAGAAGAAATAAAGAAGAATGGCCCACAAGAAATACATAAGGATGGCCCACAAGCATGAAAATTTTGACCGAGTTGGACCACCTTTTGACTTCATTTGACCAAGCTTAATTAAGCTAATCTTGATTTGAGTAAGTTAATCAAGGTTGATTATGCATGGCCATGCAAGATTAGAAAATATCTATAATGTTCTAAGAGTTTCTACCTTTTTCTATAAATTTCTTTATGGTTCTAGAGCACTCTAAAGTTTACCATAAGTTTCTACAAGTGATGAGTCATCACCTAAAGCTTTCTAGAAATTGTGGTTAATCATTCCATGTGTACCAATTACATTTCACAGCTTCCTACTCAAAAGTCCTACATAAGCCATGACAAAAGCTTCTGATGTAAGGCATTACATAAGCAAAGCTTCCTATACAAGCCTTCTAACATCTATAAAAAGGCCATGAAGGCCAACTAAAATGGCTTTAGATAGCCAGAATTTCGGTGCAAACAAGAGAGAAAAGGGAGAAGAGAAAAGAAAAGGAAATAGAGAAGAAAGAGAGGGAGAAACCAGAAATAGAGAGCAGAGAGAGAGAGAGAGAAAAGCAAGAAGATGCTTGGACTGTACAGCCTCCAAATGCAGCAAAGAAAAGGTAAAGATCTACTTTACTTGAAGTAAAGTAATTATATAAAGCATGGAGATCATTTTGGTATATATATTGTGAGAAGTTTATGTGTGATAGTTAGGTGAAGTTGTATGAAAGCTGTCCTTGTGTGCAGAAAATTCTGGGAGGTTTTATGTTCAGTAAATATGTAACGTTTCTGGATTTGAATGAAGCAGGCATATATCTTTGTAGCTAAGGATCATAGAGACATTTTAGAACAAGTTTGACATTAATCGGAATTACGGATCAAAAGTTATGGTGAAAATAGTAAAAGGTGCCAAATCAGTGACGGGATTTTTACTACTAGAAATTTGTGTGCAAAACTGAACAGAATGGACAATAGAATTGGTACTCCATGAATTGGAACTAGTAAAGGAATGTCTTAAGGATATTTTGCAATTGGTTTGACATCATTTGGATTTGTGGATTAAAAGTTATGGGCAAACAAGTTAGGGTGTCAAACTGGAAAATTGCAGAATGATAGGGAAAGAATGAATAGAGAAACTAAGTCAAAACTACTGAGGCTGTTTTTGCCCCGTACCGTGATGCTGGAACTAGAAACCTAAAAAAGGCCTATACTGAATTAAAGTTAAGAGTCTCATGGTCATTTTGGTATATCATGGAGCCAAATCGGAGTTGTAAATTGAAAGTTATGTGCAAAACAAAATGGTGTGTCAAACCAGTGAAATTCCTGAAAAGTAGTCCGAAAATGAATGGACTTAAGGGTGATTAATTATGTGATTTTGGACAAAAAAATTAGGGAAACATGAAGTGAATCCCTTTTTTATGAAGTGAGGAAGGATGTGGAAAAAGAAAAATGAAAGAATTGATTAAACGATGGAAAAACGATGCGAACGAAAGTTGAACGTTTTTCTTAAGCATCGGCTAACTGTCGGCCCCAACGACTAAACGACGGTTGAACATCGGCTAACCGTCGGGCACGTCGGCTACCCGACGGCTATTTTTTTGCCAAACACCAATTGATCCGAAAACAATGTTTGGTGTAGGTTTAGCGACAAACAGCTAACAAAATGTCAAAAGCGGTAGGAACGGGGGTTAGACCGTCGTGAACGAAATGAGAGGCTTAGGACACGAGGTGAGTCCCATTGATTTCTAAACCTTTTTAAAGGCTAGTGTGCTTTGATTTTCTATGAAATGCTATGTTTTATGCCATTTTCGAAATCCTTGAATATGTTTAAGGTTTACATGAGCAACATTTGCTTTTATGCTATTTTTTACTCAAATAAATTTCATATTCAGCTTGGAAACCTTCCTAGATATTTAAAACACGAATTTTGTGAATTTAGTCCTTTTCGGATTAAATACTTTGGATTTCTGAAAAATGATAAATTTTGGAATCGGGTATTTGGAGAATAATCCAAGTATCCTTATTGGACTATTTTATGAAAACTCTTGGAACTCGGGTATTCAGTAAATGACCAAAATATCCTTATTGGAGATTTTGTGAATATTTTTCAAATTGGGTAAGGGTAAAATGACCCGGATACCCTCAAAAAGTCTTTTGGAATCTGGCATGGGTGAAATGATCCGAATACCCTTGGAAAAATGACTTTTGTGATCAAGTACGGCCCTAGAAAATAAGAAATGTTTTGATTTGGAAATCCTGTGGGATCAGATGGCCCTCTGGCCTGATCAGTCAGATGGGGTTGGTATTGTTGCGTTGAGTACTCAACAGGGACTTTGATCTTTGTACTAGCCCATGTTGGAGATAGACGACCCCAAGTAACCTGATCAGTTCTGAGGATTGTCTTACTCCAAACAGGGCGACAGGACATTGTGACGAGTCGTCCCTGGCTAGCCGTTGTGAGCTCGGCAATTGCCTGTTGATTTTGATTGGTGGGTTGTTCACATGAGACCGAGCGGGGACACTCGGTGTGTTCATCCCCTTGCCACCTCGATGGTGATTGACGTCAGGATTGGGACCCCTGGCTTATGGTGGTAAGTAAAAGATCCCTAAGTGCACGGTGAGGTACATTGGTACGCTGCTCACCCTTCCAGCATGACACGGGTGACGTGCTGTAAGGCGTAGTCCCTGGCACAAGAGACCGTGTAGCCGAAGGCGAAGTTCTTTGATCTTTGCACGCGGGTCGCACTTTTAAATAGGGAAGAACCTGCATTTATTGAATTGGGGGCCATGTGTTTGAAAATTACTATTTTTCGAACGTATATGATAATATGACCTAAATTTATCAATTATTGCTATTTTCCCTGTTATATAATTTACTTGAGCAAAGATTTTGAAAATTGACTCTCTTTTAAGGGAAACACTGGCACACACACGGGACTCACTAGGTGATTTTTCACACACACGTGTCTTTTATCTTACTTTTTTTTGTAGGATTCGGAATTGGAAGAACCTATGGATAGAGGACGATACCACAGTGACAGTAGAATAGGTCCGGATGTCTCCTCATTGGGCCTTATATGCTCTGTTGATTATTCGTTATAAAGACCCCTTGTCTGGGTATCTGGACGGGGCAACACCCAATATTGCTATGCTTCCGCTGTTACCTTCAGTACGGGTGTTACATTTCCCACAGCCGAAGCGTAGGGAATCCTACTCATTCTATCATTTTCTTCTTGAGACTTAGGACAGTCCCTTGAAGAAAACGACAACCCATGTCTACAAGGGATTAGAGCTCCCTTACATGAGTCTATGCTGTACTTATCCAGCATCTTATCAATATATGTCGCTTAGGATAATCCTAATATTATCTGCTTCCTATTTCTAAGAAGTCTAATCCCGAGAAAGTAGCTAGCTTCTCCCAAGCCTTTCATATTGAATTGACTAGACAGCCAAACCTTTGTAGATGACAATGACCCTACATCAATTCCAATGAGTAGAATGTCATCCACATACAAGAGAAGAAAAACCACATTAATACCTTCAAGTTTTCTGTACATGCATGATTCATCCTCATTTTGAATAAAATCGTAAGACTTTACAGTCGCGTCAAAATAAATGTTCCATGCTCTCGATGGCTGCTTAAGTCCATAAATGGACTTCTTAAGCTTGCAAACCATATGTTCTTAGCCTTTAGCAATAAACCCTTCCGGTTGGGACATATAGATGTCTTCGCTAAGATAGCCATTTAAAAATGCCGTCTTGACATCCATTTGTCATATCTCATAGTCATAATGACATGACATGCGATGGCTAGGATGATACGGATGGATTTAAGTATGACCACTGGGGAAAAGGTTTCCTCATAATCGATACTCACTTTCTGAGTATACTCTTTCACCACAAGCCTAGCTTTGAAGGTTTCCACTTTCTCGTCTGCTCCACTCTTCCTCTTGTATACCCACTTACACCCAATGGGTTTTATCCCTTCAGATGAAGCTACAAGATCCTAAACCTGATTGAAGTACATAGACTCAATCTCGGCTTTCATTGCTTCATGCCATAGATTTGCATCGGCATCAGCAATAGCCTCCTCGTATCCAATGGGGTCTTGTACTGGATGGTTAGAGACTAGCTCGAAAGCCTCTCTAGTCCGTCTCTATGGAATCCTAGACATTCTCCCACTACGACGAGGCTCCATTTGTATAGGCTCTTGAGGCTGTGCCTCTTCTTGTTCCACAATCGGGTCAGAAGAAGTTAATCCCAAAGATAACTTTTTCTCGAGTTCCAACCTAGTTAAACTTTTAGTGGAAGTACTTTGATCATCCTCTAAGTATCTAGCATTGATACTAACCAGTACTTTCTGCTCTTTAGGATGATAAAAGTAACCACTCTTTGTCCCTTTTGGATACCCAACAAAATAGCATAATTCTGGTCTTAGTTCCAACTTGTCTCCCTTGACCAGTACATAAGCTAGACAACCCCATATCCTGAGATGATTCAAACTTGGCTTACGCCCAATCTATGTCTTATAAAGAATCCTATGTAATCACTTAGAAGGCACCAAGTTCAGAATGTAAGCCGCTGTCTCTAGGGCATATCCCTAAAAGGGCATTGGAAGAGTAGCATGAGACATCATGTTTCGGACCATTTCCATCAATATCCTGTTCCTTCTCTTAGCTACTCCATTTTGCTGGGGTGTTCCCGACGCAAAGAGCTGGGATACAATCCCCTGATGTACTATCTAGTCCTTGAATTCACCAAGGGGGTACTCTCTACCACGATCCGATCGTAAGGTCTTGATTAGTTTACCTGTCCGACGCTCCACTTCAGCCTTAAACTCTTTGAACTTGTCAAAAGAGTCAGACTTGCATCTCATCAAGTAAATATAGCCAAACCTCATACAATCATCCGTAAAAGGGATGATGTACTCAAAACCCCCTCTAGCTGGTGTAAATAAGAGACCACACACATAGTGTGAATAAGACTCAATACCTCATTGGCTCTATCCGCCTTAAGAGTAAATAACCTTTTGGTCATCTTTCGTATTAGGCAGGATTCACACTGAGGCTAATTTTTCAACCTCAATGAGCCTAAAGGCCCATCATGGATTAACCTCTGAATCCTGGTTGAGTTGATATGACCCAACCTTAGATGCAAAAGATAAAAGTCATTGACATTGGTCTTTCTCTTCCTTATTAAAGGTTCATATTGAGCATTATTTAATTTATTGTTAATAGGGTTTAAGAAAAATAGATTCCCATACATGTGCCCAATACATAAAATTCTCCATCTCTACTGATAGAAATACCAGAATGAAAAGATACAGAACATCCGTGATTTATTAGTTTTGCAACCGAAATCAAATTCTGACGAAATCCAGGTACATATAAAATATCTTTTAAAACTACTATTCTACTACAATTAAAAATTAGATCCAGCTCTCCCACTGCAAGGGCCTAAACTTGTACTCCATTTCCCACCGTAGCCCATGTTCACCCTTCTTGGGTCTTCTAATCTTTCTAAACCTCTGTAAGGAGTTTCAGATATGATCAGTGGCTCCTGAATCAACAATCCAAGTGGAAGTTGATCCAACCATTGATATAGACTCTAGATAGAAAACATTACCTGTGGGTTTTTCTTGGCTTGAAGATCTGGACACTTCTTTTTCCAGTGTCTCTTCTTTCCACATTTGAAGCACTTGCCCTTGGGTTTGTCTTTGAGCTGGGTCTTGGGCTGGGCCGCTGCGTATAAAAATTAATTCTTGGATATTTTCTCAAAGGATTTTATCCCTGACATAGAAAATATATTGAATTTAGATATTTTTGTGAATTAAAATAGAAAATCAATTTGATTGAATTTTAACAAGAGAAATTGTTTTTGTCAAAAACTTGAGATCAAAATCTCTCGAAAATTTTATTGGAAATTTCTTTTGAAATTATTAAGTTTGTTAACTTAAATAAAATTAATCCATGAAAAAAAAAATTCTCAAAGAGGATAAACCTTGACATAGAAATTTTTATTGGTTTACATATTTTATTTTAAGTTAAAAGAAAACTTAATTGAAATTTTCAAAATATATTTTCCAAGAAAAACTCTTATTTTAAAATACTAAATGGGAGAGGGGTTCCAACGACCCTACGGGTTCCATCACGATCCTCATTAGAGATTGTGGGTTCCCTCGCGTCACCTTGGGAGTGAACTCGTATAGGATGAAGATACCACGGGATGTAGAATTAATGGATGGCTGTAATTAATGACCTGGGACATGTGCTATAATCATCTAGCCCACGTTGGAGGTTATAATGTGGGGAATGTCCATAGGAAATAAGAAGAAACGGTAATCCCATGATGGAGTTATCTTCTAGATCATTACATAGAAGGGAAATTAATTTGTGATGATTAATACACTTAGCTTAGAAAGCTGTTAATCTTCTCAAGAAGCTATGTCAGTTTTTCTAAGAGCCAAATTAATCATATTAAAGATAATAGTGATAGGGTTAACTATTATTGGATTTAATATGAGGATAAAGTCACAAATTATTTTGTTTTTTCACAAACTGAATTTTCTTTCATTTTCGATATTTTAGAAATAGTTAGTGGAGGTTCTTTTAGTCCTTTAGCCATTATTCTCTGCGAGAATAAGTTAATGGGACCAAACTATGTGGACTGAAAAAGTAACTTGGACATAATACTCATTGTTGAGGAGTATAAGTATGTTCTCCTTGAAACCTGCCCTGTTATTGCGGAGGGTTCCACCATGGAGAAGCGTGAGGCTGAAAAAGTATAGAAGAAAGCCAACGAAATGGCTCAATGTTACATGTTGGCCTCCATGTTTAATGTGCTCCAGTCAAAACATGAGCATATGGCCACTACATACAATATTTGACAATTATTAGCCATGATGTTCGCCTATAAGAGTCGGCCCGTAAGGTAGGAGGCTCTTAGGAGTATCATAAACACTAAGATGGCTGAGGGAGCATCAGTCAAGGAGTATATGCTCAAAATGATTGCTACTTTCGAGGAAGTAGAAGTCTTAGGGGCTGTTATTGACCTCGAGAGTCAAGTGGACATAGTTCTTGAATCTCTACCGGGCTCTTTTACTCAGTTCAAGTTGAACTACAACATGAACAAATTTAACATGACTTTAACTGAGTTGATGAAAGAGCTCCTGGTGGCGAAGAAGGTTATGAAGACACAATCCAAGGCTATAATTGCGAGGACTTTTTCTTCTAGAATAGGGCCCAAGCCCAGGAAGTTCAAAAAGAAGAAAGGAAATGCACAGGCCTAGCCCAAGAACCAGCCCAACAAGCCCAAAGGCAAATGCTTCAAATACGGGCAGAAGGGACACTGGAAAAAGGAGTGTCCAAAATTTCAGGCCAAGAAAAATCTTACAAGTATTATTCTCTATCTGGAGTCTATTTTAATGTTTGGATCAACTTCCACTTGGATTGTTGATCTAGTGCCACTGATTATATCTGTAACTCCTTGCAGGGGTTTAGCAAGATAAGAAGACTTCAGAAGGGCGAGCATGGACTACAAGTAGGAAATGGAGTAGTAGTATGGGCCCTTACAGTGGGAGAGCTGGATCTTATTTTTTATTGTAATAATGTAGTTGTATTAAAGGATATTTTATATGTACCCAGTTTTAGACATAATTTGATTTCAGTTGCAAAACTAATAAATCATGGATATTCTGTTTCTTTCCATTCTAGTATTACTATCAGTAGAAATGGAGAAGTCTTATATACAGGGCACATGTATGGAAATTTATTCTTTGTAAATCCTACAGACAATCAAATAAATAATGCTCAATCTGAATCTTTAAGTAAGAAGAGAAAGGCTAATGTCAATGACTCATATTTTTTGCATTTAAGGTTAGGTTATATTAACTCAACCAGGATTCAGAGGTTAATCCATGATAGTCCTTTAGGCTCATTAAGATTAGATAGTTGGCCTCAGTGTGAATCCTACCTTATGGGAAAAATGACCAAAATGTCGTTTATCCAAAAGGTTGATAGAATCAAGGAGATATTGGGTCTTGTTCATACTGATATATGTTGTCCTTTATCTACTCAAGTTAGAGGGGGGTTTTGAGTACTTCATCACTTTCACGGATGATTGTATAAGGTTTAGTTATTCTACCTAATGAGGCGCAAGTCTAACTCTTTTGACAAGTTGAAAGAGTTTAAGGCTGCAGTGGAGCGTCAGACAGGTAAACTGATCAAAACCTTACGATTGAATCGTGGTGTAAAATACCTCCTCGGTGAGTTTAAGGATTACATGGTACATTACAGAATAGTATCCTAGTTCTCTGTGTCGGGTACACCCCAGCAGAATGGAGTAGCTAAGAGAAGGAATAAGACATTAATGGAAATGGTCCGAAGCATAATGGCTCATGCTACTCTTCCAGTCTCTTTTTGGGGATATGCCTTGGAAACAGCGGTATACATTCTAAACTTGGTACCTTCTAAGTTAGTACCTAGAACACCCTATGAGATGTGGATTGGGCTTAAGCCAAGTCTAAATCATCTCAAGGTATGGGGCTGTCCAGCTTATTTACTGATCAAGGGAGATAAGCTAGAACCAAGATCAGAATTATACTACTTTGTTGGGTATCCAAAAGGAACAAAAGTAGGTTTTTTTTTTTTATCATCCCAATGAGTAGAAAGTACTAGTGAGTACCAATGCTAGATACTTAGAGAATGATCAAAGTACTTCTACAAAAGGTTCAACAAGGTTGGAACTCGAGGAAACGTTATCTTTGGAATTAACATCTTTAGACCCAATTATGGAATAAGAAGAGGCACAGCCTTAAGAACCTATACAAATGGAGCTTCGTCATAGTATGAGGATATCTAGAGTTCCACAAAGATAGACAGGAGAGGCTTTTGAGCTGGTCTCTGACCATTAGGAACAAGATTCCACTAGATACGAAGAAGTTATTGCTGATGCCGATGCAGATCTATGGTATGAAGTAATGAAAGCCAAGATTGAATCTGTATACTTCAATCAGATTTAGGATCTTGTAGCTTCACCTAAAGGGATAAAACCCATTGGGTGTAAGTGGATATATACGAGGAAGAGAGGGGTGGATGGGAAGGTGGAAACCTTCAAAGCTAGGCTTGTGGTGAAAGGATATACTCAGAAAGAGGGAATCGATTATGATGAAACATTTTCCCCGGTAGCTATGCTTAAGTCCATTCGTATCCTCCTTGCCATTGCATGTTATTATGACTATGAGATATGGCAAATGGATGTTAAGACGGCATTTCTTAACGGCCATCTTAACGAAGACATCTATATGTCCCAACCAGAAGATTTTATTACTAAAGGCCAGGAACATATGGTTTGCAAGCTTAAGAAGTCCATTTATGGACTTAAGCAAGCATCTAGAACATGGAACATTCGTTTTGGCAAGACTGTAAAGTTTTACGATTTTATTCAAAACGAGGATGAACTATGCGTGTACAGGAAATTGGAAGGCATAAATGTAGTTTTTCTTATTCTATATGTGGATGACATTCTACTCATTAGGAATGATGTAAGGATATTGTCATCTACTAAGGTTGGATTATCTAGTCAATTTAGTATGAAGGACTTGGGAGAAGCCAGTTATATTCTCAGGATTAAGCTTCTTAAAAATAGAAAGCAGAGAATGTTAGGATTATCCTAAGTGACATACATTGACAAGATACTAGCCAAGTTTAACATAGACTCATGAAAAGGAGCTATAATCCCATGCAAACATAGGTTGTCTTTTTGTTCTACGGACTGTCCTATGTCCCAAGAGGAAAAAGACAAAATGAGTAAGATTCCCTACGCTTCGGATGTGGTAAGTCTCATGTACGCCATGCTGTGCACTAGGCTAGATATCTACTTCGTTGTAGGCTTAGTTAGCAAATATCAGTCAAACCCTGGAGAGGTTCATTGGTAAGCTGTAAAGCATATTCTTAAGTACCTCAATGATACGAAAGATTATATGCTGGTTTACAAGGCTGATGACTTGGTTCCTACTAGATACACAGACTCAGATTTCTAGGTGGATAAGGATGAGAGAAAATCCACTAGTGGATATGTCTTCACCTTGTCTAGAGGAGCTGTTTCGTGGAGGAGTGCTAAGTAATCTTCTATTGCTAACTCAACCATGGAAATTGAGTATGTGGCAGCTTTGGAAGCGTCCAAAGAAGCAATTTGGCTTCGGAAGTTCCTTTCAGAACTTGGAGTTGTACCACATATGGACAGACTGATTATGGAGTATTGTGACAACTCTAGAGCAGTCTCACAATCTAAAGAACCCAGGAACCACAAGAAGGGGAAGTATATCCAAAGGAAGTACCACCTAATTCGGGATTTCATTTAAAGATGGGAAATTATGGTAGAACAGATAGCCTCAGAGAATAACCTAGCAAATCCCTTCACAAAGCCTTTGGCTGAGAGAGTCTTCAAGAGACACTTATACACTATAGGGGTGGGCACCTACGGACTTTCTTAGTCTTAGAGTGCAAGTGGGAGATTGTTGGAATATATGCTCTCTAGACTAGATTATCTGATGTAATCATCGAGTTTATTAATAAAAGAATTTATTCTCAAAATTTGTTTGTGAATTTACATTTTATTTGTGTATGATTTTTTGTTTGGAAAGGACCCATTGTGTTTAAGTAAGTGATCTATATGAATGGTGGTCTTTCACAATAAGGTATAGATTATGGGTTACTTAACACATAAATATTTGTTCTTAATTGATTGATGAGAATGGAAATCTCATCATGTATAGGTTATTATGTTATAAATTCCAAATGGGGAATGGCTTACCTTTAGCCAGTGAGTAGTCCATTCACTTCATATCGTGAGCATATTTCGAATACGTAGAACAGGACTTGTAATAGTAGTTTCTAAAAGTACTATTTAAAAAAGCCTTAGACTGTTACTGCTATAACGTGGACTAATACTCTACTGCTTGAGTATGAGTTGATAGTCTGACGAAGTTAGAGGCATATACTTTGATATACTGTAGTTGAGGTTCTTTCTTAGAACCAATATACTTGTATGTTGGGTATATATGACTAGTTAGTTAAGGTAGACTAGTACAAGATGGCTTCTACGCTATATCACCCCTTGTGACTGTTCAAATGATCTAATTATCCAAGGTTCTGGGGAATATGACTTGAATATTTACTTTAGGGTAGCTCTCTTGAAAAGTAGAAACATTCCAGGAGTCATAGATCATTGGAGTAGAGGTCTAAGGATGGTAGATATCTATTAGAGAGGTGTTAGTACACTATTCCATTCTAATTGCACGGCGATGCGTAGAGGGATATTTTAGTCATTACACCTATAGGTTAAAACTCTGCTAACACAGCATTGTCCTTGGGATCAATGTTTTCTTATGATGATATTAGGAAATATTTAAAATGCAAAATATAGCTATTTATAAAGTAGGGGTATTTTGGTTATTTTTGTAGCCAAGACGATGTGTCTTTTAGTCCTCGGAATGACCCTTAAGTCATAAAGGATTTGGGTTAAGGAATTGGTTTTTTTGATAATTATGGGTTTTTATTTTATTAGTCTAATTTATTATTGGACTAGAAAAAAATAAAAGGTCTAAGAGAGAATATTTATTTTATCTAGTTTAAATTATTAATTAACTATTTAGGGCTCAATGCCCAAATTGTATAATTAGAAAAAGTAATCTGGAACTAGATAAAAGGTATGAGATTTTATTTAGTCCATTTGGGCTTGTTATTATTTATTGGACTATTTAATAAAGCCCAGAAAATAAATAATTGAGATTTATTATTTATGGGTGTCCAAGCCCAAGAATAAATAATTTTATCTGGCCCAATAGAATAATTAATTAATTAATTAATTAATTAATATTAAAATTTTCGTGTGTAGGATAACAGAAAGCATGGAAGCTTTCTGTTTGCACACAATTTTTTTTCTCTCGGGCATCAAATTTGAGTGATTGAAATGGGTCTTCACAGAGTGTGGTGAGGGTTGGCAATTCAATTGCAATCACAGAACATCACAGTAAACTAATTCCTGGGGAAGGCTTCGTCTGTGAAGAATTCATGGAAACCAAATTCATACCAAGCCTTCAAAGTTGATCAAAACCCAAACTTCAAACCTTCACCAATTATGCTACGAGCACCATTTCAGAATATCGAAAGCTTCGTGTGGATGAGACGCAGTAGACTTTTGCAAGGACATGAGCCACTAGCTTCGAATATCCTTATACAGACATCTACACCAATCTGAAAAAGGCCACTTCATCATAGAGGTAAAATTTTCGTTTTCCTAACATGCCTTCCTTTTCATTAATTTTGCCACTTTAATCCTTCAATCATTTCATAACAGATTGGTCATAGGTGATGCTAGCGTTGAGAATCTTTTAATAAACCGCCTATAATAGCTGGCCAATCCCAAGAAGCTTCTAATCTCAGTGATGTTCTGCAGTTGCTTCCAGTCCAAAATCGCTTCAACTTTTGTCGGGTCCATTTTAATTCCATCCTTGGTTACCATATGGCCAAGGAACGACACATTGTCCAGGCAAAATTTGCACTTGCTAAATTTGGCATTAACCATTTACTCTTTTAGCTTTTCCAATACTAGCCTTAGATACTCTGCATGATCCTCTGGACTCTTGAAGTATATGAGTATATCGCCGATGAATACTACTACGAACTTATCCATGTAGGGTTGGAAAACTCGATGCATCAAATCCATAAACACCGTCGGTGCATTAGTCACCCCAAAAGGCATCACTATGAACTCATAGTGACCATATCTCGTGTTGAAGGCCATCTTGGAAATATCCTCTTCTTTTATCCGCACTTGATAATATCCCAACCACAAATCCAGTTTGGAATAACAATTGGAGCCTTGCAACTAGTCGAACAACTCATCAATTAAGGATAGAGGATATTTATTCTTGATGATAAGATTGTTCAATCCCCAATAGTTGATACACAACCTTAAAGTCTCGTCCTTCTTCTTCACAAATAACACTGGAGCTCCCCAAGGTAATGTGCTAGGCCTTATGTAACCTTACTTCACCAATTCTTTTAGTTGCTACTTTAGCTCTTTCAACTCCACCGGTGCCATTTGATATGTGGTTCGGGATACAGGTTCTACTTCCGGAATTAGGTCAATGGTGAACTCAACTTCTCGATTGGGAGGAAGAGAAATGAGTTCCGCAGGAAATATGTCAGAAAAATCTTTTACTACCTCGGTATCTTCGATGGTGCATTGATCCTTTATCAGGTAGGTCAAATATCCTTGACATCCTTACTTCAACAATTTTTGGGCTTTTGCTCTAGCTATCAAAAGCTTCAACTCTTTTACCCGCTTGCCGTTGAACTCCAGCACATTGTGTCCTGGTCAAATGAACTGGACGGACTTATTCTTACAGTCTACTTTAGCTCCACATTTAGCTAGCCAATCCATACCCAAGATGAGGTCGTAGTTGTCAATATCTAAGACTATCAAATCTCCCTCCAAGTTTTCTTTCCCCACTTCAATCTTACAATTTTGCACATACCGCTCTACTTGCACTATTTTTCCCAATGGTGTACTCACTAGCATGGTAAAAGGTAGTTCTACTCCATCTCAACCCAAATGATATGCACAATTCATGTTTAAATAGGAATGGGTAGACTCAGGGTTTATCAGTGCATTAACAGAATGATCTTAAATAGTAAACATACCTTCCATCACCGCTATATTTGCTCCAACTTCCTCCCAGTTAAGAGCGAAAACCTTCGCTTTCACTTGCAGCTTCTGAGTTTCACTTCTGAAGGCTCCCGTAGTATTGGCTCGATTAGCTCCCACGGCCTGGCCCGGGTTCCCTTACCTGATTTGGAGAAGTTTCGGGTAGGCATTTTGCAAGTGAGTCAGATCTCTATAATTGTGGCATTTCCACTCAGCTCCCTTAGACTAAAAGTTCTTCTCTACATGACCTTTCTTCCCGCAATGTTGGTATGCCGAAGGATTTTGTGCAGGACCAACTGGTGCCTTTCATGCTTGCTTTCCCCGGTTCTGCCATTGCTGGATGACAGGTCACTTATTAGTTTGCTGCCTTTGGAAGGGTCTCAATGGTTGCTTTGGTGGCAAGAATGGTTTTGGTACCATTCTACTTCGATTCTCATTCTTTGTCCAGGTCGCTATGTTTACCGCCCCCGAATAAGTCGTCGGTGGAGAAGGTGCCAAAGCCCTTCTCAGTTCCTGCCTCAACCCTTTAACAAATTGCCTCATTCGATTCTGCTCGGTATCTACCAACCTTTTGCAGTAGTTTGGCAATTGGGTAAAGTGAGCAGCATATTGAGCCAAGGTTATACTCCCTTCTTCAAATTCCAGAACTCATCCTCCCTCTTTTCCAGTATCCATTGAGGGATATATTCTGCTCTGAATGCCTCCACAAAATTGGCTCACGTCCAGTCTTGATTAATTATTTTCCAGTCATCTTGGACTCGCTGCTACCATGCCCGAGGTGGGCCACTCAGTCTAAACATAGCAAATTTTACCATTCGCTTCTCGGTGAATTAAAATGTGGCAAAGATTTCCTCCATCTGCACCACCCACTACTTCGCTTTTTGGTCTTACTCGGCTTCCCCTAAGAAAGTGGGAGGTTGGAACTTTAGAAACCTCTCCAAGGCTTCATCTGCCCCCTTCAGGTTCCTTCGTTTAGATAGGATTTGCAGTATCTTCATCATTTTGTAGAATGCTTGCCCCATGGTCATACTGGTAGGTTCTTCAGATCCCACTTCCTGCTCTGGTTCATTCTTACTTCCCCAATTTGGCAATGATAGTTGAGTTGCATTAAACTCTGGAGTCACGGGTTCTGCCTCAGGAACCCTTCTGCTAGTTACTGCTGCATGACACTTTGATGCCATTTCTAAACTATGTCCCTAAATAATGAGTTTATACATCAAAGTTTAAAATATTTAAATCGAGCATACATTCACATTTAGACTTAATTAAAAGCAAATTAGATGTAAGGCAAGCATAAAGAATTGCATTTCTCAAGATTAGAGTACACCAAGATAATCTTATTTGCATAAATTTTGATAAAACATTAATCGTAAATGGACCCCTAGCATAAGAGTTTATTGAAAGCAGTAAATAACAGTATCCTAAGCATGTCAAAACTTAGCCCCTATTCCTCATCAAAATCCTCAGTATAGCATCATATAACCACATTCCAATATTCCTAGAAAAGTTTATCACTGCACCATTCACATACCCATAATCCATTGGCTCCTTCCTGGGTCTCTTAGAAATCTCCCTATTTTCAACATGGTTGGGTAGGGTACAAAAGATAGCCTATGTGGAGATTCATAGTCTATCTCCCACGGGTCACTATCAGCAATCAAGTCAATCATGGGGCTAGGCGGGTTTGGAATATACTCCATGTCAATTTCCTCGTCCTCACTATCAAAAACTAAGTCTATTACATGTATAGCAGGTGGCTCAATAATTTGAACCTCATTATCACTGCTCATGTCCAAAGGTATGACCAGTTGTGGTGCAGGTTATGGTGTAGGTTGTGGCACTAGTAAGTCTTCTGGATTGATAGGGATTAGTTGATGGCATTGCTGCCCCTTCTTTAAGGTTCTAATCATTCTAACCATCCTACAACATAAATAACTCAGATTAGTCAAAAGAGCTTAATCTTAATAAAACAAAGCAAATACTATCAACAATTGCCTAAACCTTAGCTCTGATACCACTTATAACACCCCACTACCTATGCCCCTATTAGGGTTGGGGATGTCGCCCCGTTCATAGAACAAATGGTCTTTATAACTAGGACACACATAAAATAAATGAAAGAAATAATTCAAAATTAAACTTATTACAACCCAAACAAAACATGAACAAGTTCCAAAAATAAATAAATGTCTGCTAAAGTCTTTCAAAGAAATACATCAGAAAAGAAATAAATCTTCAAAACATAGACAATCTCTAATCAATAACCTTCACAGTAGGACTGACCTGAAAACATAATCTAAAAGGTGGTGAGACAAAAATCTCAGTAAACCCGAATGTGCTTTAAGTGTTTTAGGTAAAATAGTTTATGTATGCAAGTTGTGAAATTTTCATAAAAGAAAGCGCTGGCAAGCCTCAAATAGAGTTCACAAATAAAGAGTTGTGTTTTCCTTTCAAATTATACATGTATATAATAAATACAACCACTCAAAAGAGGTAGCCATGGCACCATACTTTGTGCACCATGACAAAAAAACATTTAAGATGTCAAACTGTGTGCATACTGACACAAGGTAGGCATATGGTCAATCGGATGAGATACTCCTCAATCTCTGCACCCAAACTTACCGGTTGTCTATTCTGAAAATACACAATCCACTTGACTGAACTTGCTAGCTTGGACCGGTATGACCTACAGGACTGGCATCCTATCCGGGAAGGACTCACTCCTCAGAGGTGGCCATCTACTGAGAGACTTACCCTAACCCTTCAAAGACTAGTCCTAGTAGTATAACCTTATTGAGTACTCAACATTGTGTTCGTCCCACTTAGAAAAAGAAAGATCATACATTGATTCTCTTCGAAATAGCAATTATGGTTTCCAAAATTCTTATCAAAGTTGGGTTTTTTAGGAAAAGTTTGTCATTATGTATAAAATTGTTTGTTTAACTTTAAATAGTTTGCTTGACTGAAGAGAAAAGGAAAATTGTCCACAATTGCATTTACAGTAAAAATACTCGTATACAATGAGTTTGACTTGCCAAGGTAACTTTGGTCTTCAACTAGCTTTATACAGGAACTTACCTGATCTTTTACTCTTCTTGGGTATAAAAGTCTTTCAAGGTAATTCAGGTCAACCTAACCCCGCTTGGGGTAAATACAAGGTATAAGACAAATATCCAAACAATACTTGCCTTAAATAAATAATTCTTATGTCAAGTAGCCACAATCAATATCTAACCATGACAGCAAAGGCTGCTTCAATATTAGTTGATAAAGTATTTTATAAAATAAAATTAGTTTGATAAGTTAGAATAACTAGGTGTTATAAATAAATAATAAATTATAATTTTAACTATTTATTACCCAATAATAAATAATGAGTAATATTGACAATAAATAAACTTAGTAATAAATAATGGGTAGTAATAAATCCTAAATAATATAGGTAATAAATAATACTTAAATAGTATTATTATAAATAATAATAAATTATACTTAATTTTAATTAATAAATAACAAATAACAAATAAAATTAATAATAAATAAATTATTATAGTATAAATAATATTTATGAGTATAGATAAAAGTTTTAGTAAGGTTAACTAATAAAAATAATAATAATAATAATAATATGATTTTAAAAGTCATTTGATATTAATTAATTCCACTATATTATTATTTATATATAAATAGAAATATTTTATTTATTTATCTAATAAAATAATAATATTTTAAATAATCTTCTATCGAAACTACTTAGTGTTTTTCAAATTTAGTAAATTAAATTAATTAATAATATTAATTATAATAGTAATAATAATAGCAAGAATAATTCTAAAAATAATAAGAGTAGTTCTTACAATAATTCTATTGCTAGAGAAAACCCATATTCATCCTCATACACATAAGAATTCAACAAATATCATGTTTAACCTATCCAAAAACATAGGCTTGAATTAACATATACTACAACAAGGATGCCAATCCACTAGGCATAATATTATCTACAGCTTTATTGAAAAATAATATCTTGAAGGCCTAATCAATAATGGTGGAATAATGTCTAATAGGCATAAAAACATCCATAAAGCTCTTAATTATAGTGAACATATAGAGATTCTAAACATAATCTATAAATCCCAGCATTCATTCCCATTCTCATACTCCATTTACCCATATACATATCTTCAACCCCACTTTATTCAATCAACCATCATTATCATCTAAGAGTCTTGATTTTGAAAATTTAAAGCGGAGATTAAGAAAGAAATATTTGATTTGATGAACGTTTGATGAAGGTTTTGCCTTGCTTAGTAGAGGTCCTTGAGTGCTTGATGGCTTTTAGTGATCCGAAAATAGTCCATGGTTGATCATCAATATTTCGGCCAAGAGAGAGGGAGAGAGTGAGAGAGGAACAAGTGAGAGTAGAAGAGAAGAATAGAAGTTGAATAAAAGAAGAAGAACAAGAAGGTTGTTCTTATTTTACCTTTTTGGTGTTCTTCGAATCTTCAACAAAAAAGAGTGGTTGATCCAATTGAAGATGCAACTTTGTGTGTTTTGGTGTTATAAAGTGCACCAATGAAGAATATAGGTTGAATACTAATGGGTTAGAGAGTTTGGGAGTTATTGGAGATGTTTAGAAGTGATTTAGGCTTGAAGATGCAAAGTGTGTTTTCTTGGTGTTTTTGAGAGAGTTTGAGAGGAAAGGAATTTCATGTTGTACTATGAGTGATGCCCGAATGGCTTAGCCTAGGGGGAGCTTTCGGTTATCCAAGAATGAGAGAGAGAATTTCAGATTTTTCAAAATTCAAATTGAGGAAAAAGTAGAGTTGTTTGAGGTATAGGATTGGGTAATAGTGTTTACTCTTGGAAGGTTTCTTATCCTTCAATAGTGTATGGTTGAACTAGCTATGTTTTAACTAAAGAATAGAGAGTTGTTTCTAGCTTAGGCTAGCCAAAATCAGCTATGGGATGGCAGAGGATTTTTTTTGTTTTATCAACTAGCTAAAGGAGTATTTTAATGGAGCAAAATCTAGAATTTTAATTTAAAGTTTGAATAAGTTTGGATATAGTGAAGATATGAGCATTTTGAGGTATGATAATGGAGTTCTAATATTCAAGGTTGGTGGAGAAGCCAAGAGGTTCAGTTCATGGCTTTACAAGGGCCAAAATTTAGTGAGGTTTGCTAAAGAATTTTGGCCTTAGCATTGAAGAGACAAAGCTGGACAAAATTTTCTGGAATTGAAGCTCAAGAACACTTGGAATTGAAATGGTTTTGGTCCAGAATTTTTTATCCACTTTGGAACAATTTTGCAGCTGGATTTTAAGGGTGTTTGAAGGTCCATTAATGGTAGTTTTCCAGCCTTTATCTTGTAGAAGAATAGAGAAAGTTCCAGCTGTTCATATGTTCTAACGGATGGCTTCAAGTTCATGTTCAATGTTGCTAGTTTGTTGGAAAAAAATTCTGTTTTGGCATTGTTTGCGATGCTACGAAAATGCAAGGAATTCCATCCTTCATCCACACACAAGATGGTTGGTTTCTTGCAAAATTTGGGTAGGGAAACTTGCTGCAATTTTTTGAAAACACCCTTGAAGGAAATCTGGAAAATTTTCCAGATTTTTTACCAATACAAGAACAAGAGGAAGATGATATTCTTGAAAAAATAGCTGTGGTGTTTTTCTTGAAGCCTCAACCTATTTTTCCTCCTCACTTTCGGCCACTCCTATCCCACAAGAGCAGGGATTTTTGAAATTTCAAGCTAGAGAATTATCTTAAAATTTTATGATTATAGAAATGAATTAAAGAATCAAAAGTAGTTTAAATTGTAAAGAAGTTAGGACAAGGCTTGCAAAATTAATAGAGATAAGAATTCTTCTAGAATTCTTTTTAGGATAAGACCACATGGTCAAAACATTACCATTGTGTCTTCCTTAAGACAACAATCCTAACTTTAAGGAATGTAAGAAAAAGAAAATTTAAACATGGGTTAATATAAATATGAATAAAACTTAATTAATAGGATTTGAACTTAAGATCTTAGAGATTAAATCACAAAGTTCTAACCACTTAACCACACTAACTCTTATTTTTTATTTCTGACCCAAATATTCTTCTTATCTAAACCTCAAGCCATCTTCCTATTCCGACCCCAAGAAAAATTATCTTTTTACCATTTCTACTCAACAAGCACAAATAAATCATATATCCTATAAACCACAATTTTAAGGCATAAAAAAATCATTTAAGTGATATATTTTGTGCATGATGACATAATATGCATCTCATCCCTCTTACTCTAGAGTAGGTTTAGGTGGGGTTTTACATTTCACCAAGCTAACCCAAAAGCATGGTAGAGTTATACTCCGAAAGACGAAGAGAGGAAGTTTGGAGACACTTAATGCGTCAGAGTAGAAGATTGGAGGGAATACCGGTTGAGTCGCAAGCGCCTTCTTCTCCTCTTCCAATGCAAGTTTTAGTATGACCTGACACCTTGTTGGTTAATCCGTGACCAATAAAAGAAGTAAGTTACTGAAAATTTTTTCGCTGCATTTTTTTTTATGTTTTCTATTTTGATCCTTTAGTTGGCCCATGTACAGCTGTAGGAGGATCAAGGCAAAAATGCCTTGATCCATAGGAGGCTTATACAAAGCCTTCCACGGCTGTTTGTCTAGATCAACAGGCGGTTCAGCAATTCGGGCAGTTCGGTCACGGTTCGGGCCTCCTGGAGTTTTTTCTTATTTTATTTCCTTATAATTTCTTTTTTTTTCTTTTTTGGAGTCCCATATCACATGAGATTATTATTATTATTTTTAAATGATTTATTTATTGTGATAAATAATTTTGCATGAAAAGGGTTTATAAAGGTTAGTAAAATAATTAAGCAATATCATTTTAATTTTATTATTATTATAATCTTTAATCCGTTATTTGGTCACATAAAAATTAAAGATTAGAAAATAGAATGTAAAATGTTTACTTTTTGAAGCATGTCTATTTATTTAATTTTGTGATTAAATGCACAAAATTTTTTTTTTTGAGAAAATAATTTTTCTCAAGTAAAAACAATTAAAAAATATTTTTAAAATGAAACTTAGGAATTTAAAATAAAATTCATGATTTATTCTTTCAAAGGCTATTATTCTTGACTTGGAGAATAATTTGAATTTGGGTATTTTAAATTTAGTTCCTACAAATGGTTTTAACTTAAATAGTGAAAATAAAAATCATGGTTTATTTTCTTAAAGGCTTTTATCCTTGACATAGAGAATAATGTTGAATTTTTAGATTTTTACTAAAGCAAATGAAACCAAAATATTTTTTAAAAGGAACCTTTTTCCTAAAAAAAAAAACCCTTATTTTCTCAAAAGATTAAGTAAGAAAGGGGTTCCAATGACCCCATAGCTTCCATCATGGATTCTTGCTAGAGATTGTGGTTGTTCTCGTGTCATTCTGAGCATGACCCCCTATAGGATGTATTTTCACGAGAATGTCGAACTAACGGAGGAATTATAATTCATGCCTAGGATAAGTGTTAGTGTTGGCCAGCCTATCATTGGCGGCATTAATGTTGGATTATCTGTAGATGGTGAGAGTAGTGACCATCCTATTGATAGAACTATTTCTAAATCATTACCTATTAAAGAAGTTTAATTTGTGATGATTGTATATACACTTAACTTAGAAAGTTATTAAGCTTCCTATGAAGCTCTATCAATTTTTCTAAGAGCTAAATTATTCATTTTTTTTAATAATGGTTTTAATATTTTAACCATATCATGGAAACAATATGTTGTTTTAAATGTGCATTTTTATATGTATTTTTCCAAAACAAACTTTTTTCTGAATGCAGTTTTTTTTTTCCAATCAACAGAAATATTTGGTTTCAGACCTTTGTCCATTATTCTCAAGGAGAATAAGTTAACTAGACCTAACCACATGGACTGGAAAAGGAATCTGAATATAGTACTCATTGCAGAGAAGTACAAGTATGTTCTGACTAACCCCTGTCCTAAAATTGGGGAAGATTCCATGGACAAATATCGTGAGGCAGAGAAGGCATGGAGGAAAGTTGAGGAAATGGCTCATTGCTATATGTTATCTTTTATGTCCAATGTTCTCTAATCTGAGCCCGAAAACATGCCAATTGTAACACCCCACTACCTAGGCCCTACAGGGCCAGGTGTGTCGCCCCGTCCAAAGGACAAAGAGTCTTTATAACTAGGACACACAACAAAGATAAAAAAATACTTTAAATTTTGAAAATTATTACAATCCAAAATTCATGAATAAATAAAAAAAAAATTGTTCACTCTCAACTCCCAAAGCATTACACAAAATAAATTTCAGAATATCATTCAAGGTAAGCAACAACTAGCAACTCATCCCCACAGTAGGATCGACTTGAAATCATAGTAAAAAGGGTGAGATAAAAATCTCAATAAGTCCGTGTGTGCTTTAAGTGTTCTGTGAAAACAGATCGTGGATGCAACATGTAAGAACTTCATAAGAGAAATACTGGCAAGCAATAAATAATAGTCAAAATCAAGAGTGGCGTTTTGGCCTTTCCAACCATACACGTACAATAAAATCAACCGCTCAAAAGGGTGGTCATGGATTACCACACGTTGGGCCCCATAACCATACAACGGGCAGAATGCCACACTTTGTGCAGACTGACAAAAAATAGGTGATCGGCCTACCGGGTAAGATATTCCTTATTCTCTACACCCAAACAAAACCGGTTGTCCATTCCGGCAACACACAGTCCACCTGACTGAAACTTGCTAGCTCAGACCGGCACGACCTACTGAATTGAAATCTTATCCGGGAAGGACATACCCCTAAAAGGTGGCCACCTACGGAGAGACTTACCCTAACCCTTCAAAGACTAGTCCTAGCAGTCCACCCTTATTGAGTACTCAACGTAATTTATCCCACTTGGGAGAAAATTGAATAAAACAAAGCTCCACTTGAATATGGCAATTAAGGATTTCCAAAGTTTGAAACAAAGTTGTTTTAGAAAGAGTTTTAGGGTTTGAGTAAAAGTGCTCATTGATTTTCAAATAATTTGTTTGACTAAAATGAGAAAGGAGACAATCCTCAATTGTCTTTACAGAAGTGAGTGTCCACACACTCCATATTTGGCTTGCCATAGTAAGCATTTTGCATCAAACAAGTTTTATGCAGGAGCTTACCTGATCCTTTGCTCGAGATAGAATAAAGATCTCCAAAAGCTGACCTAACCCCGCCTGGGGTAAACATAAACCATAATTAAACTCAAGTCAAGATTTGCTTTCACAAATAATCCTAGTTCAACTTACTACAATCATGATCTTAATGTCCCAAGCTTTAAAGCTAGATAATAAATAAAAAGGTTTATGAAATAAATCTAGCTTGATATTAAAATAACTAGGGTTTGGGAAATAGGTACTAATAAGTCGAAGGTTTAAATCTTTCTATAAATAATGAGGATTTATTTGATGAAGGGTCCTAGGCCCTAGATAATATAATTTAAAATACTAATCTATTAATAATTAATTGTTAGAAAATAATTGGTAACTAAAATTAGTTGTAAGTAAATTTTAATAGGTTTGGATTAAAAGATAATAAATAAATTTTAATAGTGTTTATGAATATAAGACTTACAAAATTAATACTTTACCTATTATGATTATTTATATAAAGGGCTTTATTTTATTTATTATTTTATATAATATCTATATATTTTATAACTTTAATAAAAGCTATAATTTATTTGACTAAAATATCATTATTTTATATAAGAGTCCAAATCCACATTTTCCTAGGGTTTTCGAAATTACTAGAAGAAATTATAGTATTAATTATTTTATTGATGAAATAAAATTAGCTTAGGAACAACAAGGTCATGATCATAATTCCTATGGCTAACCATAATCATGAACATACACTCTACACCAATCAACAAAACATCCAAATCATGAATAAAACATAGATCCAAATCTACCAAGACATGATCTAAACTCTACTAATATAAACATAATCATGGCCCTAACAAGAATACATGAACATAAACCCTATTCACCAAAGGTGACATAATCTCCAACATGCTTGATCATTCATACTACTCACGACATGAAGACACGCAACAAAACCCTAAAAGCCATAAAATTCAACCAAAACCAATCATCCACATGCATCAACCCCAACCCTATCGCAAAACACATCCATTCTCATACTTCAATCCCAACTCCATCACAAAACACATGCTCAAACTTTATTCATAAACCATCCTTTTCTAAAACAGCCTAGAGATATGAATCTAAGATTTAAAGAGAAGGTTGAATAGGCTTACTTGAATGATGACTACCTTGAAGTCGATCCAAGAGAATCCCCTCGCTAGGAAGCCTTGATCCATCCAAGGAGAAGAAGAAAAATGGCCATGGTAGAAGTAACCATTCGGCAGAGAGAGAGAGAGAGAGAGAGAGAGAGAGAGAGAAAAGGGAGTTCATTAGTATATACTCATCAAGATCGAAGATGGAAGAAGATGGAGATGATTGTTCATGCTTACCTTAAAAGTGTTTTAAGCCTTCATGAAAATTTTGGTTTTTGATCTAAAAGTGAGACTTTGATTTTTGAGTTTGATGTTAAAAATTGCAGGAATGGATTCACGAGAATGAATAGATATAATCTGGAGTTTTTGGAGAAGATTGGAGTGGTTCTGGGTGGCCTAAGGCGTGAGAATGGTAGTAGGTGTTCTTAGAGGTTTGGAGAGAATGGAGAGATTGGATGAAGGCTGGCCGAAATTCTGTAGGGAAAGGGTGGCCAAATTGTTTGGAGGGTTTTGGTAATTGGATTTTCAGATTTGGGAGGGAAAGGAAAGCTGGATGTTTGAAATTCAAAAAGAACAACTTAGGGAATATTTTGTGGTAGCAAATATGTTAAGTAAATCTTTGATGATGGAGGTTCTTTGGAAGCTTCAATGGCTGGCTACTTGGCTGGGATTTTTGTTGAGATAAAAGCTGTTCGAAGGAGCTTAAGGATGGCTGAAATATGGTGTGCAATGGTGAAGAAATTTTCTGGTTGTTTGAGGGATAAACTATGGTAGTTTGCTGAATATTTTGCTAAAATTTTGGACTTCAATTAATGGCTTGATTGGAGTGATTGATGGGGAGATTTTAGGAGCAGCCATGAACTGTTTTTTGAGCAGAATACTAGAGAAGATAATGAAGCTCAGTTCACGGCTGTTCAAGGTGAGTTTGCACAGAAAAATGGAGGAAGTTTAGGACATGGGTGAAGAATGAACAAAGCTAGAAATCTGATCAAATTTTTCGCAAGTTTGTTGAAAATTTCTAAGCAGAATTTTCTGCCATGATTCATCCAGTTTGCAGCAGGTTTGTGATAGGGCCTAAATTAGTCATATTTTTTCTAGTTATTTAATATTATTCTGAGATACATTTTGTGAAATAACTAGTCATATTCCTTCATATTTGAGATTTTACCCTTGGAAAAGTATTTTGTGCATTATTTTAGATTTTAAGGGTAAAATAAG
Source organism: Voacanga thouarsii (assembly GCA_026120185.1). NCBI lineage: Eukaryota > Viridiplantae > Streptophyta > Magnoliopsida > Gentianales > Apocynaceae > Voacanga > Voacanga thouarsii. The sequence goes on along the minus strand of JANUWF010002395.1, from coordinate 96,468 downwards.
ACAAAAATATCACATCACAGAACAGAGGCGGCGCCACCCTCGAGAAGGGGAGCCGGCGCCGGTTAGCCACGGGAAGAACAAAGAAAAAAAGTAACGAAATTGAGAAGAAGCAGAGCAAGTACAATTGAAATTGGATTGGAAAAGAAAAGAAAGATGTGATTCGGTCATCAATGGAATTTAGGTCAGAAAGCAGCAAAAGAGAAAGATGAATTTCGTTTAGCAAAGGACAAAAGCAACAGAGGAAGTAATCAAATTCGGGTGGCTCACTTGAGTCGACAGCAAGAGCAACACAAGCAAGGATAATTTCAGTGGGGCCAAGGAGAAGGAGAAGTCAACAAAAGTGCCTGAGGGAAAAAGACAAAAGAAAGAAGAGGAAAAGAAGGAATTGTAACAAATCTCGGGTGAATATGATGGTTTGCGGCTCAATTGAGCCGATGGAAAGGAAAACGGCTCAATTGAGCCGACGCAACAAAGAAAGAAAAGACGGCTTCCGTGTAGGCTTAATTTGAAGCCAATTTTACAATTCCAATTCAACAACAGAATTGCAACTTCAGCACAAGACGACAAGAATCAAATTGAAGTCAATATCAAATTCTCAATTTTACAAAAGTCAAAGACGGTGGACTCCATTAATTTCTCTTAGGTTTTTATTGTAGCTTTTATTAATCCTTTTTGGTTTTGGATATTTTTAGGTAATTACTTCTTCTTTATTTAAGACACTTTTAGGAACTTTGTAAGCCTATAAATAAAGGTCAATTTACCCTAGAAAAGGGGGAGCACAATGTAGAGACTTAGATATATTTTTGAGTGCATCACCAATATTTTCTCGAGATTAAAAGTTTAAGGATTAAAAGTTTAAGGAGGGTTGTACAAGAAGGTTTTCAAAGGAAGAAGAAGGAGGCTTGTCTATGAGTTCTTTCTTTTACTTTGTTTTCTTTTTCTTGACAATGATGTTTTAATTGTTCTGTTGTAATTTGACATTGTTTTATATATGATTCTTGGAGTTATTTGATCTTTTGATTAACTGACTGTTTTTCTTGATATTTAATTACTTGGGCACATTCCGAGATTAGTTGGTTGTTTCTATTGTTAACTTGCTGGACCAAAGAGGTTGGTGATGGTTGCAATTGATTAATTTTCGCATTTATTGGCTGTTAACTTGCTAGACCAAAGAGGTTAATTGCTGAGGATTGAGTAATTGAAGGTTAATTGATGTTTGCCAGACCAATGATTCATTGATTAATTTGATGTTTTAAATTTGCCAGACCACGGAAATTTAGTTAAGAATTGTGTTTAATGCATCTTTTGGATGAATTAGTAGAGACAGACCAAGTGATTCAAATTTACCATTAATCCTTCGTGGTGCCGAGAGAATGATTGCTTAAGATAATGGTTAAGCTCTTGAAGATCATGGTTGTCTAATCAATGGTTTGAGTTGCATACTTCTCTATCCTTGACATGTACAGATTTTTATTTTATTTTATTTTTAGTTTTTCTTTTTATTTGTTTTTTACTTTGTTGAGTCGGTTAAACAATGAAATAGGGGTAATTAATGTTTACTTGTTCCTTGAGGATCGACACTCGTTTAAACCCTATGCTCGGTAATGATGAGTACGCTTGCGTGTAATTTGGGTCCAACGTTTTAATTTAAACTTGATTGGGAATGTGCTTATTTGATATTATATCATGATACATTCTGTGAAATAACTAGCCATATTCCTTCATATTTGAGATTTTACCCTTGTAAAGGTATTTTGTCCATTATTTCAGATTTTAGGGATAAAATAAGACAAAAATATCACATCACAGAGCAGAGGCGTTGGCACCCCTGAGAAAGGGAACTGGCGCCGGTTAGCCATTGGAAGAACAAAGAAAAAAAATCAAAGAAATTGAGAAGAAGCAGAGCAAGTACAATTGAAATTGGATTGGAAGGAAAAGAACGATGTGAATCGGTCAGTAATAGAATTCCGGTCAGTAAGAAGCAAAAGAGAAAGTTGAATTTCGGTCAGCAAAGGACAAAAGCAACAGGGGAAGTAATCAAATTCGGGTGGCTCACTTGAGCCGACAGCAAGAGCAACACAAGCAAGGATAATTTCGGTGGGGCCAAGGAGACGGAGAAGTTAACAAAAGTGGCTGAAGGAAAAAGACAAAAGAAAGTAGAGAAAAAGAAGGAATGGTAACAAATCTCGGGTGAATGTGATGGTTTGCGGCTCAATTGAGCCGATGGAAAGGAAAACGGCTCAATTGAGCTGATGCAACAAAGAAAGAAAAGACGGCTTCCGTGTAGGCTTAATTTGAAGCCAATTTTACAATTCCAATTCAACAATAGAATTGCAACTTCAGCACAAGACGAAAAGAATCAAATTGAAGTCAAAATCTAATTCTCAATTTTACAAAAGTCAGAGACGGTGGACTCCATTAATTTCTCTTAGGTTTTTATTGTAGCTTTTATTAATCCCTTCTGGTTTTGGATATTTTTAGGTAATTACTTCTTCTTTATTTAGGATTCTTTTCGGAACTTTATAAGCCTATAAATAAATGCCAATTTACCCTAGAAAATGTGTGCACAATGTAAGGACTTAGATTTATTTTTGAGTGCATCACCAATATTTTCTCGAGATTAAAAGTTCAAGGAGGGTTGTACAAGAAGGTTTTCAAAGGAAGAAGATGGAGGCTTGTCTATGAGTTCTTTCTTTTACTTTGTTTTCTTTTTCTTGACAATGATGTTTTAATTGTTCTGTTGTAATTTGATATTGTTTTATATATGATTCTTGGAGTTATTTGATCTTTTGATTAACTGACTGTTTTTCTTGATATTTAATTACTTGGGCACATTCCGAGATTAGTTGGTTGTTTCTATTGTTAACTTGCTGGACCAAAGAGGTTGATGATGGTTGCAATTGATTAATTTTCGCATTTATTGGCTGTTAACTTGCTAGACCAAAGAGGTTAATTGTTGAGGATTGAGTAATTAAAGCTTAATTGATGTTTGCCAGACCAAGGATTCATTGATTAATTTCATGTTTTAAATTTGCCAGACCGCGAAAATTTAGTTATGGATTGTGTTTAATGCATCTTTTGTATGAATTAGTTGAGACAGACTAAGTGAAACTAGTTTATCTAGCAGGTAGTAATTAGTTGAGACAGACCAAGTGGTGCTAATTTACCTTAATCCTTCGTGGTGCTGAAGGATTGATTGATTATGATAATGGTTAAGTTCTTGAACATCATTGTTGTCTAATCAATGGTTTGAGTTGCACACTTCTTCATCCTTAACATGTACATATTTTTACTGTACTTTCTTTTCAGTTTTTCTTTTTATTTGATTTTTTCACTTTGTTGAGTCGGTTAAATAACGAAATATGGGTAATTAATGTTTACTTGTTCTTTGAGGATCGACACTCGTTTGAACATATGCACAGTATTGATGAGTACACTTGCTTATATGTGTGATTTGGGTCCAACGTTTTAATTTAAACTTGATCAGAATGTGTTTATTTGATATTATTTTATGATACATTCTTTGAAATAACTAGCCATATTCCTTCATATTTGAGATTTTATCCCTGAAAAAGTATTTTGTGCATTATTTCATATTTTAGGCGTAAAATAAGACAGAAATATCACATCACATAGCAGAGGCGTTGCCACAGCTGAGAAAGGGACCGGCGCCGGTTAGCTATTGGAAGAACAAAGAAAAAAAAGCAAAGAAAATGAGCAGAAGCAGAGCAAGTACAATTGAAATTGGATTGGAAGGAAAAGAACGATGTGATTCGGTCAGAAATAGAATTCCGGTCAGTAAGAAGCAAAAGAGAAAGATGAATTTCGGTCAGCAAAGGACAAAAGCAACAGAGGAAGTAATCAAATTCGGGTGGCTCACTTGAGCCGACAGCAAGAGCAACTCAAGCAAGGATAATTTCGGTGGGGCCAAGGAGAAGGAGAAGTCAACAAAAGTGGCTGAGGGAAAAAGACAAAAGAAAGTAGAAGAAAAGAAGGAATTGTAACAAATCTCAGGTGAATGTGATGGTTTGCGGCTCAATTGAGCCGATGGAAAGGAAAACGGCTCAATTGAGCTGATGCAACAAAGAAAGAAAAGACGGCTTCCGTGTAGGCTTAAGTTGAAGCCAATTTTACAATTCCAATCCAACAATAGAATTGCAACTTCAGCACTAGACGACAAGAATCCAATTAAAGTCAAAATCAAATTCTCAATTTAACAAAAGTCAGAGACGGTGGACTCCATTAATTTCTCTTAGGTTTTTATTTTAGCTTTTATTAATCCTTTTTAGTTTTGGATATTTTTAGGTAATTACTTCTTCTTTATTTTGGATTCTTTTAGGAACTTTATAAGCCTATAAATAAAGGTCAATTTACCCTAGAAAATGGGGTGCACAATGTAAGGACTTAGATTTATTTTTGAGTGCATCACCAATATTTTTTCGAGATTAAAAGTTCAAGGAGGGTTGTACAAGAAGGTTTTCAAAGGAAGAAGAAGGAGGCTTGTCTATGAGTTCTTTCGTTTACTTTGTTTTCTTTTTCTTGACAATGATGTTTTAATTGTTCTGTTGTAATTTGACATTGTTTTATATATGATTCTTGGAGTTATTTGATCTTTTGATTAACTGACTGTTTTTCTTGATATTTAATTACTTGGGCACATTCCGAGATTAGTTGGTTGTTTCTATTGTTAACTTGCTGGACCAAAGAGGTTGATGATGGTTGCAATTGATTAATTTTCGCATTTATTGGCTGTTAACTTGCTAGACCAAAGAGGTTAATTGCTGAGAATTGAGTAATTAAAGGTTAATTGATGTTTGCCAGACCAAGGATTCATTGATTAATTTCATATTTTAAATTTGCCAGACCGCGAAAATTTAGTTATGGATTGTGTTTAATTCATCTTTTGTATGAATTAGTTGAGACAGACTAAGTGAAGCTAGTTTATCTAGCAGGTAGTAATTAGTTGAGACAGACCAAGTGGTGCTAATTTACCTTAATCCTTCGTGGTGCTGAGGGAATGATTGATTATGATAATAGTTAAGTTCTTGAACATCATTGTTGTCTAATCAATGGTTTGAGTTGCATACTTCTCCATCCTTAACATGTACATATTTTTACTGTACTTTCTTTTCAGTTTTTCTTTTTATTTGATTTTTTCAATTTGTTGAGTCGGTTAAACAATGAAATATGGGTAATTAATGTTTACTTGTTCTTTGAGGATCGACACTCGTTTGAACCCTATGCACAGTATTGATGAGTACGCTTGCTTATATGTGTGATTTGAGTCCAACGTTTTAATTTAAACTTGATCAGGAATGTGTTTATTTGATATTATTTTATGATACATTCTGTGAAATAACTAGCCATATTCCTTCATATTTGAGATTTTACCCCTGAAAAGGTATTTTGTGCATTATTTCATATTTTAGGCGTAAAATAAGACAGAAATATCACATCACAGAGCAGAGGCGTTGCCACACCTGAGAAAGGGAACCGGCGCCGGTTAGCTATTGGAAGAACAAAGAAAAAAAAGCAAAGAAATTGAGCAGAAGCAGAGCAAGTACAATTGAAATTGGATTGGAAGGAAAAGAACGATGTGATTCGGCCAGTAATAGAATTCCGGTCAGTAAGAAGCAAAAGAGAAAGATGAATTTCGGTCAGCAAAGGACAAAAGCAACAGGGGAAGTAATCAAATTCGGGTGACTCACTTGAGCCGACAGCAAGAGCAACTCAGGCAAGGATAATTTCGGTGGGGCCAAGGAGAAGGAGAAGTCAACAAAAGTGGCTGAGGGAAAAAGACAAAAGAAAGTAGAAGAAAAGAAGGAATTGTAACAAATCTCAGGTGAATGTGATGGTTTGCGGCTCAATTGAGCCGATGGAAAGGAAAACGGCTCAATTGAGCTGATGCAACAAAGAAAGAAAAGACGGCTTCCGTGTAGGCTAAAGTTGAAGCCAATTTTACAATTCCAATCCAACAATAGAATTGCAACTTCAGCACTAGACGACAAGAATCCAATTAAAGTCAAAATCAAATTCTCAATTTAACAAAAGTCAGAGACGGTGGACTCCATTAATTTCTCTTAGGTTTTTATTTTAACTTTTATTAATCCATTTTAGTTTTGGATATTTTTAGGTAATTACTTCTTTTTTATTTTGGATTCTTTTAGGAACTTTATAAGCCTATAAATAAAGGCCAATTTACCCTAGAAAATGGGGTGCACAATGTAAGGACTTAGATTTATTTTTGAGTGCATCACCAATATTTTTTCGAGATTAAAAGTTCAAGGAGGGTTGTACAAGAAGGTTTTCAAAGGAAGAAGAAGGAGGCTTGTCTATGAGTTCTTTCTTTTACTTTGTTTTCTTTTTCTTGACAATGATGTTTTAATTGTTCTGTTGTAATTTGATATTGTTTTATATATGATTCTTGGAGTTATTTGATCTTTTGATTAACTGACTGTTTTTCTTGATATTTAATTACTTGGGCACATTCCGAGATTAGTTGGTTGTTTCTATTGTTAACTTGCTGGACCAAAGAGGTTGATGATGGTTGCAATTGATTAATTTTCGCATTTATTGGCTGTTAACTTGCTAGACCAAAGAGGTTAATTGCTGAGGATTGAGTAATTAAAGCTTAATTGATGTTTGCCAGACCAATGATTCATTGATTAATTTCATGTTTTAAATTTGCCAGACCGCGAAAATTTAGTTATGGATTGTGTTTAATTCATCTTTTGTATGAATTAGTTGAGACAGACTAAGTGAAGCTAGTTTATCTAGCAGGTAGTAATTAGTTGAGACAGACCAAGTGGTGCTAATTTACCTTAATCCTTCGTGGTGCTGAGGGAATGATTGATTATGATAATAGTTAAGTTCTTGAACATCATTGTTGTCTAATCAATGGTTTGAGTTGCATACTTCTCCATCCTTAACATGTACATATTTTTACTGTACTTTCTTTTCAGTTTTTCTTTTTATTTGATTTTTTCAATTTGTTGAGTCGGTTAAACAATGAAATATGGGTAATTAATGTTTACTTGTTCTTTGAGGATCGACACTCGTTTGAACCCTATGCACAGTATTGATGAGTACGCTTGCTTATATGTGTGATTTGCGTCCAACGTTTTAATTTAAACTTGATCAGGAATGTGTTTATTTGATATTATTTTATGATACATTCTGTGAAATAACTAGTCATATTCCTTCATATTTGAGATTTTACCCCTGAAAAAGTATTTTGTGTAATATTTCATATTTTAGGGTTAAAATAAGACAGAAATATCACATCACAGAGCAGAGGCGTTGCCACACCTGAGAAAGGGAACCGGCGCCGGTTAGCTATTGGAAGAACAAAGAAAAAAAAGCAAAGAAATTGAGCAGAAGCAGAGCAAGTACAATTGAAATTTGATTGGAAGGAAAAGAACGATGTGATTTGGCCAGTAATAGAATTCCGGTCAGTAAGAAGCAAAAGAGAAAGATGAATTTCGGTCAGCAAAGGACAAAAGCAACAGGGGAAGTAATCAAATTCGGGTGGCTCACTTGAGCCGACAGCAAGAGCAACTCAGGCAAGGATAATTTCGGTGGGGCCAAGGAGAAGGAGAAGTCAACAAAAGTGGCTGAGGGAAAAAGACAAAAGAAAGTAGAAGAAAAGAAGGAATTGTAACAAATCTCAGGTGAATGTGATGGTTTGCGGCTCAATTGAGCCGATGGAAAGGAAAACGGCTCAATTGAGCTGATGCAACAAAGAAAGAAAAGACGGCTTCCGTGTAGGCTTAATTTGAAGCCAATTTTACAATTCCAATTCAACAATAGAATTGCAACTTCAGCACTAGACGACAAGAATCCAATTAAAGTCAAAATCAAATTCTCAATTTAACAAAAGTCAGAGACGGTGGACTCCATTAATTTCTCTTAGGTTTTTATTTTAGCTTTTATTAATCCTTTTTAGTTTTGGATATTTTTAAGTAATTACTTCTTCTTTATTTTGGATTCTTTTAGGAACTTTGTAAGCCTATAAATAAAGGCCAATTTACCCTAGAAAATGAGGTGCACAATGTAAGGACTTAGATTTATTTTTGAGTGCATCACCAATATTTTTTCGAGATTAAAAGTTCAAGGAGGGTTGTACAAGAAGGTTTTCAAAGGAAGAAGAAGGAGGCTTGTCTATGAGTTCTTTCTTTTACTTTGTTTTCTTTTTCTTGACAATGATGTTTTAATTGTTCTGTTGTAATTTGACATTGTTTTATATATGATTCTTGGAGTTATTTGATCTTTTGATTAATTGACTGTTTTTCTTGATATTTAATTACTTGGGCACATTCCGAGATTAGTTGATTGTTTCTATTGTTAACTTGCTGGACCAAAGAGGTTGATGATGGTTGCAATTGATTAATTTTCGCATTTATTGGCTGTTAACTTGCTAGACCAAAGAGGTTAATTGCTGAGGATTGAGTAATTAAAGGTTAATTGATGTTTGCCAGACCAAGGATTCATTGATTAATTTCATATTTTAAATTTGCCAGACCGCGAAAATTTAGTTATGGATTGTGTTTAATGCATATTTTGTATGAATTAGTTGAGACAGACTAAGTGAAGCTAGTTTATCTAGCAGGTAGTAATTAGTTGAGACAGACCAAGTGGTGCTAATTTACCTTAATCCTTCGTGGTGCTGAGGGAATGATTGATTATGATAATGGTTAAGTTCTTGAACATCATTGTTGTCTAATAAATAGTTTGAGTTGCATACTTCTCCATCCGTAACATGTACATATTTTTACTGTACTTTCTTTTCAGTTTTTCTTTTTATTTGATTTTTTCACTTTGTTGAGTCGGTTAAACAATGAAATATGGGTAATTAATGTTTACTTGTTCCTTGAGGATCGACACTCGTTTGAACCCTATGCACAGTATTGATGAGTACGCTTTCTTATATGTGTGATTTGGGTCCAACGATTTAATTTAAACTTGATCAGGAATGTGCTTATTTGATATTATTTTATGATACATTCTGTGAAATGACTAGCCATATTCCTTCATATTTGAGATTTTACCCCTGGAAAGGTATTTTGTGCATTATTTCATATTTTAGGGTTAAAATAAGACAGAAATATCACATCACAGAGTAGAGGCGTTGCCACCCCTGAGAAAGGGAACCGGCGCCGGTTAGCTATTGGAAAAACAAAGAAAAAAAAGCAAGGAAATTGAGAAGAAGCAGAGCAAGTACAATTGAAATTGGATTAGAAGGAAAAGAATGATGCGATTCGGTCAGTAATAGAATTCCGGTCAGTAAGCAGCAAAAGAGAAAGATGAATTTCGGTCAGCAAAGGACAACAGCAACAGGGGAAGTAATCAAATTCGGGTGGCTCACTTGAGCCGACAGCAAGAGCAACACAAGCAAGGATAATTTCGGTGGGGCCAAGGAGAAGGAGAAGTCAACAAAAGTAGCTTAGGGAAAAAGACAAAAGAAAGTAGTGGAAACGAAGGAATTGTAACAAATCTCGGGTGAATGTGATGGTTTGCGGCTCAATTGAGCCGATGGAAAGGAAAACGGCTCAATTGAGCTGATGCAACAAAGAAAGAAAAGACGGCTTCCTTGTAGGCTTAATTTGAAGCCAATTTTAGAATTCCAATTAAACAATAGAATTGCAACTTCAGCACAAGACGACAAGAATCAAATTGAAGTCGAAATCTAATTCTCAATTTTACAAAAGTCAGAGATGGTGGACTCGATTAATTTCTCTTAGGTTTTTATTTTAGCTTTTATTAATCCTTTTTGGTTTTGGATATTTTTAGGTAATTACTTATTCTTTATTTAGGATTCTTTTAGGAACTTTGTAAGCCTATAAATAAAGGCCAATTTACCCTAGAAAAGGGGGAGCACAATGTAGGGACTTAGATTTATTTTTGAGTGCATCACCAATATTTTCTCGAGATGAAAAGTTCAAGGAGGGTTGTACAAGAAGGTTTTCAAGGGAAGAAGAAGGAGGCTTGTCTATGAGTTCTTTCTTTTACTTTGTTTTCTTTTTCTTGACAATGATGTTTTAATTGTTCTGTTGTAATTTGACATTGTTTTATATATGATTCTTGGAGTTATTTGATCTTTTGATTAACTGACTGTTCTTCTTGATATTTAATTACTTGGGCACATTCCGAGATTAGTTGGTTGTTTCTATTGTTAACTTGCTGGAACAAAGAGGTTGATGATGGTTGCAATTGATTAATTTTCGCATTTATTGGTTGTTAACTTGCTAGACCAAAGAGGTTAATTGCTGAGGATTGAGTAATTAAAGGTTAATTGATGTTTGCCAGACCAAGGATTCATTGATTAATTTCATGTTTTAAATTTGTCAGACCGCGAAAATTTAGTTATGGATTGTGTTTAATGCATCTTCTGTATGAATTAGTTGAGACAGACTAAGTGATGCTAATTTTTCTAGAAGGTAGTAATTAGTTCAGATAGACCTAGTGGTGCTAATTTACCTTAATCCTTCGTGGTGCTGAGAGAATGATTTATTATGATAATGGTTAAGTTCTTGAACATCATGGTTGTCTAATCAATGGTTTGAGTTGCATATTTCTCCATCCTTGACGTACACATATTTTTTTTTCATTTGCTTTTTAGTTTTCCTTTTTATTTGATTTTCGCTTTGTTAAGTTGGTTAAACAATGAAAGATGGGTAATTAATGTTTACTTGTTCCTTGAGGATCGACACTCGTTTGAACCCTATGCACAGTAATGATAAGTACGCTTGCTCATATGTGTGATTTGGGTCGAACGTTTTAATTTCATCTTGATTGGGAATATGCTTAGTTTTTGTATAATTTTTATGCCCAAATCTAAACTCATCAAGTTTTTAGTTTTCCTAGTTTAGATTTGGGCATAAAAATCATACAAAAAATAAGTATATTCCTGATCAAGTTTAAATTAAAACGTTGGACCCAAATCGCACATATGAGTAAGCGTACTCATCATTACTGAGCATAGGGTTCAAACGAGTGTCGATCCTCAAGGAACAAGTAAACATTAATTACCCCTCTTTCATTGTTTAACTGACTCAACAAAGTTAAAATCTAATAAAAAGAAAAACTAAAAAGAAAATAAAATAAAAATATGTACATGTCAAGGACGGAGAAGTATGCAACTCAAACCATTGATTAGACAACCATGATCTTCAAGAACTTAACCATTATCATAATCAATCATTCTCTCGGCACCATGATGGATTAATGTAAATTAGCATCACTTGGTCTATCTCAACTAATTACTACATTCTATATAAACTAGCATAACTTGGTCTGTCTCAAATAATTCATCCAAAAGATGCATTAATCACAATCATTAATTAAATTTCTGTTGTCTGGAAAATTTAAAACATGAAATTAATCAATGAATCCTTAGTCTGGCTAACATCAATTAACCTTTAATTACTCAATCCTCAGCAATTAACCTCTTTGGTCTAGCAAGTTAATAGCCAATGAATGCGAAAATTAATCAATTTCAACCATCATCAACCTCATTGGACTAGCAAGTTAACAATAGAAACAACTAACTAATCTCGGAATATGCCCAAGTAATTAAATACCAAAAAGAACAATCAATTAATCAAAAAATCAAATAACTCCAAGAACCATGATTATCTAAAACAATGTCAAATTACAATAGAATAATTAAAACATCATTGTCAAGAAAAAGAAAACAAAGTAAAAGAAAGAACTCATAGACAAGTCTCCTTCTTCTTCCTTTGAAAACCTTCCTATACAACCCTCCTTGAACTTAAAGAATTCTCCTTCGACGGAGTGATTTTCTATGTTAATCAATGAATTCCCTCATTTTTCCTTGTGTTTTTCATCTATTTATAGAATTAAGAAGTGCCTAAACTCGTAGGTACAAAATTCTTGGCCGAGTAGAAGTTGGAAGATGCTAAAATTCCTCAGATTTCTAAAAACACATCAAAAGATTGTAGCACCGCCTCAGGAACAGGCCACAGCTAGCGCCGCCTTAGTCTTTCGGAGCTGGCGCCGCCTGTGGTCTGTTTCTCCACTCGTTCGCCGATTTTTCTCCGAATTTTACGCATACGTTCCAGAATGCAGCCGGCGCCGATTAGGCTCTTTTCTACTCTGCTTCTCCAATTTTTCTATCGCATTGAAGTCCGTGCATCCAGTGTACTATTTGCGCCGGTTCCAGGCTTCCAGCCGGCGCCGCCTTTGCTCTGTTTCGCGACGGTTTTTCTTTGTTTTGCCCAAGAACCTGAAATAATGACCAAAATACCTTTCCAATGGTAAGCTCTCAAATATGAAAGAATATGACTAGTTATTGCACAGAATGTATTACAAAAGAGCCTCAAATAACTATGCAAAATATAACCAAATTAGCCCCTATCATATTCCCCCACACTTAGCTCTTTACTTGTCCTCAAGTAAAGCATCAAGAACAAGTAGGAAAAAAACAAGGTTTTACTCATCACTCAATCAATTCCCAAAACATATCTTCAATGCTTTCTTTACTTATAAACATAAAACATATGATACTAAATCTTTCACAGATAATGCAAGACTTGTGTGGTGATAAATGACTTAGTAGAACAATCACAATACTTCATAATATTCTCAAACCATTAGAAAGAAGTTAGTTAAAAAAGAATATGCATTTCATATACTTATTTTTCATCCACTCTCTCCACTAATCCGAGACATATCATGATTCTACTTAGATCAAATAGGACTTTTAAGCTTGTAATAGAAGGCTAAAGGTTTGTAATGTGGCTTAGCAAACGAAGGATATAGGAACATCAAAAGTCAAAGAAAAACTGAGAGAAAGCAAGAAAAAGGTAACCAAAATAAATCTATAATTCCCAACTCTTCTTTCTCTCTTATTCCAAGAACCAATCAAACTATAACCTTATATAACAACCCTTACGCATTTCAAGCAAATCCTGCATTGCTCTTTCTTTTCATCAATTCTTTTCCTCACAAGATCAATCAATTTTCTAGCAATGGTAGCAATTATCTTATATGAACTTACTTTTACAGCTCACTCACCATCCCTTTTGTGATTTTTTTCCTCTTTTTGTCTTCAATTCTCTTTCAATTCTTTCTTCTTTTACTCCTTTTTTTTCTTTTTCTACTACTGTTCTTTTCTTTTTCATTTACTTTTCTTTCTAGCAACTTGTTGTTTTCTCTCTTCACTCGTTTCTTTTCTTCTTTCTCATCCTTTTTTTCAGCTTGCATTCTTTTCTTTCTCAATCTTTCAACTTCTTCTTTTCATTCCACTTCCTCTCTTTTCCCAGCTCCAATTGTAATTGATCCATGACTGAAAGTAACAAGTCATGATCTCTCTCCCTGCATTGTTCTCAACATACATACACTTTCATCCTTGAAGAGTATAAAGATTTGGAAATTATACAAACTCTCAGCACAAGTAATGGACCAAATATCGTGACGGGTTGTAAAGAAAGAAATCACCAATTTAAGCTCAAAATAGGCACTAGGGATAATATAGCACTAGGTAGGCTTGAAAAGCTCAAATTATCCAAAGAAGGCCTATTACCGTCATCCCTAAGTTAAATCATGAATGTCTTTCTTATTTCGCCTCGAGAGGTATTTCAAGTAAATTCTAGAATGCTCCACGCATTTTAGAGAAAAAAAAATAGGTTTAAGAATAATGCAAAGCATTTGATGAAGAACTACTTTGTCTAAATGAGTGCAAAAAGTCATGCATAAGCCATAAATGATCTAGAACATATGCTCTATAATTCATCATAAAGACATGCACTAAAAATACGGCTTGAAATCTCCAGAAAATTAGAAAATTTCTCAGAAAAGCTTTGAAAAATTTTGTTTGTTAATTTTGTTCCCAAGAAAGCTTCTCCCAAGAAAGCTAAAAAGTATGTAGAAGACTTGTTAATCAAACCACTTTCCCACACTTAAACTGGACATTGTCCTCAATGGCCAAATAAATAGAACTAAAACAATCAATACCAAGGGACCAAAAAGATAAAGGAGAAGAGATAAAAAAAAAACAAAATTCCATTAATCGTGTTGTACAAGAGCTGAATGCTTGATGAGGGAGACATCATCAAAGTACCTATAAAAAATATAAAAGAAAATACCAAAGCATAAATCTAGAAAAGAAAAGAAAGCAAAAACAGAAAAAATGGAAAATACAATGAAAAGAAAGTCAAACTAACTAAAACAAAAACATGAAAATAGAAAGAAAAGAAACAACAAGAATGAGCAAGAATACATCAGCAGTCCGTTGCAGCATCATCACCCTCATTCTCCTCCTCATTGGCAAGTGTGGAGGTGCCCGCACCATCGTGTGCCCTAGAAGAATGCTGTCTCAACTTAGTCAAATGTTGCTCCTTGGTAACTTGCCATCGTGCCATATCCTCCATAGTACCCTGCAAGCGTAGGAGCATCGCCATTTGCTGGTCGAGGCGCCCCAGTACTGTGGTCTCAAAGTTAGTCCGGGAGCGGGACTGAGAACTACTAGCTTTAGCACGTGCCGGTGGTGGTGGCTGCTCCTCCTCCACTGTAGGTGGTCTTACCTGACCGGGATGTTGGACCTTGAAGGGTGTGAGCTAGTTCTTCAATTCTGGGCTGTACTTATATCCGCAACTCATGAGAGTTTGCTCGGTGACCATATTGTGCTCAGTGGTAGCCTCCATGAGTTCTCCCTCAAGACTCACCCCAAAGTCCTTTAGAATCTTCATGATAACCAAGGGAAAAACAAAGGCTTTCGTGCAAAGAAGATGATGAACTACTTCTCTAATAGATTGAATGATCAAAGGAGCAAGAGGGATAGGTATGTGTTCATCATCCGGTACAAAATATAAGTGTGGACAAGCCTAGTTTCATTAAAACTACTGGCCTGGGGGACAACATTAAACCCAAACATATACACCAATGCGCGAAAGTTGGCTGCCAAATCATTGTTAGAATAAAAACTATTAGCTTAGAAGGCATTATGCTTGTATAAGCCTAGGGTTGCTCGCGTCCCTCCAACATCCCAATTCGGATCCGACTAAATCTTTTGATTATTTACATCAATACCTTGCCAAATATCATCATCAAAGACCTGGAGGAGATTAGCTAATTGGTTTTGGGTGATGACAATAGGAACTCCCTTCACTCGTGTTTTAATATGTAGAAGATGCTTATTCCCCTTATCCGTCATATTATCATAAAATTCCTTGACAAGTACAGGACAATACCTCCCTTTCAATTAGACTATGGATCCCCAACCTAACCATCTAAACATTATTCCTAATTTGAGTGCCCGGTCTAAGGTGGGGGAAAAGGTACGCTCAACAATTATTTTGTTTGAAGCCCGCCTACTATACCATTCCTCACACGAGGCATCAACAAACTCTGTAGGTCTAAGAGATAAGGGGTCAACAGATGATGGAACTGAGGACAAGGAAGTTCTTGCCCTTTTAGATGGCTGACTCCTTGCTCTAGACATGGCCAAAAAAGGAATGGAACAATAGGAAGAGGGAACTAGATGCTCAATCACTGGAGAGAGTATAGCAACCTTCACACAAAACAAATCCTAAAATGGCACACAACCCTCAACCAAGCTCACAACACACAAACCCCAAACTCCTTCAATGTATATCAACTCCAACACCCACTCAATCAATCACTGTCAACCACTTCAACACAACCTGCACAATGTATGTAAGAATCTACTGTAAAGCATAACTTGTGCTAATATCCTCAAGACATGCTAGTAAATGTGTTCCTGAGAATGAAGGCAATATCATGGAGGTATTTATGGATGATTTCTTAGTTTTTAGTGGCTCATTTGATCTGTGCTTATCTAACCTTGAGAAGGTGCGCACAAGATGTGAAGAGACTAACCTCATGCTTAACTGGGAAAAGTGCCACTTTATGGTAAAAGAGGGTATCGTATTAGGGCACAAAATTTCAAAGAAGGGTATTGAGGTCGATAGAGAAAAAATTGAAGCAATCGAGAAGCTACCTCCTCCTACTTTGGTAAAAGCTATACGGAGCTTTCTTAGTCACGCAAGTTTCTACAGGCGGTTTATCTTTCGACTTCTCAAAAATTTCGAAACCTCTTACTTCTTTACTTGAAAAGGATGCTGAATTTAATTTTGATGATAAATGTCTCAACGCTTTTACCATACTTAAAGAGAAATTGATTAATTCACCCATTCTAATTGCCCCGGATTGGTCTCTTTCCTTTGAACTAATGTGTGATACAAGTGACTTTGCAATTGGTGTAGTATTGGGACAAAGACGGAACAAGAACTTCCAACCGATATGCTATGCCAGCAAGACTCTAACGAATGCACAGAAAAATTACACAACAACCTAGAAAGAATTGCTGGCCATAGTGTTTGCCTTTGATAAATTTCGCTCTCATCTTATTTTGTCCAAATTCATTGTATATATGGACCATTCAGCCCTGATGTACCACCTACTAACCAAACATGATTCCAAACCAAGATTGATAAGATGGGTTCTATTATTGCAGGAATTTGATTTGGAGATTTGAGACAAAAAAGGGGCAGAAAACTTGGCTGCAGATCACCTGTCAAGATTGGATAATCCATACCTGGAATCCTTGCTAGAAGAAGACATTGATGACGCTTTTTCCGAACGAGCAACTTTTGCTCATAGAAGGTGAGATCCTAACCATACTATGGTTTGTGGACTTTGCTAACTACTTAGCTGCAGGAATTATGCCAAAAGACCTCAGGATACGTCAAAAGAAGAGATTCCTCTCCGATGTACGATATTACTTTTGGGATGACCTATGTTTGTTTAAGTGTTGTGCGGACCAAATCGTTCGGGGGTGTGTAGATGCTAGGGAAGGGGAAGATATTCTTCGACATTGTCATGAAGGACTTGCTGGAGGACATTACCAAGCCAACAACACTACACGAAAGGTGCTAGACGCCGGATTCTATTGGCCCACATTATTTAAAGATGCCCGCAGGTTTGTCCAAAGTTGTGATAGGTGTCAACGTACAGGTAATCTTTCTAAATCTAATGAGATGCCATTACAAATTTTCCAAGCGTGTGAAGTATTTGAATGTTGGGGTATAGACTTCATAGGACCTTTTCCTAGTTCTTTAGGGAATAAATATATCTTGGTGGCAGTGGACTATGTTTCTAAATGGGTAGAAGCCCAAGCCTCACCCACTAATGATGCAAGGGTGGTGGTCAAATTTTTGGAAAAACTTTTCACTCGATTTGGTGTGCCTAAGGTCCTAATTAGTGATAGAGGGACTCATTTTTGTAATGCACAAATAAAAAAAGTCCTCACACACCTAGGTGTGCACCATATGTTGGCCACCCCGTATCACCCTCAAACAAGTGGACAGGTAAAGGTGGTTAATAGAGAACTCAAACGAATTTTGGAAAAAACTGTCAACCACACTAGGAAGGATTGGAGCTTAAAACAACATGATACCCTTTGGGCATATCGGACAGCCTTTAAGACACCAATTGGCATGACTCCGTTTCGGTTAGTATATGGTAAATCATGTCACCAACCAGTTGAAATTGAACACAAGGCTTATTGGGCAATAAAACTGGTTAATCGTGATCTTGAGTTAGCTGGGAAGTCCCGGTTACTTCAACTCACAGCCTTGGAGGAATTGCGAAACGATGCCTATGATACGTCACTCCGGTACAAAGAAAAAGTGAAATCCTGGCACGACAAGCATATTACTGGACCACATGACTTTGTAATAGGCGATCAAGTCCTGTTATTCAATTCTCGTTTACGGCTTTTTCCCGAAAAGTTGAAATCACGGTGGTTGGGACCATTCACGGTAAGTAAGATCGGCCCTTTTGGCACCCTAGACCTTACTTACCCCACTCGGGGAACTTTTAAAGTTAATAGTCATCGGGTGAAACGTTATGCGGGTGGCAGTCTTCCACATCCCGAACAAGTGGACATGCTCTTTGACGACTCCGCATAGGTACTTTGATGATGTCTCCCTCTTGAAGAATTCAGCTCTTGTATAACACGATTAATGGAAGTTTGTTTTTCTTATCTCTTCTCCTTTATCTTTTTGGTCCCTTGGTATTGATTGTTTTGGTTCTATTTATATGGCCATTGAGGACAATGTCCAGTTTAAGTGTGGGGAAGTGGTTTGATTGACAAGTCTTTTACATACTCTTTAGCTTTCTTGGGAGAAGCTTTCTTGGAAACAAAATTTTCTGATTTTCTGGAGATTTCAAGCCGTATTTTTAGTGCATATCTTTATGATGAATTATAGAGCATATGTTTTAGATCATTTATGGCTTATGCATGACTTTTTACACTCACTTGGACAAAGTTGTTCTTGATCAAATGCTTTGCATTATTCTTAAACCTGTTTTTTTCTCTAAAATGCGTGGAACATTCTAGAACATACTTGAATACCTCCTGAGGCGAAATAAGAAAGGCATTCATGATTTAACTTAGGGATGACGGGAATAGGCCTTATTTAGATAGTTTGAGATTTTCAAGCCTACCTATTGCTATATTATCCCTAGTGCCTATTTTGAGCTTAAATTGGTTATTTCTTTCTATACAACCCGTCACGATATTTGGTCCATTACTTTTGCTGAGAGTTTGTATAATTTCCAAATCTTTATGCTCTTCAAGGATGAAAGTGTATGTAAGTTGAGAGCAATGCAGGGAGAGAGATCATGACTTGTTACTTTCAGTCATGGATCAATTACAATTGGAGCTGGGAAAAGAAAGGAAGTGGAATTAAAGGAAGAAGTTGAAAGATTGAGAAAGAAAAGAATGCGAGCTGAAAAAAAGATGAGAAAGAAGAAAAGAAACAAGTAAAGAGAGAAAACAACAAGCTGCTAGAAAGGAAAGTAAATGAAAAAGAAAAGAACAACAGCAGAAAAAGAAAAAAATGAGTAAAAGAAGAAAGAATTGAAAGAAAATTGAAGACAAAAAGAGCGAAAAAATCACAAAAGGGACGGTGAGTGAACTGTAAAAGTAAGTTCATATATGATACTTGCTACCATTGTTGGAAAATTGATTGATCTTGTGAGGAAAAGAATTGATGATAAGAAGTGGTGAAAAAAAAAATGCAGGATTTGCTTGAAATTTGTAAGGGTTGTTATATAAGGTTATGGTTTGATTGGTTCTTGGAATAAAAGAGCAAGAAGAGTTCAGAATTATAGGTTTATTTTAGTTACCCTTTTCTTGCTTACTCTCAGTTTTTCTTTGACTTTTTATGTTCCTATATCCTTCGTTTGCTAAGCCATATTACAAACCTTTAGCCTTACATTACAAACTTAAAAGTCCTATTTGATCAAAGTAGAATCATGATATGTCTCGGATTAGTGGAGAGAGTGTATGAAAAGTAAGTATATGGAATGCATATTCTTTTTGAACTAACTTCTTTCTAATGGTTTGAGAACATTGAGAAGTATTGTGATGGTTCTACTAAGTCATTTATCACTACACAAGTCTTGCATTGGCTGTGAAAGATTTAGTATCATATGTTTTATGTTTATAAGTAAACAAAGCATTGAAGATGTGTTTTGGGAATTGATTGAGTGATAAGTAAAACCTTGTATTTTTTCTACTTGTTCTTGATGCTTTGCTTGAGGACAAGCAAAGAGCTAAGTGTGGTGGAATATGATAGGGGCTAATTTGGTTATATTTTGCGTAGTTACTTGAGGCTCTTTTGTAATACATTTTATGCAATAATTGGTCATATTCTTTCATATTTGAGATTTAACCCCTAGAAAGGTATTTTGGTCATTATTTTAGATTTTTAGGTAAAACGAAGCAAAACCGTCGCGAAACAGAGTAGAGGTGGCGCCGGTTGGAAGCCTGGAACTGGCGCCGGCTGTACACTAGATGCACGGACTTCAAAGCGATGGAAAAATTGGAGAAGTAGAGTTGAACAGAGCCTAATCGGCTCTGGCTGCATTCTGAAACGTATGCGCAAAATTCGAAGAAAAATCGACGAACGAGTGGAGAAACAGACCACAAGCGGCGCCGGCTGTGGTCTGTTCCTGAGGCGGTGCTGCGATCTTTTGACGCGTTTTTGAAAATCTGGAGAGTTTTAGCATCTTCCAACTTCTACTCGGCCAAGAACATTGTACCTACGAGTTTAGGCACTTCTTAAGCCTATAAATAGATGAAAAACACAAGGAAAAATGGGGGAATTCATTAATCATCATAGAAAATCACTCAATCTAAAGAGGAATTCTTCAAGTTCAAGAAGGGTTGTACAAAAAGGTTTTCAAAGGAAGAAGAAGGAGGCTTGTCTATAAGTTCTTTCTTTTACTTTGTTTTCTTTTTCTTGACAATGATGTTTTAATTGTTCTTTTGTAATTTGACATTATTTTACATAATCATGATTCTTGGAGTTATTTGATCTTTTGATTAATTGACTGTTCTTTTTGGTATTTAATTACTTGGGCATATTTCGAGATTAGTTGGTTGTTTCTATTGTTAACTTGCTAGTCCAAAGAGGTTGATGATGGTTGCAATTGATTAATTTTCGCATTCATTGGCTGTTAACTTGCTAGACCAAAGAGGTTAATTGCTGAGGATAGAGTAATTAAAGGTTAATTGATGTTTGCTAGACCAAGGATTCATTGATTAATTTCATGTTTTAAATTTTCCAGACCACGAAAATTTAGTTAAGGATTGTGTTTAATGCGTCTTTTGGATGAATTAGTTAAGACAGACCAAGTGATGCTAATTTATCTAGAAGGTAGTAATTAGTTGAGACAGACCAAGTGATGCTAATTTACCTTAATCCTTTGTGGTGCCGAGAGAATGATTGATTATGATAATGGTTAAGTTCTTGAAGATCATGGTTGTCTAATCAATGGTTTGAGTTGCATACTTCTCCATCCCTGACATGTACATATTTTTATTTTATTTTCTTTTTAGTTTTTCTTTTTATTTGATTTTCACTTTGTTGAGTCGGTTAAATAATGAAAGGGGGGTAATTAATGTTTACATGTTCCTTGAGGATCGACACTCGTTTGAATCCTAAACTCAGTAATGATGAGTACGCTTACTCATATGTGTGATTTGGGTTCAACGTTTTAATTTAAACTTGATCGGGAATGTGCTTAGTTTTTTGTATGATTTTTATGCCCAAAATCTAAACGCATCAAGTTTTTTTTTTATCTAGAAGGTAGTAATTAGTTGAGACAGACCAAGTGATGCTAATTTATCTTAATCCTTCATGGTGCCGAGAAAATGATTGATTATGATAATGGTTAAGTTCTTGAAGATCATGGTTGTCTAATCAATAGTTTGAGTTGCATACTTCTCCATCCTTGACATGTACATATTTTTATTTTATTTTCATTTTAGTTTTTCTTTTTATTTGATTTTCACTTTGTTGAGTCGGTTAAACAATGAAAGAGTGGTAATTAATGTTTACATGTTCCTTGAGGATCGACACTCTTTTGATCCTTATGCTCAGTAATGATGAGTACACTTACTCATATGTGTGATTTGGGTCCAACATTTTAATTTAAACTTGATCGGGAATATGCTTAGTTTTTGTATGATTTTTATGCCCAAATCTAAACGCATCAAGTTTTTGGCGCCGTTGCAGGGAACAATAGCATGAAAGCCTGGACTTTGTTGATTTAACCATATAAATATGTAAATATGTAAATATGTATGTTTGTTCTTGCTACAAAATGGTGCTATCTTTTGTATTTCGTGTATTCTTGTATAACCTCGTAACCTAATCTAACCTAACTAACTAACTTTGACTGAGTTTAAATTACTAACGTTGTAAACTTATAATTGTGTATGTTAACCAGTAATTATACCTCTAACTTGCTTCTTGTTTTCTTAGGTATTACCCTTGGTACATGACTCGAAAATCCAACAACGAGATAGTCGATTCTGACCCTGAAATCGAGAGGACGTTAACAAAAATTCATCGAACAATTCAAAGGAATTTGATTGTCGAAATGGATGGTGCTCAACAGAACAATGCTGGGAATAATAGGAGAGTTATGGACGACTTTGTAAAACCTGCAATCTCGGGCATAGGCTCGAGTATCAGTAGACATAGGGTAGATGCCAACAACTTTGAAATAAAGCTCATCATTATTCAAATGGTACAAAATATGGTTCAATTTGACGGGCTATCAGAAGAGGATCCTAATGCTCACATAGCCAGTTTTCTTGAGATTTGTGATACTTTCAAGATGATTGGTGTTTCTGAAGATGCTATTAAATTAAGACTTTTTCCTTTTTCCTTGAGAGATAGAGCAAAATCGTGGTTAAAGTCTTTACCTACAGGTTCCATCACAACTTGGAATGCCTTAGCTGAAAATTTTTTGGCCAAATATTTCCCTCCAGCTAGGACAGCCAAGCTTAGGAATGAAATCTTCGCCTTCCAACAATTAGATTCTGAGCCCTTATATGAGAGTTCGGAGAGATTTAAGGAAATGTTAAGAAAATGCACACACTACGGATTCGAGCTAGGAATGCAAATGCTTATCTTCTTGAATGGCCTCACGTTTGCAACACGACAAGTGGTAGACTCTTCTATAGGGGGTTCCAATCAACCATAAGACCCCGGACAGGTATTTGAGCTTATTGAAAATTTGGCTTCTAATAACTATTCTTGGGGAAGTGCAAGGTCAAAGGCTCATGTGCAAGGAGTGCACAAAGTGGACACTGTGGCAGCATTAGAGGCTAAGGTAGACACCTTAACTCAAAAGATGGAACAGTTGGTGATGCCTCAATGCCAAGTGTTAAACGTCAACTGCGATTTCTGTGGAGAGGGGCACTGTTGGATTGTATGCCCTCTTAGACTAGGTTTCTGATGTAAAATCGAATTATTTAATAAAAGAATTTATTTTCAGAAATTGTTTGTGAATTTACTTTTTGTTTGTGCACGATTTTCGTTTGGAACAGACCCATTGTGTTTAAATAAGTGATCCATGTGAATGGTGGTCTTTCACAGTAAGGTATGGATCACGGGTTATTTAACACATAAACATTTGTCCTATTGATGAGACTGGGAACCTCATCATGTTTAGGTTATTATGTTATGAATTCCAAATGGGGAATGACTTACCTTTAGCCAGTGGGTAGTCCACTCACTTCATGACATAAGCGTATGTCGAATACGTAGAACAGGACCTGTAGTAGTGGTTTCTCAAAGTACTATATGGTAGAAACCTAGACTACTACCGCTACGACGTGGACTAGTACTCTACGACTTGAGTATGAGTTGGTGGTCTAGCAAAGCTGGAAGCATATACTTTGATTTGCTGTAGTTGAGGTTCTATCATAGGGCCAATATACTTGCATGTTGGGTATGTGTGACTAGTTAGTTAAGACAGACTTATACAAGATAGTTTCTGCACTATATCGCCCCTTGTGGTTGTCCGAATGGTCTAAATTATCCAGGGCCCTGGGAAACATGACTTGGATGTTTGCTTTAGGGTAGCTCCCTTGGAAACCGGAAACACTCCAGGAAGTCGTGGATCATTGGACTAGAAGCCTAAGGATGGTAGATGTCATTTAGAGGGGTGTTAGTACACTTCTTCGTCTCTAAATGGACGGCGATGTGTAGAGGGGTATTTTAGTCATTTCACCTGTAGGTCGGAGACTTTGCGAATGCAGCATTGTCCTTGGGGTCAATATTTCCTTATGGTGATATTTGGAAATATTTAAAATACAAAATACAGCTATTTATATAGCAGGGGTATTTTGGTCATTTTAACAGCCAAGGCGATGTGTCTTTTTGGTCCTCGGGATAGCCCGTAAGTCCTAACTATTTTTGGGTTGAGGAATTGGTCTCAATTGAAGAGGAATTTATTTTATTTTGTTTTATTTTATTTTATTCAGGAAGTCTAATTTATTATTGGACTGGAAAATAAATAAATAAATAAAATAGGAGTTGAGAGAAATTAATTATCTAGTTTATTTGGTTAATTAATTATTCAGGGCCTAGGTCCAGTATGAATAATTAAGAAATTAACCTGGGCTTAAATTAGGGGAAATAATTAATGTTTAATTATTTATTGGGTTATTTATATAGGCCCAAGAAATAAATAATTAAAGATTAATTATTATGGTTCATTTGGGCTCATTAATTATTTATTGGGTTACTCATGTAAGCCCAGGAAATAAATAATTAATATTTATTATTTTGGGCCTTTTTGGGTCCAAGAAAAATAATAAATATTTATCTGGCCCAATAGCTTGGTCCTTAGGGTTTTTTCCAGATACGGTTAAGAGGAGTTTAAGGTTAGGCCAAACTGTTTCTCAGGAAAACATCCGGGTGTTTTGAAATCCCGGGGAGATGTTTATCAGAGATTGAGAGACCTAGTTTAGGCAAAAAATCTAAAACAACTCTTTGAAAAGGAAAACCCTAATTTTTCCTTTCCCAAGCCACACATTCACGTAACTCTCTCTCTCTGGGAACTCTCGGTTCTTCCCTTCTCCCTTCCTCTGTGGTTTCTTTGTTCTTTGCTAATCAATAGCGAAAGAACTAAGGAGTTTTGAGATCGTTCCTCTTCACCATAATGTTCTCCAACTAGAGGTTAGGCTGAGGAATATCCCGAGAGCTGGAGAGCTAAGCGTTAATGCAAACAAGGCGAAGTCGAAGGCTAGCGGGTGTTCAACCGGAAGCTCCTTCAAGTGTGCAAATCGAGGTGATTCCAGTCGTTCAATCCGCTCTTACTCAACCTAGAAGGGTTAAGGAGCGCAAATGTATGATCTTCACGCTTCCGCATGGCCTTTATGGTTCGCGGTTTAATTTTTCTCTCTGTTTTTTTTTTCGTCCATGGCTCCCTGTTTCTGCATTTTCCACCAAAGTGGTATCAGAGCCATTGGTTTTGATCAATATAGGGAGCATGGTAGTTAATAAAATGTAGAAGATGATTATGCCTGTGATCCTTCGCTGTTTTGGTATGGGATAGATGGATTTGTAAGCTTCACAGTGGAAGCATAGGATCTCTGTAATTGTTTTTGTTTTGGATGTTTTTTGTAAGTAAAAATGTCCAAAGAAGCCAAAGAAATAAGAAAGAAATCGAAAAAGGAAGCTTCTGCAAATTCGCGCGCGGACAGTGGAAAAAACGAAGAAGATGACACTGTTCATAAGCCTCCGAGCCGCCGAGCCGAGCCGCAAGATCTGTGAGTGGAGCCGTGCTACTGAAGCCGCGAAGCCAAGCCAATTGCGTGTGAATTGAAGCCGAATCAATTTGCTGATGCAATTGAAATTCAATTGGCTCGCGGGTAATCGGGCGAGTTCGCGGGTCGGCAGCAGAGGAGAACCGGGCGCGGGCGCGGGGCACTCGGGAGGGCGGGTCGCGGCTTGGCGGGTTGAGGCGCGTCTGATCTGGTGCGGCTGGTGCACCAGGGGGGCGCGGTGGACCGCAGGCCACGCGGGCGTGGATCTGGTGCGGCGCGGTGCAGTGGACCGCCAGAGTTTTTTCTGCAATTTTTTTTAATTATTTTTTTCTTTTTCGTTTTGGGTCCCATACCAGGCGAAGTTAATATTTTTACAATATTTATATTCTTGGAATATATTTGCATGAAAAATATTAGTAAGGGATTTTAGGATTAAACAAGATAATTAATTAATTAATTAATGTGTTTAATTCTATTATTTGGGCACTTAGGTTTAAAAAATAGAAAAGCATGAAAACGTTTATTGTTTTCTAGCATGCTATTTTTTTTATGTACCTATGTGTGCTTTTTCTCAAAGACCAAAGTCTTTGGGAACCTTTTGTTTTGGCAAGAAAAAATATTTTTCTTTAAAAACTAAATGGTTATTTTAACTGGTACAAAAATTAATCCTTAAATATTTTCTCAAAGGATTTAATCCTTGACATAGAAAATATATTGGATTTAGATATTTTTGTAAATTAAAATGGAGAGCCATTTTGTTTTGTTTTGGACTAGAAAAATGATTTTGTCAAATAAACTTGAGACCAAAGTCTCTAGAAAGTTTTAATTGGAAAATTTTTTGAAATCATTAAGTTTTAACTTATATAAAATTAGTCCATGGAGGAAATCTCTCAAAGGATATAAGCCTTGATATGGAGATTTTATTGGATTTAGATATTTTATTTTTGAGTTAAGAAAAACTTAATGGAAATTTCAAAAGGATATTTTCCAGAAAACCTTTATTTTAAAAGACTAAGTGGGAGAGGGGTTCCAACGGCCCCACGGCTTCCATCACGGTCCTCATTAGAGATCGTGGATCCCCTCGCGTCACCCTGGGAGTGAACCCGTATAGGATGGGGATACCACAAGGATCTAGATCTAATGGAATGATGTAATTAATAACCTAGGGCACGTACTATGATCAGCCAGCCCACGTTGGAGGTTATAGTGCGAGGTATGTCCATAGGAAATGAGAGGAAACGGCCATCCCACGATGGAGTTATTCTCTAGATCATTACCTAGAAGGGAAATTAATTTGTGGTGGTTAATACACTTAGCTTAGGAAACTGTTAATCTTCCCAAGAAGCTATGTCAGTTTTCCTAAGAGCCAAATTATTTTCAGTGCACAAATTTCATTTTGTTTTCACAAACTAATTTCTTTCTTTTATTTTCGATTTTCAGAAATGGTGGGAGGTTCTTTTAGTCCATTGGCCGTTATTCTCAGGGAGAATAAGTTAACGGGTCCAAACTATGTGGACTGGAAAAGGAACCTGGACATAATACTCACAGCCGAGGAGTATAAGTATGTCCTTTACGAAACCTGCCATGTTATCGGGGAAGGTTCCACCGCTGAAGAGCGAGAGGTTGAAAAGGCATGGAAGAAAGCTGACGAAATGGCACGTTGCTATATGTTAGCTTCCATGTCTAATGTGCTCCAGTCAAAACACGAGCACATGGCTTCTGAATATGACATAAGTCAATCGTTGGCAACTATGTTCGCGGACAAGAGCCGGCCCGCAAGGCAGGAGGCTCTTCGAACAATTGTAAACACTAAGATGGCTGAGGGAGCATCGATCCGAGAGCATATGCTCAAGATGATTGCCGCTTTCGAGGAGGCGGAAATCTTAGGGGCTGTCATTGACCCCGAGAGCCAAGTGGACATGGTTCTTGAATCTCTACCGGCTCTTTCACTCGGCTCAAGTTAAACTATAACATGAACAAGTTGAACATGAGTTTGATCGAACCGATGAAGGAGCTCCAGATGGCGGAGAAGGTCATGAAGCCGCAGTCTAAGGCCATGATTGCTAAGGCCTCTTCTTCAAGAACCGGGCCTAAGCCCGTAAAGTTCAAGAGGAAGAAGGGGAATGCAACGAGCCTCAGCCCAAGAACCAGCCCAAGGACAAACCAAAGGGCAAGTGCTTCAAGTGTGGAAAGAAGGGACACTGGAAAAAAGAGTGTCCAGATCTTCGAGCCAAGAAAAACCCCACAGGTAATGTTTACTATCTAGAGTCCATATCAATGGTAGGATCAACTTCCACTTGGATTGTTGATTCAGGAGCCACCGATCATATCTCGTAACTCCTTGCAGTGGGTTTAGGAAGATAAGAAGACTCAAGAAGGGCGAACATGGGCTTCGAGTGGGTAATGGAGCACAAGTCTGGGCCCTTGCAGTGGGAGAGCTGGATCTTATTTTTTATTGTAATAAGATAGTGGTTTTAAAAGACATTTTATATGTACCTGGTTTTCGTCGTAATTTGATTTCAGCTTGCAAAAGTTATTAATCAAGGATATTCTCGTATCTTTCCATTCCGGTATTTCTATCAGTAGAGATGGAGAAATTTTATGTACTCGGGCACATGTATGGAAATTTGTTCTTTTTAAACCCTATTAACAAACAATCAAATAACGCTCGATCCGAACCTTTAACTAAGAAGAGAAAGACCAATATCAATGATTCATACCTTTGGCACCTGAGGTTGGGTCATATTAACTCAACCAGGATTCAGAGGCTAATCCATGATGGGCCTTTGGGCTCATTGAGATTGGAAAGTTGGCCTTAGTGTGAATCCTGCCTGATGGGAAAAATGACCAAAAGGTCTTTTACACCAAAGGCGGATAGAGCCAAGGAGGTGTTGAGTCTTGTTCACACTGATGTGTGCGGTCCATTGTCTACACCAGCTAGGGGAGGTTTTGAGTACTTCATCACGTTCACGGATGATTGTACGAGGTATGGTTACATTTACCTGATGAGACGTAAGTCTGACTCTTTTGACAAGTTCAAAGAGTTTAAGGCCGAAGTGGAGCGTCGGACAGGTAAATTAATCAAAACCTTACGATCGGATCGTGGTGGAGAGTACCTCCTAGGTGAATTCAAGGACTACATGGTACATCATGGGATAGTATCCCAGCTCTCTGCGCCGGGAACCCCCCAGCAGAACGGAGTAGCTGAGAGAAGGAACAGGACGTTGATGGAAATGGTCCGAAGCATGATGTCTCATGCTACTCTTCCAGTGTCCTTCTGGGGATATGCCCTGGAAACAACGGCATATATTCTGAACTTGGTGCCTTCCAAGTCAGTACCTAGGACTCCCTATGAGATGTGGACTGGGCGTAAGCCAAGTCTGAATCATCTCAGGATTTGGGGGTGTCCAGCTTATGTACTGATCAAGGGAGACAAGTTGGAACCAAGATCAGAATTATGCTATTTTGTTGGGTATCCAAAAGGGACAAAAGGAGGCTACTTTTATCATCCTAAGGAGCAGAAGGTACTAGTCAGTACCAATGCTAGATACTTGGAAGATGATCAAAGTACTTCCACTAAAGGTTCAACGAGGTTGGAACTTCAGGAGAAGTTATCTACGGAATCAACTTCTACTGACCCGATTTTGGAACAAGAAGAGGCACAGTCTCAAGAGCCTGTGCAAATGGAGCCTCGTCGTAGTGGGAGAGTGTCTAGGGTTCCGGATAGATGGACTGGAGAAGCCTTTGAGCTGGTTTCCGACCATCAGGAACAAGACCCCGCTAGATACGAGGAGGCTATTGCTGATGTCGATGCAAATCTGTGGCATGAAGCAATGAAAGCCGAGATTGAGTCTATGTACCTCAATCAGGTTTGGGATCTTGTAGCTTCACCTGAAGGGATAAAACCCATTGGGTGCAAGTGGGTATACAAGAGGAAGAGAGGAGCGGATGGGAAAGTGGAAACCTTCAAAGCTAGGCTTGTGGCGAAAGGGTATACTCAGAAAGAAGGTATCGACTATGAGGAAACCTTTTCCCCGGTAGCCATGCTTAAATCCATTCGCATCCTCCTTGCCATCGCCTGTCACTATGACTACGAGATATGGAAAATGGATGTCAAGACGGCATTCTTGAATGGCCATCTTAGCGAAGACATCTATATGTCCCAACCGGAAGGCTTCATTGCTGAAGGCCAGGAACACATGGTTTGCAAGCTTAAGAAGTCCATTTATGGACTTAAGCAGGCATCAAGAGCATGGAACATTCGTTTTGATGAGACTATAAAGTCTTATGGTTTTATTCAAAACGAAGATGAACCATGCGTGTACAGGAAACTTGAAGGCATCAATGTGGTTTTTCTTGTCCTGTATGTGGATGACATTCTACTCATTGGAAATGATGTAGGGTCATTGTCATCTACAAAGGTTTGGCTGTCTAGTCAATTCAGTATGAAGGACTTGGGAGAAGCCAGCTACATTCTCGGGATTAGGCTTCTTAGAAATAGGAAGCAGAGAATGTTAGGATTATCCCAAGCGACATACATTGCAAGATGCTGGCCAAGTACAGCATGGACTTATGCAAGGGAGCTCTAATCCCTTGCAAACATGGGTTGTCATTTTCTTCGAAGGACTGTCCTAAGTCTCAAGAAGAAAAGGACAAAATGAGTAGGATTCCCTACGCTTCGGCTGTGGGAAGTCTCATGTACGCTATGCTGTGTACTAGGCCGGATATCCGCTTGCCGTGGGCTTAGTTAGCGAGATATCAATCAAACCCGGGGAGGTTCATTGGCAAGTCGTAAAGCATATTCTCAAGGACCTCAAGGGAACGAGAGATTATATGCTTCGGTTTACGTGGTCGATGATTTGGTTCCTGCAGGATACACGGACTCGGACTTCCGAGCGGATAAGGATGAGAGAAAATCCACTAGTGGATATGTCTTCACCTTGTCTGGAGGAGCAATTTCATGGAGGAGTATCAAGCAATCTTGTATTGCTGACTCAACCATGGAAGCTGAGTATGTGGCAGCTTCGGAGGCGTCCAAGGAAGCAGTCTGGCTCCGGAAGTTTCTTTCAGAACTTGGAGTCGTACCACATATGGATAGGCCGGTTGTGATGTATTGCGACAACACTGGAGCAGTGTCACAATCTAAGGAGCCTCGGAACCACAAGAAGGGGAAACACATTGAGAGGAAGTACCACCTGATCTGGGATTTCATCCAGAGACGGGAAGTTGTGGTGGAGCATATTACCTCAGAAAACAATCTAGCAGACCCATTCACCAAGCCTTTGGCTGAGAGAGTCTTCAAAAGACACTTAGACGCCATAGGGGTGGGCACCTGTGGACTTACCTAGTCTTAGAGTGCAAGTGGGAGATTGTTGGATTGTATGCCCTCTTAGACTAGGTTTTTGATGTAAAATCGAATTATTTAATAAAAGAATTTATTTTCAGAAATTGTTTGTGAATTTACTTTTTGTTTGTGCACGATTTTCGTTTGGAACAGACCCATTGTGTTTAAATAAGTGATCCATGTGAATGGTGGTCTTTCACGATGAAGGTATGGATCACGGGTTATTTAACACATAAACATTTGTTCTTAACCTATTGATGAGACTGGGAACCTCATCATGTTTAGGTTATTATGTTATGAATTCCAAATGGGGAATGGCTTACCTTTAGCCAGTGGGTAGTCCACTCACTTCATGACATAAGCGTATGTCGAATACGTAGAACGAGACTCGTAGTAGTGGTTTCTCAAAGTACTATATGGTAGAAACCTAGACTACTACCGCTACAGCGTGGACTAGTACTCTACGACTTGAGTATGAGTTGGTGGTCTAGCAAAGCTGGAAGCATATACTTTGATTTTCTGTAGTTGAGGTTCTATCATAGGGCCAATATACTTGCATGTTGGGTATGTGTGACTAGTTAGTTAAGACAGACTTATACAAGATAGTTTCTGCACTATATCGCCCCTTGTGGTTGTCCGAATGGTCTAAATTATCCAGGGCCCTGGGAAACATGACTTGGATGTTTGCTTTAGGGTAGCTCCCTTGGAAACCGGAAATACTCCAGGAAGTCGTGGATCATTGGACTAGAAGTCTAAGGATGGTAGATGTCATTTAGAGGGGTGTTAGTACACTTCTTCGTCTCTAAATGGACGGCGATGTGTAGAGGGGTATTTTAGTCATTTCACCTGTAGGTCGGAGACTTTGCGAATGCAGCATTGTCCTTGGGGTCAATATTTCCTTATGGTGATATTAG
Source organism: Voacanga thouarsii (assembly GCA_026120185.1). Taxonomy (NCBI): domain Eukaryota; kingdom Viridiplantae; phylum Streptophyta; class Magnoliopsida; order Gentianales; family Apocynaceae; genus Voacanga; species Voacanga thouarsii. The sequence continues at coordinate 65,093 of JANUWF010002395.1, read as the reverse complement.
GAAATATTTAAAATGCAAAATAGAACTATTTATATAGCAGGGGTATTTTGGTCATTTTAGCAGCCAAGGCGATGTGTCTTTTTGGTCCTCGGGATAGCCCGTAAGTCCTAACTATTTTTGGGTTGAGGAATTGGTCTTAGTTGAAGAGGATTTTATTTTATTTTGTTTTATTTTATTTTATTCAGGAAGTCTAATTTATTATTGGACTGGAATAAAATAAATAAATAAATAAAATAGGAGTTGAGAGAAATTAATTATCTAGTTTATTTGGTTAATTAATTTTTCAGGGCCTAGGTCCAGTATGAATAATTAAGAAATTAACCTGGGCTTAAACTAGGGGAAATAATTAATGTTTAATTATTTATTGGAATTTAATTATCAAGGAATTTTATGCTAATATGACGGACAAGGGGAATATGCATCTTCCATATATTGAAACACGAGTGAAGGGAGTTCCTATTGTCATCACCCAAAACCAATTAGCTAACCTCCTCCTGGTCTTTGATGATGATATTTGGCAAGGTATTGATGTAAATAATCAAAAGATTCTGTCGGATCCGGATTGGGATGTTGGAGGGACGCGAGCAACCCTAGGCTTATACAAGCATAATGCCTTCCAAGCTAACAGTTTTTATTCTAACAATGATTTGGTAGCCAACTTTCGCGCGTTGGTGTATATGTTTGGGTTTAATGTTATCCCCCGAGCCAGTGGTTTTAATGAAACTAGGCTTATCGACACTTATATTTTGCACCGGATGATGAACATATTACCTATACCTCTTGCTCCTTTGATCATTCAATCTATTAGAGAAGTAGTTCATCATCATCTTTCCACGAAAGCCTTTATTTTTCCCTTGGTTATCATGAAGATTCTAAAGGACTTTGGAGTGAGTCTTGAGGGAGAACTCATGGAGGCTACCACTGAGCACGATATGGTCATCGAGCAAACTCTCATGAGTTGCGGATATAAGTACAGCCCAGAATTGAAGAAATGGCTCATACCCCTCGAGGTCCAACATCTTGGTCAGGTAAGACCACCTACAGTGGAGGGGGAGTAGCCACCACCACCAGGACGTGCTAGAGCTGGTAGTTCTTAGTCCTGCTTCCGGACTAACATTGAGACCACAGTACTGGGGCGCCTCGACCAGCAAATGGCATGCTTCTATGCTTGTAGGGTACTATGGAGGATATGGCACGATGGCAAGTTACCATGGAGTAACATTTGACTGAGTTGAGGCAGTATTCTTCTAGGCCACACGATGGTGCGGGCACCTCCACACTTGCCGATAAGGAGGAGGATGAAGGTGATGATGCTGCAACGGACTGATGATGCATTCTTGCTCACTCTTGTTGTTTCTTTTCTTTCTCTTTTCATGTTTTTGTTTTAGTTAGTTTGACTTTCTTTTCATTGTATTTTCCACTTTTTCTGTTTTCGCTTTCTTTTCTTTTCTAGATTTATGCTTTGGTATTTTCTTTTGTATTGTTTATAGGTACTTTGATGATGTCTCCCTCTTCAAGCATTCAGCTCATGTACAACACGATTAATGGAAGTTTGTTTTTCTTATCTCTTCTCTTTTATCTTTTTGGTCCCTTGGTATTGATTGTTTTGGTTCTATTTGTTTGGCCATTAAGGACAATGTCCAGTTTAAGTGTGGGGGAGTGGTTTGATTAACAAGTCTTCTACATACTCTTTAGCTTTCTTGGGAGAAGCTTTCTTGGGAACAAAATTAACAAACAAAATTTTTCAAAGATTTTCTGATTTTCTGGAGATTTCAAGCCGTATTTTTAGTGCATGTCTTTATGATGAATTATAGAGCATATGTTCTAGATCATTTATGGCTTATGCATGACTTTTTGCACTCATTTAGACAAAGTAGTTCTTGATCAAATGCTTTGCATTATTCTTAAACCTATTTTTTTTCTCTAGAATGCGTGGAGTATTCTAGAACTTACTTGAAATACCTCTCGAGGCAAAATAAGAAAGACATTCATGATTTAACTTAGGGATGACGGCAATAGGCCTTCTTTGGATAGTTTGAGCTTTTCAAGCCTACCTAGTGCTATATTATCCCTAGTGCCTGTTTTGAGCTTAAATTGGTGATTTCTTTCTTTACAACCCGTCACGATATTTAGTCGTCAATTACTTGTGCTGAGAGTTTGTATAATTTCCAAATCTTTATGCTCTTCAAGGATGAAAGTGTATCTATGTTGAGAGCAATGCAGGGAGAGAGATCATGACTTGTTACTTTCAGTCATGGATCAATTACAATTGGAGCTAGAAAAAGAGAGGAAGTGGAATGAAAGGAAGAAGTTGAAAGATTGAGAAAGCAAAGAATTCGAGCTGAAAAAAAGATGAGAAAGAAGAAAAGAAACAAGTGAAGAGAGAAAACAACAAGCTGCTAGAAAGAAAAGTAAATGAAAAAGAAAAGAACAGCAGCAGAAAAAGAAAAAAGAGGAGTAAAAGAAGAAAGAATTGAAAGAGAATTGAAGACAAAAAGAGGAAAAAAAATCACAAAAGGGATGGTGAGTAAGCTGTAAAAGTAAGTTTATATAAGATAATTGCTACCATTGCTGGAAAATTGATTGATCTTATGAGGAAAAGAATTGATGAAAAGAAAGAGCAATGAAGGATTTGCTTAAAATGCATAAGGGTTGTTATATAAGGTTATGGTTTGATTGGTTCTTGGAATAAGAGAGCAAGAAGAGTTTGGAATTATAGGTTTATTTTGGTTACCCTTTTCTTGCTTACTCTCCGTTTTTCTTTGACTTTTGATGTTCCTATATCCTTCGTTTGCTAAGCCGCATTACAAACCTTTAGCCTTACATTACAAGCTTAAAAGTCCTACTTAATCTAAGTAGAATTGTGATATGTCTCGGATTAGTGGAGAGAGTGTATGAAAAGTAAGCATATGGAATGCTTATTCTTTTTGAACTAACTTCTTTCTAATGGTTTGAGAATATTGTGAAGAATTGTGATGGTTCTACTAAGTCATTTATCACTACACAAGTCTTGCATTAGCTGCGAAAGATTTAGTATCATATGTTTTATGTTCATAAGTAAAGAAAGCATTGAAGATATGTTTTGGGAATTGATTGAGTGATAAGTAAAACCTTGTGTTTTTTCTACTTGTTCTTGATGCTTTACTTGAGGACAAGCAAAGAGCTAAATGTGGTGGAATATGATAGGGGCTAATTTAGTTTTATTTTGCATAGTTATTTGAGGCTCTTTTGTAATATATTCTGTGCAATAACTAGTCATATTCTTTCATATTTGAGATTTTACCCTTGGAAAGGTATTTTGGTCATTATTTTAGGTTTTTGGGTAAAACGAAGCAAAACCGTCGAAAAACAGAGCGAAGGCGACGCCGGCTGTACACTGGATGCACGGACTTCAACCTGAAGGAAAAATTGGAGAAGCAGAGTAGAACAAAGCGTAACCGGTGCCGACTGCATTCTGGAACGTATGTGCAAAATTCAGAGAAAAATCGACGAACGAGTGGAGAAACAGACCACCGGCGGCGCCGGTTTTGGAGTGATTTGTTTATGTGTTTACTTTAGGACAAGTAAAGATTCAAGTGTGGGGGAATGTGATAGGGCCTAAATTAGTCATATTTTTCCTAGTTATTTAATATTATTTTATGATATATTCTGTGAAATAACTAGCCATATTCCTTTCATATTTCAGATTTTGCCCTTGGAAAGGTATTTTGTGCATTATTTCAGGTTTTAGGGGTAAAATAATTCTAAAATATCACATCATAGAACAGAGGCGGCGCCACCCCCGAGAAGGGGTGCCGGCACCGGTTAGTCACTGGAAGAACAAAGAAAAAAAGCAAAGAAATTGAGAAGAAACAGAGCAAGTACAAGTGAAATTAGATTGGAAAAGAAAAGAAAGATATGATTCGGTCAGCAATGGAATTTCGGTCAGCAAGCAGCAAATGAGAAAGATGAATTTCGGTCAGCAAAGTACAAAAGCAACAGAGGAAGTAATCAAATTCGGGTGGCTCACTTGTGCCGACAGCAAGAGCAACACAAGTAAGGATAATTTCGGTGGGGCCAAGGAGAAGGAGAAGTCAATAAAAGTGGCTGAGGGAAAAGGACAAAGGAAGGGGAAAAGAAGGAATTGTAACAAATCTCAGGTGAATGTGATGGTTTGCGGCTCAATTGAGCCGATGGAAAGGAAAACGGCTCAATTGAGTCGACACAACAAAGAATGAAAAGACGGCTTCCGTGTAGGCTTAATTTGAAGCCAATTTTACCATTCCAATTCAACAACAGAATTGTAACTTCAGCACAAGACTACAAGAATCAAATTGAAGTCAAAATCAAATTCTCAATTTTACAAAAGTCAAAGACGGTGGACTCCATTAATTTCTCTTAGGTTTTTATTTTAGCTTTTATTAATCCTTTTTGGTTTTGGATATGTTTAGGTAATTACTTCTTCTTTATTTAGGTCTCTTTTAGGAACTTTATAAGCTTATAAATAAAGGCTAATTTACCCTAGAAAAGGGGGTGCACAATGTAGGGACTTAGATTTATATTTAAGTGCATCACCAATATTTTCTCGAGATTAAAAGTTCAAGGAGGGTTGTACAAGAAGAGTTTCAAAGGAAGAAGAATGAGGCTTGTCTATGAGTTCTTTTTTTTTTTACTTTGTTTTCTTTTTCTTGACAATGATGTTTTAATTGTTCTATTGTAATTTAACATTGTTTTAGATAATCATGAATCTTCGAGTTATTTGATCTTTTGATTAATTGACTGTTCTTCTTGGTATTTAATTACTTGGGCATATTCCGAGATTAGTTGGTTGTTTCTATTGTTAACTTGCTAGACCAAAGAGGTTGATGATGGTTGCAATTGATTAATTTTTGCATTCATTGGCTGTTAACTTACTATACCAAAGAGGTTAATTGCTGATGATTGAGTAATTAAAGGTTAATTGATGTTTGTCAGACCAAGGATTCATTGATTAATTTCATGTTTTAAATTTGCCAGACCACGGAAATTTAGTTAAGAATTGTGTTTAATGCATTCTTTTGGATGAATTAGTTGAGACAGACCAAGTGATGCTAATTTACCTTAATCCTTCATAGTGCCGAGAGAATGATTGATTATGATAATGGTTAAGTTCTTGAAGATCATGGTTGTCTAATCAATGGTTTGAGTTGCATACTTCTCCATCCTTGACATGCACATATTTTTATTTTATTTTATTTTTAGTTTTTCTTTTTATTTCATTTTCACTTTGTTGAGTCGGTTAAATAATGAAAGATGGGTCATTAATGTTTACTTGTTCCTTGAGGATCGACACTCGTTTGAACCCTATGCTCAGTAATGATGAGTACGCTTGCTCATATGTGTAATTTAGGTCCAACGTTTTAATTTAAACTTGATCGGGAATGTGCTTAGTTTTTGTTTGATTTTTATGCCCAAATCTAAACGCATTAGTTTGAAGGGATGTTGGGAGGTCTTTTAAGGCTGGTTTCCAGCCTTCTTTATGGAGGAAAAACAAGGTTGAGTTGCTGGTTGAAAAACTGAAAGAAACAGCTTGGTTTTAGGCTCACCGAGCTGCAAAACTGTCCAGGAAATTTTCCTGGTTTGCACAGTTTTTGTGCAGCTTGGTTTTTGCTGGAATGTTCAGTCCTCAAGCTAAGTGAAATGGTCATTTTCCTGGCAGCATTTGAGAGGAAAATATGGCTGAAATTTTTAACAATTGGACTGATCAAGAAGCTGAAAAAAATCCAGATTACTGCATGAAGAAGATGAACACACATAGGTTGGAGTTTGAAGGTTCAACTATGGAGATTAATTCTCTTGGGAACCTTCCACAATTCCTTCCCATTTTCGGTCAAGAAGATACCTCACACTTAGACATTTTCGAACCTTCAAAGCCACAGCACTTTGCTGGAATTTTTTGGAAACAAAATTGGTTTAGATAAATTGAACAACCTAATGGATTAAGAAGTAAGGAAAGCTAGAGATCAAGAATAGTATGAACCCCTTAGAAATTTTTGTAGGGCACAAGAGTAGGATTAGGACATTCCTTTCATATCTCACCTAGAACAACATTCCTACTCCTCCCTATGACATGTAAGGGCCGAAAATAGCATTCCTAAACAAAAATAAAATTTAATCATGCTAAAACTCAAATGATGGAATTTGAACTCAAGACCTCAAGAATTAATTCCAAAGCTGTAACCACTAAACCACAACAACTCTTGTTCTTATTTTCTCTTCCAAATATTTTTTCCATTTAATCCTCAAGCTATCTCCCTATTTCCTCATCAAGCAAAATTACCATTTTACCATTCTTACTCACTAAGCTCAAATAAGCCATCTAGACTACAAATCACATATCTAAAGTATATATAATCATACAAAAATATATTTATGTATGCGAGAAAATATGATATGCATCCCGATCCCCTTACTCTAAAGTTGGTTTTAGTTAGGGTTTCACACCAACTGCATACAACATCGATGTATCATTGCGTACCATGTTTGCTGACAAGAGTTGGTTCGCAAAGCAAGAAGTTCTTAAGCAATGATGAACACTAGGATGGCTGATGGAGTATCGATTCGCAAGCATTTGCTCAAGATGATTGCTCACCTCGAGGAAATCGAGAACCGAGGGGCAACAATTGATGTTGAGAGCCTAATTGACATGGTTCTTTAGACTTTGCCAAATTCAAATTCTCGGTTCAAGCAAAATTATAGCATGAATAAGTTGAATATGTCTTTAGCTGAGTTGATGAAAGAACACCAGGCTGCTGAGAAAATCATGAAGCTTGTGTCAAATATTTTGGTTACTCACTCTGGACCACCTTTTAGAACTAGGGCCTAGCCCAAGAAGTTTATGAAGAAGAAAGCCCAAAACAATACAGGGGCCAAGCCCAAGGCATCCAAGCCCAATGCCAAGCCTAAGGGGAAGTGTTTCAACTATGGCAAGAAGGGGCACTTCAAAAAGGATTATCTAGACTTCTTGGCCAAGTCCTCCTTATGTATTGCTCTTTACTGAAAGTCTATTTTGATAGTTGGATCATCATCCACTTGAATTGTTGACTTCGAAGCTGTTGACTATATCTGTAACTCCTTGCAGGGGTTCAGAAAGATAAGGCGACTTAGTAGAGAAGAGCATGGATTAAGAATAGGCAACGGAGTACAAGTGTGGGCCGAGGCAGTAGAAGACTTGGAGCTTTTAATTGATTGCAGTAGGATTTTAGTTTGAAACGATATTTTATATATTTCTAGTTTTAAACAGAAATTGATTTCAGTTTCAAAATTGTTTAATCAAAGTTATTCTGTTTCTTTTCATTCTGGTATATCAATCAGTAGAAATGAAAAAGTTATTTGCTATTGAAGCATGTATGGAAATCTTTTTTATATTAATGTTATTAATTGTCACATAAATAATAATCAAACAGAACCTACTAATAAGAAGCGAAATGTCACATCAAATAACTCTTATTTATAGCACATAAGATTAGGACACATAAATCCTAATCGGATTCAGTGGTTAATTCAAAATGCGTCCTTGAACTCATTGAAATTAGAAGAATGGCTTCAGTGTGAATCTTGTCTTATGGATAAAATGACCAAAATGTCCTGTACTCAAAAGGCAAAAAAGGCCAAGAAAATATTAGCGTTAGTTCATACTGATGTTTGTGGTCCTATGTCTTCACCGGTTAGAGGAGGTTATAGTTACTTTATCACTTTCACAGATGATCACTCGCATTTTGGTTATATTTACTTGATAAGATGCAAATATGATTCTTTTAATATATTCAAGGAGTTTAAGGCTAAGGTGGGGCGTCAAACAGGTAAACTAATCAAAAAGCTAAAATTAGATCGTAGTAGAGAGCATCTCCTTAGTGAATTCAAGGAGTACGAGGCAAATTGGGGCATAGTATCTTAGCTAACTACACCGGAGACCCCCCAACAGAATGGAGTAGCAGAGAGAAGAAATAGAACAGTAATGGAAATGGTCAGGAGCATGATGAGTCATGCTACTCTTCCTATTTCTTTTTAAGGATATGCTCTAGAAAGAGCAGTATATATTCTGAACTTAGTGCCTTCCAAGTCACTGCCTAGGACACCCTCTGAGATGTGGACTGGACGAATACCCAGTATGAATCATCTCAAGGTATGAGGTTGTCCAGCATATGTACTGATTAAAGTAAGTAAACTAGACCCAATATCAGAATTATGCTACTTTGCAGAGTATTTAAAAGGGACAAGGGGTGAATATTATTATCATCCCCAAAAAGTACTTATAAGTACTCATGCTAGGTACTTAGAGGATGAACAAAGTATATCTACTATTGTTTTGAGTAAGATGGAATAGAAAGAGAAGTTGAGTGACGCTTGAACGTCTAGTACCCCCAATTAAGGAACCAAAAGAGACACAATTAGATGTTCCCATACAGATTGAGCCATGTCATAGCAAGAAGATATCTAGGATTCCTAAAATATAGACTGGGGAGGCCTTTGAGGTAGTCTCCGACCTCAAGAATAAGATCCCGCTAGATACGATGAGGCCATTATTGATGTTGATGTGTACAAATGGCAAGTTGCAATAGATGCTGAGATTGAGTTTATGTATCTCAATCAAGTCTGGAATTTTGTCACTGCACTTGAAGGGATTAAACCCATAGGGTGCAAGTAGGTATACAAGAGAAATAGAGGTACGGATAGAAAGGTGGAAACCTTTAAAGCAAGATTTGTTATAAAAAGGTTATATTCAGAAAGAATGGATCGATTATGAGGATATCTTTTGAGCTGTTGCCATGCTTAAGTCCATATGCATTCTCTTGGCTATCGCATGTCATCATAACTATGAGATATGAAAAATGGATGTCAAGATACCTTTTCTTAATGGCTATTTTAGTGAAGGCATTTGTATGTCCCAGCCTGAAGGCTTTATTGCGAAAGGTTAAGAACATATAGTCTGCAAGTTTAAGAAGTCCATTTGTGGATTTAAACAAACATCACGACCATGGAACATGCATTTTAAAAATATTGTAAAGTCTTATGATTTCATACAAAACGTGGATGAACCATGTGTATATAGGAAGTCGGTTGGGAACAATGTGTCCTTTATGGTAATTTTTGTAGATGGCATTCTACTGATTAGAAATGATGTAGGGACATTGTCATTAATAAAAGTTTAGCTATCAAGTCAATTTAGCATGAAGAATATGTGAAAAGCTAGTTACATTCTTGGTATTAAGCTTCTTAGAGATAGGAGGCAAAAAATGTTAGGCGTATCCCAATCTACTTATACTAACAAGATATTGCCTAGGTTTAGCATGGATCAGGGCAAAGGGGCAATCATACCCATTAGGCACGGATTGACCTTATTTTCCAATCAGTGTCCTAAGACACAGAACGAAAAAAAAGAGGATGAGTAGGATTCCCTATGCCTCTGTAGTGGGAAGTGTCATGTATGTTATGCTTTTTACTAGGCCAGAAATCTGTTTTGCAGTAGGCATGGTTAGCAGGTATCAGTTAAATCTTAGGGAAGAACATTAGTAAGCTGTAAAGCATATACTCAAGTATCTAAAGGGAACAAGGGATTTTATGCTAGTTTACAAAGCTGATGATTTAGTTCTTACCGATTACACGGACTCAGACTTCAAGGCAGATAAAAAAAAGAAAGAGAATCCACTAATGGATATGTCTTCGCTTTATTTGGAGAGGTTATTTAATGGAGGAGTGCCATACATGGACAATCCCATAATAATATATTGTGACAATTCTAATGCTATGTCACAAAGTAAGAAGCCAAGAAACTATATAAAGGACAAGTACATTGAAAGGAAGTATTACTTGATTAGGGAGTTCATCCAAAAATAAGAGGTAGTAGTTAATCAAATTTTCTCAGTAAATAATCTGGCGGACCCATTTACTAAGCCTTTGACAAGAAAGGTGTTTCAAAAACACTTAGATGTCATAGGGATAGGCACATATGGACTATCATAGTCCATTGAGTGCAAGTGAGAGATTGTTAGAATATATGCCCAAAATGGCCTCTGTACTTCTGTATTTTGGAAATTAATAAAAAGATTTCATTTATGATTGTTTGTTTACATATATTATTACATTAAAGGTCTAAGTGTGTTAGTAAGTAATCTATGTGATTGGATCGTGCTTTTATAGTAAGGTGTAGATTATGGGCTACTAACACATAAGTGAAAAATTGTTGTTGATCAATTGATGAAGCTAGGTACTTTATCAAGGTTTAGATCATTATATTATGGTTTCCAAAATGAGGAATAATTTACCTTTAACCAATGAGTAGTCCATTCATGCTAATAGTGTAAGTGTATTTTGGAATACGTAGAACTAGACCACGTGAAAATAATTTTTATCAAAGTATTAAAATAAATAAAGATTGGCTTATCGTAATTACTGGGTGAACGAGTACCCTAGGACTTGAGTGTATATTGGTGGTCTGGTGAAGCTAGACTTGTACACTTTGATGTATGTTGGGTGTGGTCTTATCGCAAGGCCAATAACATTGTACGTTAGGTATATGACTCTAGTTAATTAAAACGGACTTATACAATAGAATTTCTATGCTTCATTACGTGAAGAAATCACCCTCTTGTGATTGTCTAGCATAATCTAATAATCCAAGGCATTGGGAAACATAACTAAGTGTGTATACTTTATGGGTATCTCCCTAAGATAAGTTGGTACGTACTGGAGGTCTTGGATTATCAGACTAGCTATCAAAAGATGATAGAATTTATTGAGAAAGGTGTTAGTGCATTTTTTCTATCTCAAGGATGGGTGTTACGTAGAGGGGTATTTTTGTCATTACACCTATAGGTCGAAGATACTAAACTTGCAATATTATTCTCGGAGTCGATATTCCATATGGTGATAAATGAAACATTTAAGATGATTAAAATACTGCTATTTGCTAGGAGCGATATTTTGGTCAGTTTAGTTGCCAAGCATAATATGTCTTTTGGTCCCGATAGTAGCTCAAATAACCTTAGTAAATTTATTTACTATATGAGCTTATTGGGTAGATTTATTATTGGAAGAATTATTCTAGGAGTGCAATTCAATATTTTTTGGGCTAGAATTATTAATTGGGCCAATTTAATTATTTGGTTTTTTAATTAATCATCTTAAGTAATTTTATATTGGGCCTAAGTAGTTTAATTAATTAATAAAAGAATTAATTTACTTAATTATCTTGAGTAAATTTATATTGGACCCAAGCGGATTAATTAATTAATAAGAGAGCTATTTAATTAGTCCTTGGACTAATTAATATTACATGACCCCGTTAGGGTTTGATGAAGCCTCGATGTGCAAAGAAAAAGGAAAAAAAAAAAGGGAAATTGAAAGAACGGTGGTTGGTTGTTGAGTTTGAAAAGGAATAGGAAAGCTAAACTTTTATTTATAAGGCATAATGCGTGTTTGATAAAGGTTGACTGATTTCCTATAAGAAAAAAAAAAGTAGCTTTCGTCTTTTCTTGGAAAACAAAATCGAAGGCTACTAGTTTTCTTGTCGTTTTTCCTTTGTTTCCTTTTAATGTTTAGCTCTTTCGTTTTTCTTTTAGTCTTCTTCACCCTAACTCTACTATCACCGGTAGAGGTCTATATTGGTTAGAGAATACTCTCTAATGTTAGGAGCTAGCAAACATGGTAAATATTTGATGCGAAGGAGTAAACGGTTAGCAAGTGTTCCCACGAAATAAGAAAATGTTCCAGTTCAACAAGCACCACCAAATCTGAATCCAACTCTGGTTATTCAAATAAAACACACTATAAGTAAGTACTCATAGACTTAGGATGGGGAAATTTTTTAATTTGCTGTTTTCCGTTGCGTGTTTAATTTTTCCCGCGGTCCTTCACTTTTAATATGCAAATTTCAATATTTAAACATTTAATTTTCAATTATCAAACTTTAACTTTATTAAACTACCCTTAGTTTTAAATTAAGCACACTTAACAAATTAATTACTCAACTTAAAACTTTCTAATCCTCTCAATAACAACTACTAATTAAATTAATTAATCTTAAAAAAAATCCATCTCGATCCTAGCCATTTCGTATTGTAAATTACCTACCTAATTTGTACGAGTTATTGAATCACTTTTTTTTTCTTTTATGTAGAATTGATATGGATGGTGGTATTAGGGTTTAAGGTCCTAACTTGATTAGGAACATATCGATGTTGATGTTGTGTTTACTTTCCTTTGTTTTAAAAGTCTACAATCCATAGTAGTATTTTATTGTTCATGCATTTGGTTTAAAAAGGTATGAAGGTATATCCAAAGGTGACCTATAGTATGAAACAAAATTATTTTTATACCAAAATAATTTTGGTACTGTGTTTCCTTTAGGACGGAAAGAGTATGTGTCAATACTATTTCGAGATTGATTCTAGAGGGTTTATTATTGCGTCAGGCAGAGCACCTATCTACTTTGATATGGACATGAGACGTTCAGATCTATGAGGTCCCATGGTAGTTAGACGTTGCGATTCACCTTTTTTGGGATTTGCATCCATTCCTTTATCAGGTTATGGACTACATAGATTTGGCGGGTTTTGAAGGAGTAAGCTGGAGTGGGCTCCTTTAGGTTGACCATGCTTTAGTAATTGCTTTGGTAGATAGATGGCGGCAAGAGACACATGTGTTTCAACAGCAAGTGGGAGAGGCCACTGTGACTTTACGTGACGTCACAGTCTTATGGGGACGAGGGTTAATGGGGAGCTGGTCATAGGAAATGTGTACGGCCATTTTCGTGGAGTCTGGAGCGATATAATACACAGGCCGCTTGGTTTCCCGCCTTGAGATGACCATTTTAGGTGCAACCGACTTGAGAAGTCGGCCCTAAAGGCTCTTCTATTAGTACCTCTCAGCCTGAGAATTATTTCTTCTTCTTATTAGTGGTTGATATGGGCAAAATTCATCTATATTTTTCTAGTTATTTGAGGGTATTTTATGATACATTTGTTGTTAGACATATTCCTTCATATTTGATATTTTACACCTAGAAATGCGTTTGGGATTTTATTGCAGAAAGCAACGAAAAAAATGACAAAACCGTTACCATGAATGCACGGCCGGCGCCGACTGTGACCCTCCAAGCCGGCGCCAACTCTACTCTGTGCAACATCGGTGAGCTTTCCAATTTTTGTGCAGATTTGGTAATTTCCTAGAGTTTTGGTATTTTCCAATCTCTACTCAGCCCAGAACTCTTAGAGAACGAATTTTAGCATCTTGAAAGCTTATTTAAACAAGAAAAACACAAGATAAGAGTATGAATTCAAGGGTCAAATCTGGAAGTCACTCATAAAAGGAGGAATTCATCACATCAAAAAGTATTGTTCAAGAGAGTCTTCAAAGAAAAAGAATGAGGCTTATCTATGAGTTCTTTTTTTACCTGTGTTTTCTTTTTCTAGAATAATGATTTATTTAATGTTTTCATTGTAATTTGACAATATTTTGAGATTCATGATTTTTGTATTTATTTATCTATTTGATCAATTTTCTATCATTCTTGGTATTTGATTACTTGTGATTATGGAAGAATTGATGAAGTTAGATTTGCTTCTAATTGACTTGGGAAACGACGTTAGGAGTTGATTTAATTTTATTGATTTCATATTTGTTATTTCTTAATGGATTTGGGAAACAAAGCTAAGACCAAAGAACTTAAGTAATCAAAGACTAGTTAATTTCATGTACAGTATAGGGGTGTTGACTACTTTCATGTCTATGCAAAATTGTGATTAATACATCATTTGGTTAGGTTGATTTGATTGGGAAATCTTTTAATTTAGTCAAGAGATAGTAATTCCACGGAGTGGGAAAGAAGTGGAGTCTATATAAGTGAATTCTTGACTTGGGAAACAATTGAACATTACTTTGTATTCCTTCATGATGCCAAGATGATGATCAATTGAGATAGTTGCTAAATTTTTTATTATTATGTTTTTCCAGGATTGTTGTCTAAATTACATATTCCTATATCTTTGAATTGTACATATTTCTTTATTTTTTCTTTTATTATCTTATCACTTTATTTTTTCGGTTAAATAATGAATGAAAAGTGATAAGTATATACTTGTTCCTTTGAGAATCGATACTCATTAATTTCCTATACCATGTTTGCGATGAGTATACTTACTCATATGTGTATTTTGGGATTAATGTTTTAATTAAAACTTGACTAAGGGATTGATTTAAATTTGATAATTCTTATACACCCAACATTTACGTGTCAAATTTTTGGCGCTGTTGCATGGGAACAATATCATGAAAGCTTAGATTTTGTTGATTTAACCATGTTTATATGCTTATATGTCTATATGTGAATATGTATATATGTTCCTTGTATGAATAGGTGACATATTTTATTTTCTGGTATATTTGGAATTTAATGACCCTACTTGTTGTAATTGCTTCTAACTCAATATGTAAATAGGTACTAACTGTCTAACTTGTAAATTCTATAATCTCACTATCTTCTATTTTATGTAGACCTTACCCTTAGTTTATGACTCGAAAATCTAAAGCCAACATAGTAGATCTTGATCCTAAGATTGAGAGAACTCTCACCAAGGTCCGAAAGGTTATAACTAAAAGGGTAAGAAAAGGCGTGGAGGTAAACCAACTCAGTAATGGCGGTAATGGTGGTAATGGTAGGCAGGCTATGTATGACTTTGTAAAACCTACAATCTTAGGTATGGGCTCGAGTATTACGAGACCTAGGATAAAGGCTAACAATTTCGAAATAAAGCCTAACATAATTCAAATGATCTAAAACAGGGTCCAATTTGATGGGTTACCTGAGGAAGATCTTAATGCCCACCTTGTGAGTTTTTTTTGAAATCTGTGATATTTTCAAAATGAATGGGGTTTTTGAGGATGCCATTAAACTAAGGCTTTTTCCTTTTTTCTTGAGAGATAGAGCGAAATTATGGTTAAAATCTTTGCCAACCGGATCCACTACTATTTGGAATGTTTTAGTTGAAAAATTATTGGCCAAATATTTTTCTCCTACTAGAACATCCAAATTGAGGACTGATATTTTTGCCTTCCAACAATTAGAGTCTGAAAACCTTTATGAGTGTTGGGAGAGGTTTAAGGAAATGCTGAGAAGGTTTCATCATCATAGATTTGAGTTGGGTATGCAAATGTAAATCTTTCACAGTGGTTTGAGCTTTACTACTAGGCAATTAGTTGATGCATCTACAAGAAGCTCAGTCAATTCTAAAACCCCCGAAGAGGTATTTGATTTGATTGAAAATTTGGATACAAACAACTATGCTTAGAAAAGTTCACGGCAAAGAGCTCATGTCCATGGAGTACACAAGGTGGATGCAATGGCAACATTAAAGGCGAAGGTTGAAGTACTCATGTAAAAGATGGATCAATTGGTAACGTCTCCTCCCCAAGGGTAGGTAATGAGTGTAAGTTTTGACTTTTGTAAGGAAGGACATCCAAACCATAAGTGCCAACATATAGGACCATCATAAGAATCAATAGAATAAGCTATATTTGTGGGTAACGGTCGACAAGGTAATAATCCCTATAGCACCACTTATAATCCTGGTTGGAAGAATCACCATAACATTGTATAGAACAATCAAAACCAACCTAGGCAGGCTTCTTCTAATTTTGGAAACCAAAGGACTCAACCCTCTTTGCCCTACACTGTACTGCCCCCTAAGCTGTCATTAGAAGAGTTGGTGAATCAATTGGTAAGCGGAATGAAGACGTGATTGGGGTTAAAATCACCGTTTTTTCCTAGTTATTTGAGGGTGTTTTAAGATATATTTGTTGTAATAACTAGGCATATTCCTTCCTATTTGACATTTTGCATGTAAAAGATGTTTTTGGCAAATATATGAATATTTAAGTTAAAATTAAGCAGAAAGTGCATAGAACTAGAATGTACATGGTGCCAGGCCCAGCTAGCGGACCAGGCACTGGGTCCATTCTATCTAGCAGCAGAGTTTGAGCGAGCTTCAGGAATTTTTCTAGAATAGACCTGGCGCCAAGTCTGGCAAGTGTACTTGGCATCAAGTTCATTATTCCTCCCAAGAAGAGACGACAAAAAATAGAACAAAACTAGAGGAAGAATAGAGTGTACTTGGTACCAGGTGGGCTGAAGGTACTCGACGCCAGGTGGGTTTTGGAGGTGGAAATGCTGTACTCAGAATTAAAGTATGCCCATAGATTTTGGTATTTTCCTATTCATACTTAGCCAAGACTTCTTCAGCCATGAAATTGGAATCCAAGAGGCCTATAAAGCATAAGATAACACAAGGATTTTGAGATATACAACTAAGAGAGGTGAATTAAAGAGCAAAAATTCTGATTATCTCATTGAATGAGGAATTCACCCAAGGCAAGAAGGATTGTTCAAAGGGAGTCTTCAAGGAAGAAAAAAGAAGCTTGTCTATGAGTACTTTCTTTCTCTTTGTTTTCTTTTTTTTTTTTTTAGCAATGATGTATTCAATGTTTTTATTGTAATTTAACATTATTTTGAGATTCATGATTTTGTGTTAATTTGGTTATTTGATCAATTCTTTGTCATCTTTGGTGTTTGATTACTTGATTTCATTGGTTATTGATGTAAGTTATTCTAATTGAGTTCGACACAACGATGTTATAAGTTTCGTTGCATTAATTTCGTACTTGTTAAATCTTTGATGAATTTGAATGATGAAGTTAGGATTTGAGAACTAAGTGATCAAAGGTTTTGTTAATTTCACCTTGACATAGAGTCATTAGCTAATTTCTTGTTTTTAAGGAATTGAGATTAATGCATGTTTTGTTTATGATAGCTTGATTGACAAATTTGTTAATATGAATTAAAATATAGGATTTCATAGATTGACAAACGAAGTGGAATTTACTTAAGTAAAATAATGACTTGTGAGACAATTGAGTTTTACTTTATATTCCTTCATGATGCCAAGATGAGAATTAGTTGAGAGAATTGCTAAGTGGTTCATTATCATGTTTTCTAGGAGACTTGTCTAAATTACATAAACCTACATTCTTGAGTTGTATATGTTTCTTTTGTTTTTCTTTTTATTCTTTTCTCATTTTATTGGGTAGGTTAAAGAATGAATGAAAAATGATTAGTGTGTACTTGTTCCTTTGAGGATCGATTTTTCTTTAATTCCCTATACTATGCTTGCGATGAGTATACTTTCTCATATTTGTATTTTGGGATTAATGTTTTAATTAAAACTTGATTAAGGGATGGATATAAAATTAATGGTTTTATATGCCAAAAATTTACGCATCAAGTTTTTGGCACCATTACCGAGGAACAATATCCTGAAAGCTTGAATTTTGTTGATTTAACCATGTTAATATGTTTATATGTAAATATGTATATATGTTCCATGTATGACTAGGTTCTATATTTTTTTTCTTGTATACTTGTACTTTAATGTTTCTGTACATTGCAATTCCTTGTAACTTAATTTGTTAACATGTACTTTAACTATCTAACTAACTAACTTGACTATGATGTGTATATATGATACTAACTAGCTAGTTTGTATAGGTAGGATGGCCAATTGGAGCTTGGGACGGTATCCTAACATATCTCACAGAATGACATCTCAACCACCCGACTCCATTACTTTAGAAGGGGTGTTGGAAAAATTTGTCACCCATGTGACTAAGCATTTTTCTAAGATAAAAGACACACTAGAAAAATGTAAGGGCATGGTTAGAAATATAGAAAGGCAAATTTTGTTTTTAACAGATTTAGTGATAAAGTCACCAGTAGGGGTAGAAGCACAACATGATTTTGCTGGGTATCTCACGCGTATCATATAAGGTACAACGGAAAAATAAGAATGAGATACCATCACAGGATCCGCATATGTGTGGAAAACAAGACATATATATAGTAAACAAAGAAACAAAAATAACAACTTTTACCTTTCTTTGTTTGTTTGGAAAACAAAAACTTTCCTTCTTCAAGTATGATAATTGTGGTACGATCTAGCAATCCTCTTGAAGAATCTCCAGGAGAGTTGAATATCCAACCACTATAATCATAGTGTGTGATTATCTCTAACAGTAATCCACACAGAGGATACACTCAAGCACCAAGAACCTCTGTGCTAGCAGAAAATAACAATGGTGGCTGGGGTTTTTCTTGTTCTTCTTGTTCTTCAAAAAACCAGAGAATGAAGAAAAAGAAGTCCCTTGGTGTTCTCTTGCAGAGACACACGAAAATTGAGAAAGTGTGAAGAGTAGAAAACAAAAGATCATATCATATATCCACTTGTGTGCCCTTTGGTTTTTGTAGAATTGGATCATATGACATTTGGTTTTCATGTTTTTTTTTCCTTGTGTGACCATTGAAGTCACACAAAAAGCTCAACAATAAAACCACTTTGGTTATATCTCATATAACCAAAAACCTCTACAAAAACCACATCTGAGAATTCCAAACAATTCTCCAATTGCAATTGGAACCCATCAAGTTCTCAGCATTACAAATTCGTCCATCAATTATGACTAATTATAATTTGGCCACATCAACTTCTCTTTCTCGTAATAAACCCCACTGTGTTATCAAATAACATCTTGAGTATATATTCCTCTTTTGTGTGTGACCTATTAGGTTTCTCAGTCAATTGGTAGTGAACATGAATTAATCCAAACGTCTTTGAGATTAATAATCCTTAATTAATTAGAATTAATCGTATTAATTCTGATCATGATTAGTTTATTAATTCATCAATTAATAAACCCATATTCCCAGATTATGAGCGGTATCTAGCAACACATCATGACTACCCAAGAGTCCAAGAAGTTAAGTGGCTTGACATGAACCCTTCAATAACAAACTATAGTGCAATTAACTCATTTCAGCATATAATATCTCATTCAGTCTAGAGTACGGAACTAGTGCCAACTCCTTCCAGAATATATATTAATTCTGGCCCGAATATAATTATACTTGTACTAGGAACCCACTACTCTCAATGTGTCCCAATTGGAACCCTTTCTAATACACATACGCCTTGGCCAAGGACTTATGAGTAGTAATTCCTACAAGTGGCCATGAGATATTCGCCCCCTACTATTAGGAGTAGTGAAACCTTTATTGACCCTCTCAACTATTTTTGTTTACCTCACAATGTACCCAATATCCATCTCATAGGCAGCCCTCGATCGAGCTCCGGAGATTGGAATCAAAGCACAAGGCTCAGGAAACAATGAACCTTGGAGATCTCAAGTCTAAGGATATTTGCACGTTTGCTGTATTGAGATTACATCACTGGCACTAAATAGTTATCCATGTGATTATCTCATAGCTAGGCCATCCAATGAACTTGTTCCACTAACAAGCATCTATGTGTTAACTTTGAGTATCCCAATACTCACGAATATGAGAACCACAGCCTGATCAAGATTAGAAAGTCTTAACACATGCTAGTCTTAACACATTAATGATGTCTTGTCTTATTAATACTATGACTAGGGACTATTTAAGTACTAACACTATACAGTGTAGTAGGAATCTCATATCATGATCTCTATCATGATTTCCTTAACACAGTGTTGTACTAGGGACTTTATCCAGCAGTTATTTTACTCAAAAGTAATCAAAAGAAACTATAAGATAAAAAATGCCTTTTATGAAATAAAATGTGTCATATACAACGTACAAGTGATTGCCTCTAGGACATAACACTAACAGATTTAGCTGCTATTACACTAAGGAGTGGTAAGGAGCTACCTAATCCTAGCATGGAACCGGTACCCTCTAAAGAAGATGGGCCGAAACCAACTCCTATTGTTGAACCTTTCGAAAAATAACCTAAAAAACCAGATTTTCAGCCACCAGTACCCTACCCCACTTGCACACACAAAGCAGAAAAAGATGCACAATTTAACAAGTTTTTGGAAATCTTCAAACAACTACATATAAACATTCCACTTAGTGAAGCCTTAGTGCACATGCCCAAATATGCAAAATTTCTCAAAAGCATGCTTGTAAACAAAAAAAGGTTGGAGGAATTATCCACTGTGGTGTTAAATAAAGAGTGTTTAGCTATCTTGCAAGACCAATGGATGATACCATGAAAAGAAAGTGATCCAGGGAGTTTTTATATTCATTTTCTTGTTAGTACTCTTACATTTTTGCAATGCTTTAGCTGACCTAGGTGCTACTATTAATCTGTTACCTTATAAAAATTTTAAAAAGCTAGGCCTAGGTGAACCCACGCCCACTAGGATGAGTATTCAACTTGCAGATTAATCAATTAAATATCCTAGAGGAATAATTAATGATGTCTTGGTCAAAGTGGATAAATTCATATTCCCTGTGGATTTTGTAATTCTTGACATGGATGAAGATTCTAAAGCGCCTTTAATCCTAGGTCAACCTTTTCTAGCAACTGCTAAAGCTTTAATTGATGTTCATGGATGAAAACTAACACTTAGGGTTGGGGACGAGAAAGTCATTATAAAAATCCACAAAAGCATGCAACGCCCTAGTTCTTGTAATGATTCTTGTTTAAGGGTTGATATTCTTGATGAACCTATCTTTCACTTTATGCAGGAATCATTTGTCCAATGTTATATGGGACAATCTATTGCATATTTAGAGGACTTAATTGAAGGCCATAGGTTGGAGAAATTTGAGAAAATGGAGAAGGGCAGTTTGGGAAGGACGAAGTCATCCATTGAGGAACCACCAAAATTGGATTTGAAAGACCTCCCTGAGCACTTAAAATATGCATTTTTGGAAAACGGTGAAAAATTGCCCGTGATCATTGCCAAAGATCTTACGTGTGACCAAATGACTAAATTAGTAAGTCTATTGGGAAAATATAAGGAAGTGATTGCATGAAAAAATATGAATATTAAGGGAATTAGCCCTTCCTTTTGTACTAATAAAATCATGTTAGAAGAAGAAGCCAAACCCATAGTACAACCCCAACATAGGTTGAACCCAAACATGAGTGATGTGGTAAAAGGTGAAGTAATTAAACTCTTAGATTCTGACATCATTTATCCTATTTTTGATAGTATTTAAGTTAGTCCAACATACATTGTGCCAAAGAAGGGAGGAATGACTATGAGCTCTAATGAAAAAAATGAGTTGATCCCAATAAGATTGATAACCAGTTGAAGGGTGTGTATTGACTATAGGTAATTGAATTAGGCAACTAGGAAAGACCATTTTCCTCTCTCTTTCATTGACCAAATGCTAGAAAGGTTAGCCACATGAGTTTTATTACTTCTTAGATCATTTTTCCGGATACTTTCAAATTCCCATAGCACCAGAAGATCAAGAGAAGACTATCTTTACATGCATTTTTAGTAATTTTGCATATCGACGTATGCCTTTTGGTTTTTCCAATGGCCCCAGAACATTCCAATGATGTATGATGGCTATTTTTTATGGGCTTGTGGGACATATCATGGAGGTATTTATAGATGATTTCTCTATTTTTGGTGATTCTTTTTATTTATGTTTAACCAATTTAGAAACGGTCATCCAACGGTGTGAAGACACCAACCTCATGCTCAATTGGGAAAAACGCCACTTCATGGTGCAAGAAGGCATAGTATTAGGACATAAAATTTCAAGAAAAGGTATTGAGGTTGATAGGGCCAAAATTGAGGTAATTGAGAAACTCCCTCCTTCGACTTCAATGAAGGCAATTCAAAGTTTTCTTAGGCATGCAGGTTTTTATAGGAGGTTTATCTTGGATTTCTCAATGATTTCTAAACCCGTTACTTCTTTGCTTGAAAAAGATGCTATTTTTTATTTTAATGAAAAATGTCTCAACACTTCCAATCTGCTTAAAACAAAACTAATTAATTCTCCTATTTTAATTGCACCAAATTGGTCTCTTCCTTATGAACTAATGTGTGATGCAAGTGACTATGCAGTGGGCGTAGTACATGGACAAAGAAGGAATAAGCATTTTCAGCCAATTTACTATGCAAGCAAAGCTCTTACGGCGGCACAAGAGAACTACACCACAACGGAGAAAGAGTTGCTTGAAATAGTGTTTGTTTTTGATAAATTTCATTTTTATCTTGTTTTGTCCAAAGCCATTATGTATACGGATCATTCCACCCTTAAATATCTACTAAACAAGCATGATTCCAAACCAAGATTGATAAGATGGGTTTTATTGTTGTAGGACTTTGACTTGGAGATTAGGGACAAAAAGGGAGCGAAAAACTTGGCTGCGGATCACTTGTCTAGGTTGGAGAATCCCAACCTTGGGTCATTAGCCGAGGAAGACTACTTCCTGGATGAACAACTTTTACTTATTGGTGGTGAGATTTCTCAACTACCTTGGTGTGTAGATTTTGCTAATTACTTGGTTGAGGAATTCTTCTGGACAACTTCAATGCCCAACAAAAGAAGAAATTCCTCTCCAAGGTAAAGAATTACTTTTGGGAAGATCTATACTTGTTCTGGTGTTGTGCGGATCAAATCATTCGAAGATGTGTAGATTCTATAGAAGGCATCAATATCTTGAAACATTGTCATGAAGGACCTATAGGAGGCCACTACCAAGCCAACAACACCGCAAGAAAGGTACTTGAGTCGAATTTTTATTGGCCTACACTCTTCAAGGATACTCACAGGTTTGTTCAAAGTTGTGATGGGTGTCAATATATAAGTAACATATCTAAATCTAATAAGATGCCATTACAAATTTTTCAAGCTTGTGAAATTTTTTATTGTTGGGGGATTGATTTCATGGGCCCGTTTCCTAGTTCTTTGGGCAACAAATACATATTGGTGGCAGTTGAGTATGTATCAAAGTGAGTTGATATGAAAGCCTTGCCCACTAATGATGAACGGGTTGTTGTCAAATTTCTAAAAAAACTTTTCACCCGATTTGGAGTACCCAAAGTGCTCATTAGTGATTGGGGAACCCACTTTTGTAATACCCAACTAGCTAAAACTTTCAAACATTTAGAGGTTACTCATCGATTTGCTACTCCCTATCATCCGCAAACTAGTGGCCAAGTTGAGGTGGTCAATAGAGAATTAAAAAGAATTTTGGAAAAAGTAGTCAATCATACACGAAAGGATTGGAGTTTGAACATAGATGATACTCTTTGGACTTATAGGATTACTTTTAAAACTCCCATTGGTACCGCCTCCTATCGCTTAGTGTATGGGAAATCATGTCATCTATTGGTAAAAGTTGAACATAGGGCTCATTGGATTGTCAATTTTGACCTTCATCTTGCAGGAAAAGAAAGAATGCTTCAAGTAAATGAGTTGGATGAGTGGCGCAACGGTGCCTACCATAATTCTAGGATTTACAAAAATAAGATGAAACGATGGCATGATAGGCATATTCATTCTCCCCATGAGTTTCAAAAAGGAAAAAAAGTGTTAGTCTTTAATTCTAGGCTTCGACTTTTTCCAGGTAAGTTAAGATCTCGATGGTCGGGGCTATATGAGATATATCAAATTTGTCCATTTAGAGTTATTGTGGTTCCTCACCCAACTCAAGAGACCATTAAGGTGAATGGAAGTATATTAAAACCTTATTTGGGAGATGAACTTGACACCTTAGCGCATCTCGACATTCTCCTTTATAAGGCTTGACAATTCCTTACTCCTTTGTACTTAATTTTCTTTATTTTTTCCATATGTTATTATCTTAGTTTTGAGATGGATTCAACACGATGACACGACAATGTAATGGAAGTATCTTCTTCACTTTATTCTTCTCCTTTCTTCATCTTGGTCTTCA
This sequence comes from Voacanga thouarsii, assembly GCA_026120185.1. NCBI lineage: Eukaryota > Viridiplantae > Streptophyta > Magnoliopsida > Gentianales > Apocynaceae > Voacanga > Voacanga thouarsii. The sequence continues at coordinate 41,337 of JANUWF010002395.1, read as the reverse complement.
GGGCTATACTTTATTTATTTTATCTTTGGCCATTGAGGACAATGTCCAGTTTAAGTGTAGGGAGAGAATAAAGGTTGAAGAAGTACTTTTCCATATTATTTGATGAATATAGTTTATGTTTGTGATACTTTTTTGACAATTTCAATGGTTTCAATGTTAAGGAATGTTTTAATTCTTTTTTTTTTTTTTACTTAGATATCTGTTTTGTCATTCACCAGGTGGAGTTTGTTGAAATTGGTTTTATTGGAAAAGATATTTGTCAAGACTTGAAATTTTTTATTAATCTTGTTTATGCATTGGTGTTTAAATGTTATTTAACTTATCTAGTTGAAATATAGAAGATATGATGAATATGGGAAGAGTTATTAGCTAACTTTTGTATTATGAGCTTAAATTTTGCTAGTTTTGAGTTAGGATGAAAAAAAAAAATATGTGATTTGAAAAAAAAAAAAAAAGATCTTTGAGAGGAAAAATTAAGGAGAATGTTGAAAATTTTGATTCAAGTTGAAGAGAAAGACAATGAGTGAAAATAACACTATTGTTGGTGTGAATTAGAGCAAAGATTCTTATTGATAATTTTTGAAGACCTTTAGTTGAAAATGGGGTTAATATGGGGAGAAGTAGCAAGTGTATTCGGTGCAATCTCTTAAGGCTATCCCAAAGGCAAAAAGGCAAGCAAGGGCATAGAAAAAAGAATTGTGAAAAAATGATGAGTAATGGCTGTAAAGGGGGCCAATACAGTGTGTGAAGAGAAATCCATGCACTTGAGGTTATTAATTCCCTAAGTCATTGAAAAACTTTGAGAGAAAAAAAATTTTGAGTGCTTTCCTTACATCATAACTTGAGTGTACAATTTTTGGATTTATAATACTTGAGTTGGTAAATGGCATGACCTATGTGATTCATGTTAGCTATATTTTTACTTGAAGAGTGAAATAACTTTCTTAGACTAAGGTATGCACTTGATTAATTTGACTTCAAGAGTCTTGTGATGTCTTGGCCAATGTTTTAAGGTTTGAAATTGTTTTCAAAGGGTATGAATGACAAGGGTTGTATCCAAAGTTTGAAAGGAAGACATGGTCTTTGCTATGATGAAGAAACGTTTGAATGAGAAAAAAAAAAAAGACCTTCTATTGTCTTGATAATTTTTCTTGGACTAAAGTGTGTTACTTGAGGACAAGCAAATGTTCAAGTGTGGGGGTATGTGATAGGGGTTAAAATCACCACTCTTTTCCTAGTTATTTGAGGGTATTTTAAGATATATTTATTGTAATAACTAGGAGTATTCTTTTATATTTGACAATTTTTGCTTGTAAAAGGTGTTTTTGAAAAATATGTGCAGATTTAAGTTAAAATCGAGTAGAAAGTGTATAGAACTAGAATGTACCTGCCGCCTGGCCCAGCCAGTGGACCAGGTGCCGGGCCCATTCTGTCCAACAGCAGAGTTTGAGCAAGCTTCAGAAATTTTTCCAGAATTAACCTGGCACCAGGTTTGACAAGTGTACTTGGCGCCGAGTCCATTTTGCCTGCCAAGGAGAGCAGCCCAAAACAGAGCAAAAATAATGGAAGAACGAAGTGTACCTAGCACTAGATGGTTTGAAAGTACCTGGCGCCAGGTAGGTTCTGGAGGTGAAAATTCTGTACACAGAATTAGGGCTTGTCCATGGATTTTACTATTTTTCTATTCCTACTTGGCCAAGACTTCCTCGCCATGAAATTGGCATCCAAGAGGCCTATAAAGTATAAGAGAATACAAGCGTTTTGAGATATACAACCAAAAGAGGTGATTTAAAGAGCAAACATTCTGATTATATCATTGAAGGAGGAATTCACCCAAGGCAAGGAGAATTGTTCAAAGGGAGTCTTCAAGGAAAAAGAAAGAGGCTTGTCAATGAGTACTTTCTTTTCTCTTTATTTTATTTTTCTTTAGCAATGATGTATTCAATGTTTTTATTATAATTTAACATTATTTTGAAATTTAGGATTTTGTATAAATTTAGTTATTTGATCAATTCTTTGTCATCTTTAGTGGTTAATTACTTAATTTCATTGGTTATTGATGCGAGTTATTCTAATTGACTTCGACACAACGATGTTAGGAGTTTTGTTGCATTAATTTCGTACTTGTTAAATCTTGACGAATTTGAATGATGAAGTTAGGATTTGAGAACTAAGTGAGCAAAGGTTTTGTTAATTTTGCCTTAACATAAAGTTATTAGCTAATTTCATGTTTTTAAGGAATTGAGATTAATGCATGTTTTGTTTATGTTAGCTTGATTGACAAATCTGTTAATATGAATTAAAATATAGGATTTCATGGATTGACAAATGAAGTGGAATTTACTTAAGTAAAATAATGACTTGTGAGACAATTGAGTTTTACTTTATATTCCTTCATGATGCCAATATGAGAATTAGTTGAGAGAGTTGCTAATTAGCTCATTGTCATGTTTTCTAGGAGACTTGTCTAAATTACATAAACCTACATCCTTGAGTTATATATGTTTCTTTTGTTTTTCTTTTTATTCTTTTCTCATTTTATTGGGTCGATTAAATATTGAATTAAAAGTGATTAATGTGTACTTGTTCCTTTGAGGATCGATACTCGTTAATTCCCTATACTATACTTGCGATTAGTATACTTTCTCATATATGTATTTTGTGATTAATGTTTTAATTAAAACTTGATTAATGGATAAATTTAAAATTAATAATTTAATATACCCAAAATTTACGCATCAAGATGCGATTTCAAGGAGTAGATGCCACCACAAGAAACTTGGAGGCATCCATGCACAACCTCGATAATCAAATTGGTCAAGTGGCCAAACTCCTTGGAGACTGTCCAGAGGGATCCTTTCCAAGCAATACCGAAACCAATCCAAGTGATCTCAATCGTCAAAAGAAATGATTGATTTCTTGTTTTTCTTTGGGACATCTATTTAATTCTTGTGTGCTTTTATTCATTCTCATGTATTTTTTATTTCTAATTTTCTATGATATTTTTCATCATAAATTCACAGTTTCCATTTTGCAATATTCCCATCTATTTATATAGAAAAAAAATTTTCTGACCAAGAGCAAGGCCGATGCTAGCTCTTGTAAGGGACAGCCATAAAAGTGGCCGAATTGGCCACTTTGTTTTCAAAAAAACTCACTTCTCTCAATTTTTCTCTCAACCCTGTGCTATTTCTACACCCCTGAATAGCACTGATTCTATTTATTCCTTCAAAAACATCAATCCAACACAAAACTCTCTAGTTTTTGTTGAATCTACGAATCCAAAATTGAAAAATCTCATCTTGTTCTTCAAAAATCCACTTTCAAATCCCTCATTTTAAGTAAGGATTTGATCAAAAAGATTGCATCTTTAGCTAGCCCATGTATTGTAAAACATAAAGGTATGATTTTTCTTGCCTTCCTATGGTTAAATTCTTGCAATTAGAATTTTTCCTATTTTTGGGATTATTTTTTGCCAAAAATTGCATGTCTAGGAATTGATGGTTGAATTGGCATATCTTCCTTGCATTATTATGAATAGAATAGCATGAGAATATGATTCTTAGGTTATTTTTACACCAACATGTCCACAGTATGATCATAGACGGTATATTCTTTCTTATGATAATTGTTTCGTTGATGAATTCATGGGCTATGCTTAGACATTACTTTTATTTGGGAATATGGATATGTTTTTCATGCTTTAATCTGGTTGTGAAGTCAATGGAAACCATGTTATTGTTTACATTGTGATATTCTACTTTTGTTCTTGCAAGTTTTGAAAGAAGGTTGGGTTAATTATTGTTGTGGATTGTGGTTGATTTGGATTGATTAGAGATTGTACAGTGGGGATTGTGTGTGACATTGTGTTGTGGTGATTTGAGTTTATTGATTGTTGTTGGGACATTGGGGTCGTAACTTAGTCATCCTCCTACTTAGCCATCTTTATATCCTTTCACTATGCCTAGAGAGAGGGGTCAATCATCTAAACGAGCTAGAGCTTCATCATCCTCTATTCCTACTTCCATGGACCCATTGTTCTTACAGCCCACTGATTTCATTAATTCATCCTGCCAAGAATTGTACACTAAGAGGGCTGCCAATAAAATTATAGTAGAAAGCACATTCGCACCCGTACTAGACCGTGCCCTCAAGTTAGGCATCATGTTTAGATTCTTAGGGTGGGGGACTAATTATTCAGCTTAAAGGACCCTATTACCCTGTGCTAATCAAAGAGTTTTATGGTAACATGGTCCAAAAATGTACTAACCATCTTGAGACCATTAAGACTAGAGTAAGGGGCACCCCCATCTTTCTAGATAGATACAGACTAGCTGCCATCCTCCATGTGAATGATGAAGGTCCTTGTTTAGCTGTAGATCACAACAACCAAAAACTATTATCTAATCCTGAGTGGAATGTAAGTGAAACTAGAGCTGCCTTATTATTGTATAGGAGGGATATCGTAGGGCAAGTTTTTACTCTAACAATGATCTTGAAACCAACCTACCCACCCTCATCTATATCTTTGCTTACAATATTGTTTCAAAAGCTAGTGGGTTTAATGAGTCATGAGTTATTGACTAATATATTCTTCATAGGATGATGCACACCCTACCCATCCCTCTTACTCCTTTAATCATTCAATCGATGTGGGATGTGGTCTATTCTCGCCTCTCTACAAAAGCTTTTGTCTTTCCTCTCGTAATAATGAAAATTCTTGAAGCTTTTAGCATTAGCTAGGAGGGAGAACTTACTGAAACCACAACAGAGCATGATACGATTACTGAGCAAACACTTACTAGCTGTAGTTATCAATACAGTACGGAGGTAAGGAATTGGTTACGACCTTTTGATGTGAAGTACCTGGGACGAGTCGAACTTCCACCCAAATAAGTAGAGCATCCTGCAGCACCACCTCGAGCTCATGCTAGTAGTTCCCAAACCTAATCTCGGGGTGATTTTGAGGATGATGTGCATGGGCAATGAGAGTATTTGAGAGTTGGCATGGAAACCCAAATGGAGATATTGCTACAGCTACACAACTCCATGACTAACCTCACACTACAAAAAAATTTACTTTTGGCAATGCCAAAGAAAGTGTGGCGAAAGTGGCCAAAACCGTGGCAAAAATGTTTTTGCCACGGAAACGCCACCGGTTTTTAGGTGTGGGTGTTGCGGCCGTTGCAAAAAGTTTGGCACAGTTGTGTAGCTGTGAGAAATACTTTTTGCCATGAATTTACCACAATTTTAGAGTCATTGTAAATAAAGTGTGGTATTTGTTTATGGACTTTTGCCACAGGATTTCCCAACGGTTATTAAATGTGGGCAAAGATTTCAATTTTTTGTCACGGGTTTTCCAACATTTTACAATCGTGGGGAATATTATTTGTTACAATTAAATTTTTGTTGAAAATAATCCTTTTTGTCACGGTTCTTTTCTAAATTGACATAACCATAGGTAATGCCTATTTGCAACGATTTACTTGTTGTAATTAATACTTTTTGCAACGGTTATTTTCTAAATTAACATAACCGTAGGTAATGCCCATTTGCTACGTTTCGTTGCTGTTGTAAATAATTTTTACCACAGTTCTTTTCTAAATTGACATAACCGAGGGTAATACCCATTTGCTATGATTTCCTTGTACGTAGTTAATACTTTTTGCCACGCTTTAAAGCTTCAAAAAAAAAAAAAAAAATGGTACGCAATTTTTGTACAACTTTCCATTTTTTTTACATTCATAGTGAATGAATATTGAATTCAATATGATGATATTGACAAATTGTTTTTCCTTCTACTTTCACAAGATAATGTACTATACATATAGAACTATAAAAACATCTAATATTAACAATCAACTGTCATTCATTGAATAAACATTCAAAATGCCATCTTCCATTAATAATAACTTTATATATACCAAAAAAAACTAAATGGAGTCTGATAAGTTCCATGAATCTAATCCTTGATATTAGTTCAAAATAGTCCCAAAAAAAAAAAAACCACAATTGTAAGCATGACATCCATCAGAAGTCATAAAAATTCATCGAGGATAAAAAATAATGCCACAGTTAAATGTACCTTCAACCATCTTGATCTTCATTCATCCTATCATTAAGAAAAAAAAAAAAGACAAGATTACTTCTTAATAAAGCTGCAATCTAAACTTCTAAAGTCACTACAAAACTTGTCTCAGATATATATAATCATCCACTGTAATATAAAATTCAGAATTATTAAGCACATAAGCAGCTTTGAAGAAATCTAATGTGCATTGATATAAAGTGAAACTTAAAATGCTATGTGTCACCACATTTGCATGCACCAGACAAGATTATTTAAAAGTGAATTATAGAAAATTCTCAACAATTCTAGTCCCAACAGGAAATCTCAAGTGCAATTGCCAACAAACGATAAACATAGGAGGATCATAATATCTGATGAAATGAAGATGCATTACTATATCATTTAGGTGGTAATTTTTCAAAAGATAAACATGCAATAAATGAAGCCCCAACTTCATCATCACCATAACAACACCATACAGAAGCTATAATATGTGATCCACACATCATCATTATTTGAAACTAAAAGACTAATTTGACAAAAGCAAAATAGTGGAATTAATTTGTGAGATCTTGCTAAAATGGTACTCTGATGTCAACCAAGTACAACAAAGTACATCCAAATAAAATTTAGCCAAACAAAGGTAATGTCTTTGCTTTTTGCACATGTTATTGAAATAGCAATTCCCAAGACTTCAGTAGAACACTAATTATTCAAAGCTAGTCCGTGTTAACCAACAAAGTTCTGCACCAAATATTAAAAGTATTTTCAGAGAGCATACATGGCAGTTTCAGAATTTTCTGACTTAGATTATCCCAGAGATTGCTACTGTCTAAAACAGAAAAGAACACCCGAATGTACTACATATATGTCTCTATTTTAACTCCTTGGTGATTTCAGAAATAAAAAAGAACCAAAAGAACAGTATAGTTAATACTAAAACAGTTCTGCAACATCAGTTGCTTACTTTTTCAAATCTTGGCCTTTCGAAATTTCAAATTCCCATAAAAGAATGATGAACGGGTAAATATTGCACATCATATCTCGACCAAACAATAGACAAAATGATTGAAGAGCAATAAACAAGGGGAAGTTTGAACTATGCTGGAACAACCACAATATGTTCAAGCCTACCTTATTTTCAAATGTATACTAAGCACTCAGAAGCATGCTCAAAAGTATACTAAGCATTTTCAACATCACTACTTAGCATTTTGCAACATTTTTAGCTGGAAACTATTCAATTACTACTCAACACTTACACAGCATTTCCAGACAGCATACACAACATTTTCAAGTGGAAACTAACAGCATTTTCACTACTCAATTACTACTCAGTATTCACGCAACATTATCACATAGCATACACAAGCCTTTTTAGCATTTTCAGCTAGAAACTGCTTTGCATTTTTAGCATCACTACTCAGCATTTTGCAGCATTTTTAGCTGGGAACTATTTAATTACTACTTAGCATTTCCAGACATCATACATAGTATTTTCAACATTTTCAGCTGGAAACTAACAGCATTTTCAATATATCACTACTCAATTACTACTCAGCATTTACGCAGCATTTTCACATAGCATATATAAGCCTTTTCAGCATTTTCAGCTAGAAACTACTCAGTATTATCAGCATCACTACACAGCATTTCAAATACTATTGCAGTACAACTCTTTTAGCATTTACACAGTATTTTTAGCATCACTACTCAGCAATATAATGCATTTTTCAGCTGGAAACTACTTAGCATTTTCAGCACACTAGCTATAGCATTTACACAGTTAAGCATATTCAGTACATGAGCTTGTAATGTAGGATGCAAGTGAGAGGAATTTATAGCAAGAAGTCCTTGTTGAGTTACCAGGTTTAATAGACTAATAACAGTAACTATGCATTAATGTCTCACCATATTCTATTATCTTCTAAGTCCAAGTTAATACTAAAATCCCGTGAACATTGAAGTTTAGATGAAGAGATAAGGCATGTGTTGTGATGCAGAATGAAGGTACTAATCATACCCTATCTGATGTACTCTCGTATTCAGAAAGATACTCATTCGAATTTGAATTAAAGCATTGAGGACTTGAGGTATCGGTCACCTAAAATAAGTAGAAAGCTATTATAAGTATATGTTTAATTAGCAAGTAAGAATCCATTACAATTATCTATTTCAAACCTGGTGACCATTGTTTATGCAAGGAAGGCTATGATTTTTCTCCATTGAAGCTGCTATTTCATCCACTCGAGCATTAAGTGTATTAATTTAACCTTGAAAATTTCCCAGCATGCTATCAAATTTTGAGGTCAAATTAGTTTGTAGTTTCTCCAGGTGCTTGTTCATAAACTCTTCAAAGCCAGAATACATGTTACTTTCACCAACAATAAGCATTGAGCGAGTTGGACCTAATCCTATTGTTCTGACATAGCCATACCCTTCAGATCCCATAAATTCTTGGAATATTTGTTGTCAGCGTTCCAACGTACGCTCTTCAAGAGGCAGTTCCTCAAGCCTTGCATTCATTGCACTCTACACAATTATGCAAGTGTGAAGTAATTTTATGCATTATAAATAATACAATAAATAATATCTAAGAGGTAGTAGTTCGTTACAATTAGTCTGGCTACTTCTGGATCTCTAACGATGCCATTTGTATCCGTCTATGTTTTCATATAAACAGATAGCAATCTGTTTCCTCACATTTCTTTGTCATCTGAAATATGGAAAGTGAAAACTTGTACCATTTATTTAAAAAAAAAATACCCCTGTTAATGTAGTATATTGAAAATGTGACGACTTACATCAGCTCATATTGCCGCAAATAGTGTTCTACCATATCTCTGTGGAAGGCCATGCATTCCACGGTTATGCTTATTTTTTTCAGCAGCTTCCTACCAAAGTGTAATAAATAACTCACAGTCATTTTCATCAAATTAGTATAAATTGAGATAAACGACATTCTATCTTGATTAAAAAATGAAGTTTATTAATGGAGAACTACAGAAATCCAATTAAGATTTGATTTGGATTGAACTAGTACTTGAACTCACTCCAAACTCTAATAATCAATCAGCACTTTCCATTGCTCAGGCTCAACCCTTGAAGGAACATTGGCTAAAGCCTCCTCTTTAGTTTTGTTGATAAAATGGTTCTTCTTTAACTGGCTTTTCCATGATCTCCATTTTTCATCAAGTGACTTCATGCAATTAATCCAATATGCAGGAGGGACAGTGCACTTTGACTTCATTTCAAAAAAAAAAAAAAAAGAAGAGAGAGAGAGAGAGAGACAAATGAAGAAAAAGTTAAGAATATACTCAGTCTAATAGAATAACAATCATGACAAAAAATTGAGATAAAATCAGCCAAAGTTCTATATACTAGTAATTTACCTGAATATCTGCCCAAACATGGTCTAATATATCTTCTGGAATGTCTCTCCATGTCTCATAAGTAAGGGGTAGCCAGATACAGTTACAAGTAATATTACCAAGATTGGTCATGAAAATTGGTCTTGTAGGTCCAATTGGCTGCATATGTTCATTACATGCAACCGAAATAGTTTCTTCTTCTACAAGATTTATGGGCTTTGAAGGACCCCTTCCCTTTTTCTTCGCATTATTCCCATGTTCTTACCCAGGAAAGGAAAAAAAATAAGAAATCATTAGTATTAAATTTGGACCACCAGCTTAGTGCAATGCAATGTCAGTGAATGGATGCATGAGAAGTATATATGACATTAGGAATCATAAAGAAGTGTTTAAATAGGTTGTAAGAAATTCCAATATTCAGGCCGATGGTACTGATCGCTTTATCAAATTAGTATGTTCAAGTCAAGGATTATTGCAGCACACAGCATATCTCTCACTCAAGCCTAGAATGAACCAAAAAAGGCCATGTGCCAGCAAGAATTTTCAAATTTCAGGACAGATATTGTAGTATGGCATTATGTAGCTGCCTATTTTATCCTTAAGCAAGATTGCTTTGTGTATCTACATTTTAGTTCCACAAACTGTGGTGCAGAACGATGACTAAACAGGACATTTTGGGCCTAAAAAATGGAAGAACCAAGCCAGAAATTTCAGGACAGAGAAGAGCATCAATCATTTGAAGAACAACTATGTGATGTGTGTGGGATTATGGAAGACTTTATAGTCTAGAATATAAAGGAAAAGATTGCAACTAGAGTAGTATTTGTCACTACCTTATAAATCCCTTCAGTGAAAATTCAATGACATATGACTTATAGGTTAAGTTGTATCAGCTCGGACAAGAAATGGAACAAACATATACTAGTAAAAGTCCATAAATGCTCTGAAGAATCTGGATGTAAGAAACAGAAAGTAGATCCCTAAGTTTATTCCATTTCAGAAAGCAAATATTTAATGACTTTACATTTCAGAAAACAGAAAACAGAAAGCATCTTAGGATAATACTTCTGTGCTTTTATATGATTTTCATTGGCATTATCATATGCACCAAAAAATTTTGAGATTCTCAACATGTTCCTGCCAACTATTTCTATCATTGCGTGTATTCCTCAATTTTACATTCAATTGCCAGAAATTTCCAGTATGCATTGCATAGAAAAGAAATGGTGCAAAAAAATCAGTAAAGCAATATGTGCCTGCCAACACTTGTGAATAGTGTCTTATGAAAAGTGAGAAAATATAATTTTTAGATGGCTGCAACTAGAATAGTGCCAAAATGTGTTATGCTGTCATGCTTTTCAGATAAATATATAACTAATCCATTTATCAAATTAGTATGTTCAAGTCAAACTGCTCCACCAATCCCAATGATAATTAGTTCGGATTCATTTAAGTCAATAGAGGCAATGTAAGCAAATATAAATCTTTGTCATAGATTGATGTCCTAACCATAGAAAGAAATATGCTGGCTATTCCTCTTCTCATTGAGGTAAATAGGTGTTCATAAAATAAACACAGATCTTTTACCTAATAAACACAATTTTTTATCTAAAAATGTAGACCTTGAGTTAAACTAAAATAGGATAGTAATTTTTATTTCAAAAAAGAATGAATTTGAGCTACAAAAACTGCCATCAACATATCTTGAAGATCCATTACATCAAAAGGCCAATAGCAGAGCTTAAAACTCTGTTGATAAAAGAACAAAAGGATAGCAAGTTATAATCAAACTTCATTTCCTCCACAGTGCATACATTTTGAGAGAGAATGGAAGTTCCTACTCGTGGGGGAGGTACATAGGGTAGTGTGGTCCACTTGAAGGTAAAGGGAACAATAGAGCATTTAAGGGAACAGAAAACTGCAGACAATTGATAATAGTAACCACTTTCAAATCCCTTTTTTTTTTTTTTTTTTAAGTGGAGAGTCTATTCCACATATATAGAATTACTCTAAGATAAGTATCAATTTTTAGCATCTCAGTGAACATTTTATGTGGGGAAAAAAAATTTCAATTAGCAAAACAATTGTAGTTTGCGCCTTATATAATACCTACTTCACTTGGATTTGAATGTTAGAACCTATGTTACACCTTACGGAATAGATACTGTTGAATTATTCTTTCTCATAAAAGCTTAAATAGTTAGAGAAAGCTGTAATTTAAATGCTCAAGTTTGCACCAACATGTGGGTTAGACTTCTTACAACATGCCCAACATATGAAAAATTTCCGTTCATATTGGTGTTAGCATAAATTCAAACCAGGACCTTTTTAGATTGCACACTAACAATGCCTATAGATACCACAACATTTAAAAGCTAAGCTAACAGAGTGTAAGTGTAATTTACAATTTAATTTAAATACTCAAATAGCTATCCAACTCTATATAATATGGGCCAAATATAGCTACTTGGCCCTTGCATAGTGCGGCAACCTTTTATTATTGTAATTTTGGAATTTTCTACATTTGAAATATATATATATATATATCTAATGTTTTTTATCTTTTTCAATTTGAAGTACGTTATGAATTTCTTTCTTCCATGAATATCACAGGATGTTACTTCTACGAGGACCTGAAGATAACTCAAACATTAGAATTTCACTTTGTGCAAACCATTTTAGCAATATATTACAGCTAATACAATGTTGCTTAATTAGGAAGCAGTGATGGATCTTAGAAGAGAAATGTGCCAAGATTAGAATAACCGAAGAAACAATATGGGAAAGAAAAGAATTCAGCCAAAGTAAGATTAAAGAGGCAAAACCTCACAACAAACAACTCTACTTCATAAATCAATTGCGGCTTCCTAATGTAGAACAAAAAGTACTTCAAAGCTAAGAAAGCTTCATCATTAAGAATAAATCCTAAGAAACTAAATCGTTGACCAATGCCGCATGTTCACTACATTTAAACCCTATCATAACCTAGAAACATCTGAGGATTCATTTAGGGCAAGGAGAAAATTACCAAAATAACCTACAAACAAAAACCCTAGAGAAACAAATATACTGCTGTTACAAGATTCAATAGTGATCTTTGAAATCCTCCAAATATTGTCTTTGCATTCTATATCACACTACTCTTTTCTTTTTTCTTTTTTTTTTCCTTTCCCTTTTTTCCTTTCTCTTTTAAAAGGGGATGAAGCCTATTCCATGGCCAATTTTTTTCTATTTTCCTTTAACCTAAGTTACACATTTTGGTTTAATGTTTCGATATCTATGTTGTGAAATTCACCTATAATAGTGTATAAGTAAAATGGACCTATTGCGGAGTTATTTAAAGCCAATTTGGGTTGGGCCAGACATAGGAAACTACTTGGCAGGTTTGGGTACAGTACCAGAGTACAATTTTGGAAGTGTTTGACTACATTACCATCCCCAATTCATTTTGGCTTATGGCCTCCTGAAAATAGGGGGTTGTGAAACCCCGGTCAAAACCAACCTTAGAGTAAGGGGGTTGGGATGCATATCATATTTTATTTCATGGTTAAATATATTTTCATATGATTTTTATGTGTTTTGTATTCGGGTTTTATTGTCTTGAAGTCTTGTTGGTGAGTATTGTGTGCGAGGGGCAAGATGGTAATTTTTGCCCGAGGTGAAAATGGGGAGATAGCCTGTGGATTGAATAGAAAATAATTTTCTAGTAAAAATATCAACAAGAGTTGTTGTGGTGTAGTGGTTAGAGCTTTGGAATTAATTCTTGAGGTCTTGGGTTCAAATTCCATCATAGAAGCTTTAGCTAGATTAAATTTTATTTTTTCTTAGTGGAGGAAATTTCGGTCTTATGAGCTTAGAGTAAGGTAGGGATGATGGTCCTAAGAGAGACATGTTAGGAGTATTCTCATTCCACCCTTTTACTCTACTCGAATTTCTTAAAGGGAATTCATTTTCCCTTGATCCTTAATTTTCCTCAATTTTCAACTCCTTGGTTTGATCAAGATGTTCTATCCATTTTCTTTCCAAAAATTTCAGTAAAATGCTGTGATCTTGTGAGATCAAAATGTCCTAGTAAAAGGCTTCTCATGGTCTGAAAAATGTGGAAGAATGGTAGGAAATTCCAAGGGGAAAAATCCCTCTAGTAAGCTTGCTGAAATTTCACTCTAGACTAGTTCATCTTACTTCTTAGAATGAGCTGAAATTTTTCAGCTTGTTGAACCTTCAAATTGTTGAGCTTCTTAGCTGACTTTCCCTCCCAAATTCTGCCAGAAAAATGGCCTTAAGATCAGTTTGAAACATGAATTATTTCTGCCATTTTCGGGCTGCACAAAGGCTGTGCAAAACCAGTGAAAATTCTGAGCAAAATCGCTACTTTGGAGGTCCAAAACCAAGCTGATTTCTTCCAGATTTTGTTCAGTTCCTTAGCCATGTTTTTCCTCCATAAAGAAGGCTGGAAACCAGCCTTGAATACCCCAGAAATCCCCCTTCAAGCTCTTTGCAAATTGGCTGGAAGTGGCAGCCAAAAATCTGCCCAAAAATTTCTGTTCAGCGAAATTCTGGGCAGTCCAAACTTCCAGCTTTGTTTCCTATTTTTCTTCCAGCCGAAAAACCAGCCCTAATCTGTCAAAACCTTCCTTAAACCTCCATTAATAGAGCTCCATTGTTTCCCTCAAGATTTTGGACGAAAGGCAGCAATGGCTGTTCGAAAATCTCTCCAACAAATCCCTGCAATTTAGCTTGATTAGTTTCCAAAATTCCAGCCATCCTTGTTTAGCAACCTTCCATAAAATCTTACTCAATTGACTAGACATCTTCTTCACCATTAAGAACCCTACTTTCAGCCACCATAAGCTTCCATAAACCAGTATTAATCCCACCGAAATTCTGGTCAAACAGTCAGCCATGGCAGACTTCCAAAGCTGTCCAACAATCAAGATATTCTTAGAATATTTAGTTTCCAAATTCACTTCCTAAAAATATTCTTCAAAGATTGTAACAACTAACTTTTCCTTTTCCCTTCCAAATCAGAGAAACAACTCCCTAAACCCTATAGAAATTTGGCTAGCCCTATCTCTCACAGAAATTCGGCAGCTACACACTATAATCTCTCGAAATCTCTCAAGCTCCAAGAACACACACACTACACCAAGAACACCTACCTCTTCCCTACACTTAATACCCCTTCAAACCATCTCAAATCCTCTCAAAAACTTCCAGATTTGATCTACTCACTGCTGTGAGTCCATCAACACCATTATTAACATCAAACTCCTCAAAACATCTTGCTACTTCGGATCAAAAGTAGAAATTTCTGTGAAGGACAAGAACATCTTCAAGGTAAATTTACTCTATCAACTTCATCCTCTCCAAACTTGATCTCTAGTGGGAACCTATGTGAGTAAACATGCTAATGATCTCTTCTTCTTCTTCTTCTTCTTCTTCTCTCTCTCTCTCTCTCTCTCTCTCTCTCTCTCTCTCTCTCTCTCTCTCTCTCTCTCTCTCTCACGGCAGAAACTCCTCTCCCTTGGCCGGATGACTTCTTCTCCATAATCATGCTCTCGCCATCTCCTTTGGACAAAGTTAGACATCTAGGAGTTGAGATCTATTCTAAACTCCTTCGAGGCATTCATCAATCAAGTAAGTACCATCAATCCTTCTTTTAAACTCTAGAATTATGTCTCTAGGGTGATAATGATAATAGGTGGATGGTGATAGGATTTGAGTATATATATATATATATATATATATTGTTGAGATTGGAGTATGAATATATGTATGATTGTGAAGGAGATGGGATTTATGCATGGAAGGATTGTCTTGGATGATTATATGATGATTTGAGGTTGATGCATGTCATAAGTAGTATATGTGATGAAGTATGCTAGAGATTATGTCACCTTTGGTGAATAGGGTTTATATTCATGATGGATTAATATTGAAGCCATGATCATGTTTATGCTAGTAGGGGTTAGATCATGTGTTGATAAGTTGAGATCTATTCTTGTATGCATGATTTGGATGATTAGATGAATTAAAGGATTGTGTACGTATTGATTGTGGTTAGCCATGGGAATTTGATCATGATTTAGTTGTCCCCAAACAAATTTTTACTTCATGAATAAAATATTCAATAAAATAATTTCTTTTAGTATTTTCAAAAGAAAAAAAAAACCCTAGGAAGGGTAGATTTGGATTGTCATAAATATAAAGGATATTTTAGTCAAACAAATAATGATTTTTGCTAGAAAAATAAAATATATATATATGTATGTATGTATATATTACTTAATATAATGAGATCAATTAAAGCCTTTATGAAAATAATTACAATTAGTAGAATATATATTACTAAAAATTTAACTATTATCTTCTAATCAAAACTCCTTAAGAATTTATTTAATATTGTTCAAGTGAGACTCATTAAATTTATTTTCAACTAATTTTAGCTACCAATTATTTTCTAACAACTAAATTATTAACAAATCAATATTTTATTTAATACTACCTAGAACTCTTGATCAAATAAACTCTAAATTTTTCCTAACAAAATTTAAGCTTTCAACTTATTAAATTTATTTCCCAAACCATTAATTATTTTAAATAATTGTGCTAGGCTCAACTCTTAAACCTATTTACTTATTGTTTAATCTTAAAGCTTGGGACACTAGGATTATGGTGGTAGTAAGTTGAGTCGATTTAAAATTAAGGAAGTAGTTTGTGGCTTGAAATTGATTGTGATTTGTATTTGCCCATGTGGGGTTAGGTCTGCCAGTGGAGACCTTGTTATTATGAGCAAGAATCAGGTAAGCTCCTGCATAAAACCTGTTTGATGCAAAATGTTTATTATGGCAAGCCAAGTGTAGAGTGCATGGACACTTATTTATGTAAAGGCAATTGAGGGTTAAATCCTTTCTTATTTCAAACATTTGAAATATTTAAAAGCCAATGAGCAGATTTACTTAAACTCAAACTCTTCCTAAAACTGATTTTGTTAAAGACTTTGGAAAGCCCATAAATTGCCATTTTCATGTGGAACAGTATTTTGTTCATTTTATCCCAAGTGGGAAACGTCGTTGAGTACTCAACAAGGGTGGACTACTAGGACTAGTCTTTGAAGGGTTAGGGTATGTCTCTCAGTAGGTGGCCACCTCCGAGAGTCCTTCCCGGATAAGATGTCAGTCCAGTGAGTCGTGCCAGTCCGAGCTAGCAGTTTGTTTTCAGTCAAATGACTGTGGTTTGCAGGAATAGACACCCGGTTGTTGTTTGGGTATAAAGAAGGAGGAGTATCTTGCCCAGTAGGCCGATCACCTACTTTTGTCAGTCTGCACAAAGTGTCGGCATTCTGACCGGTTATGCGGCCCAACGTGTGGTAACCCATATCCTTTTCTTTCGAGTGGTTGATTTTATTACTTATGTATGGCTGGAAAAGCCAAAACGCCACTCTTGCTTTTGACTAATGTTATTGCTTGCCAGTATTTCTCTTATAAAGGTTTCACACTTTGCATCCACGAACTGTTTTCCCTAAACACCTAAAGCACACACGGACTTACTGAGATTTCTATCTCACCACCATTTTATCATGATTTCCGGCCCATCCTGCTGTGGGCATGAGTAGCTATATATTGTCTGCTTTAGAAGAATTTTCTGAGGATTTATTTTGTGTAATGTTGGGAGAGTTGAGAGCGGATGAATTTTTATTATGGATTTGTTTTGAGTATTCTTGGATTTATTATTATTTCTTTCGGGTTGTAATAAATTTTAAGTTGAAGTATAATTTTATTTCTGCTATTATATTTGTGTGTCCTAGTTATAAAGACCCCTTGTCTTTTGGACGGGGCGACATCCCTGGCCCTGGCGGGCCTAGGTAGCGGGGTGTTACAGGGATAAACCTATGTAGTCCAGTAGGATGGCCTTTAACATGGTATCATGAATACTTGGACCTTTTACTATAGTAACAACAATTTTTCAGATGTAAACACCAAACTCATCCAGGAAGAGGAGGCAGCTTCTACCTAATGATTTTAAAAATCACAACTAGCAAAAGCTGCACCAACTACCCTTTAGACAAGGAGACCGCCACCACCTAAAACATCAAATCCTAAATATGCCACTGCAGGGAAAAGGTAAATGACTTCTTTGTTACATATACTACCTGAGTGTTTGGATGAGGGAACAAAGGGGGAAGTTTCATTCCAGTGAGATGTTACTTAGGCTAATTTTGTTTTGGAAGAAAATGAGGGAACAAAAGGGGAAACAAATTTTCCATGTTCATGCGTGTACAACATTTTACTTATTTTTCATACATTTGACAGATTCCAAAACTTCTCCTAAAAGAATAACACAGATCTTCTGTTCTTTGAGCTACAAGTTTGGACCATCCTTAAAGTTCTAGAAGTTCTGTTCATTTCATTTTGTTTTCCAAATTTTCCTGCAAAATAGAAATATCAAATGAGATAGCAAATGAGCTTAGTTGAAATAGCTGAAATACATTTTATTCTTAATTATCGTAACCAATCCCTACATCCTCGAACAGAAAAGGCACATTTACAAAGATATTAATAGCTAAGATAATCCCCAAAAACCATCCATGGACTTAATCCATCAGCAAACAAAAGTTCGAAACCCTCAGCACACAGAAGTTTACCTTCAGCGGGCATCAACATAAACAAATACTTGGGATAAAAAACCCATCATGTATCCTAAGAAATGGGCCGATTATTTTCCTTCAATTCCAATAATTACTAATTCAACATCCATTGACTTCAAGAGAATAGTTCAGCAATAATTGAGTATAATTTTTGTGCTTCCATGATAGAAAATTTAAGATGTACCTACTTCATTAAATAGCTGTGAAGCTATCGCTGTTACATCTAACATGTCATTTCCAAGCTGAGCACATACATCAACTTCTTCAAGTGGGTCTCCAAAAGGATCAAAAGTGCTTGCATCATCAGCTTGAGAACCATCATGATTATGTATGCTGTGGGTGACATTAGAAGCAACAACTAATGTTGGATCATCATTTGCAACATTCATCTCGACTAATGTAGAAGTAGCGGCTACTGTTGGCAAATTAGATGGAGCAACAAATGTTGAAGGACTAGAAGAAGCCACTATTTTATGTTTCTGAATTGGAGGCGCAATATAAGTATTTCTTCTGGTTGATATAACTCCAACAAAATTTGGTGAACCAGTAACAGTTGGAAGAGGTGCTGATGGATTAGAACAGCTTGGATGTGATCTTGTTGCAGGGCATCATGGCACAAGTGACTATTGTGCTAGCTGCTTCTCAAACTGTGCTTCAATATGCAAGCTGCTTCTTAGGCAGTTACTGTCTCTTGCTGTGTCAGTTTTAGCAGACAGCTTTTCCTGCAATAGTTTTTCCAATAACGTCACACCTCGAGTCTTTCTCTATGACATATTCACCTATATAATATGTGAAGAAAAATAAGAAATTAGTATCATAACATTAAGGAGGAGTTGAAAATAGAGGGTAAGATCAGCAAACAAAATTAAATGATGTTCGGGGAATGTAGAAAAATAACAAGAAAATTGAGAATTCACATTACAAAAGTGACAATGTAAGATAGTGAACATTTGTAATATATCTTCATATAGTGAACATTACAAAAGTGACAATTTAAGACCATACATATTGAACATTCAAATGTGTTCAGAAAGACAAAACACAACCAAAAATAAAGTAAAACTAATGGGTAGTCCAATCATAACTAAAACTATTGGCCCTATTCTTCATAACCAACACTTTCTATTTCTATATCATTCTTCATGTAAAGCATCAATTGCCATTGCTTCAGAACCTTGTTGAACTTAAATGTTATCCTCTTCCTAAATTGCAACATTGTCATCAAGGTATTGTGAGGAACAAGGCTCAGCTTCAGACATGTGCATATTCATATCAAATTTATCTCTTGGAGTTATTTTCATCACAACAACCCAATCTGGTTCAATAGGGTCTGGCACATAGAGCACATGTTCTACTTGAGATGCTAGTATGAAAGGTCCGTTTGCTGGGATGTTGTCCTTGTACATCAAATGGTTGAAGTTCACCGAAGTAAATTTAAACATGTCCTCCTTTACGCCTCAGTGATTTTCAACCCAATCACACCTAAAAAGGATGAACTTAAATTGGGTATTATAAATCAACTCAACAATGTCTGTCAAAATCCCGTAATAAGTTACATCCCTAATGATTGGATTCCTATCTTTTTTGCTAGCAAAACTAAGTGTTGCAGTCTTGACCATAACACCACTATTTTGAGTAGTGCTGAAAATCTCAGAATTTTTTTGTCCAAAAATGATATCCATTGACAATATATAACTTAAAGCATCTCCCATCAAGATTTGGACCATCAGCTAATACATTTATTTCTTCATCAAACATGGTATTATATTTCCTCCTCTGATCTTGAACCTACATATACTATATGAATAAGTTGAAATATAATATAATTCAGAAGATATTAATATTATTTTCAACTCCCAACTAAGTTTTTGACTTACATAGGTTTTAAACCTTCTATGAAATTGTTCACTATGAAGGTTCTGGATATAATGTTCACTAGCACGAAGCATCTCACTTTTAAGTTATGAGATATGTATGCTATCAAATAATGGTGATAATTTTAGATTTCAAATGCCAATTAGTGCCTCAAGCCTTATACTTGAATACTTCCACTTACTCTATAAATGACTTTACAGCAGGTGTATTCATGAGGACATATCTATGGGCTTGTTCCCATGTTATTCTATCAAATCTTACATGCTTGCCCTTTCCCACAACGTGACCAATATTATTTGAATTGCCACATTTCCTTGAACAACGATTTGTTTTGTCTTCCACATCATTCAAGTATCTGGAATAAAAATTCATGCACTATTGCATCATATACCCATTTGCAATTGATGCTTCTGGATGAGCATGACTATGCACATACCTCTTCAATGTAAGCAAATACCTACATGTAGTTGTGACAAATGAGGCTACTAATCATCAAGCTAAAATTAATGACAATAGTGAAGGTAATCCAATTTAAACCTCTCAATAGGGTATATCCACCTATATTGAACAGGACCAGCCAACATTGCTTCCTCAGGTAAATGTATAGGCAAATGTTCCATGACATCGAAAAAGGATGGAGGGAATATTTTCTCAAGATGACAAAGAGTGAGGGCAATTCTATCTTGAATATATTCTAGATCCTTCATGTGATTTGTCTTGGAACACAATTGTCTAAAGAAGTTGCTCAACTTTATTAAAGGCATTGCAACATTTTTTGGAAAAACTCTACGAATAGCAAAAGGAAGAAATTGCTGCATAAGTATGTGACAATCATGGCTTTTCAGCCCTGATATACTTCTTTGTTGCAAATTAACACACCTAGAAATGTTAGCTGCATAGCCATTTGGAACCTTTACTCTCTTTAGCACCATACATAATACTTGTTTTTCCTTATTGCTTAAGGTGTAACATGCAGGCAATATGGATATTCTACCATTCTTGATTTGAGTATGCATTAATGTTTGGATTTTCATTATCTCTATGTCATGCCTAGAATTTAAAGTGTCCTTAGTTTTTCCTTGAACATTGAATATTGTGCCCCCAATATTATCATAAAAATTCTTCTCGATATGCATCACATCAAGATTATGAGGACATATATTATCCTTCCAATAATGCAACTCCCAGAAGATGCTTTTTTTCTTCCACTTGCAATCTCTAGATGCTTCAACTTCACCTCTTTTTCATTTTCTCAAATCATCCACCTTGTATTTTGTAAGAACAATTTGGAGTTGTTGCTCAGTTATAGAACTAGACATTCGATCCGGTTTCAAATCATACTCTTTTGTGTCATCAAAAGATACCTTGTCCCTGAGAAATCTCTGATTTGTAGGTAAAAAAACGACGATGACCAGTGTAGCAAAACTTTCTAGAATGCCTCAACTAAAGGGATTGTGTTTTAGGTCGACAAACAGGACAAGTAAATTCTCTCTTTGTACTCCAACCAGATAACATTGCATACACTGGAAAGTCATTAATCGTCCATAACAAAGCTGCACGTAATCGGAACATGCTATTAGTTGATGCATCATAGGTTTCTACTCCATTATTCCATAAATCTTGAAAGTCCTCAATAAGTGGTTGCAAATAAATGAGGCCTTAGAGAGGTTCTTGAAATTTCAACTGCCCGTCTTTATGGGAGAAGTCGAGCAAGATCAGAAGGCTGAACAATGGGTTGAGCAAATGGAGGACATTTTCGCAATGCTCCAGTATGCTGAGGAGTGGATGGTTAAGTTTGCAGCTTTTTGATTGAGAGGACCAGCTAGGGCATGGTGACAGCGGGTCCAAGATGATTGGGAGATGGATGAGCAAGAATGGATGTGGTCCAGTTTCGTTGAAGCCTTCAGGACGGAGTACATCCCTCAATGGATTGTGGAAAAGCGAGAGGATAAATTTCAGAATCTAAGATGGGGAAGCATGTCAGTGGCTTAATATGCGGCGCGATTCATTCAATTGTCGAAATACTGCCGAAGATTGGTCGACACCGAGCAGAACAGGACGAGGCAATTCGTCAAAGGGCTGAGACCAAAACTGAGGAGAGCTTTGGCACCTGCTCCACCGACAACTTATTCGGGGGCTGTGGACGCAGCTACTCACACGGAGAACGAGGACCGCAGCAGGATGGCGGCCAAGCCTTTCCAGCCGCCAAGGCAGCCGTAGGGACATTTCCCGAGACCGCAACCACACAAGTGCCCCGCCAATCATCAATGGCAGAACCGGGGAAAGCAAACCCGGACAACACCAAGTGGACCTGCTCCGAATCTCCCATCATGCAGACAGTATGGAAGAAAAGGCCACACCGAAAGAAATTGTTGGTCTAAGGGTGGTGAGAAGAAATGCTATCACTCGTGGTGACCCGAACCACCCGAGGAACACTCGCCCCAAATTGCACCGCGTCGGGCAAGGAAACCCGACTCGAACCCGGACACAACCGAGCTAACACCATGGGGGATCCGAGAGTGGAGCACCGAAGCCACAAGTGAAGGCTAAGGTGTTCACCCTCAACAGACAGGAAGTTGGGGCCGATGCAGCGGTGGTAGAAGGTACGTTCACTATTCAAGGACGTTCCGTTAATGCTTTAATTGATCCTGGCTCTACTCATTCCTATGTAAACAAGTTGTGTGCATGTCATTTGGGTTGGGATGGAGTGGAGCTACCTTTCGTTTTAGAAGTAAGCACACCATTGGGGAAGATGGCACAAGCGGATCGATATGTGAAGGATTGTAAGATTAATGTAGGGAGAGAAAACCTGGAGGGAGATTTAATTGTGTTAGACATTGAGGATTATGACTTGATTCTGGGAATGGACTGGTTAGCCAAGCATGGCACTAGGGTAGACTGTAAAAATAAGTTAGTCCAATTCGTCAGACCGGATTGTGATGTATTAGAATTCAATGGCAAAAGGGTGAAAGAACTGAAGTACTTGGTTGCGGGGGCTAAGGCCCGGAAATTATTGAGGCAAGGATGTCAAGGTTATCTGGCTTACGTGATGAACAAACCGAAGGACCAGTGCACTCTGGAAGACAGGGAAGTGGTAAAAGATTTTCCCGATGTGTTTCCAGCGGAGCTTGATTCTCTACCTCCTAGTCGAGAAGTGGAATTCACCATAGACTTAGTTTTTGGAGCAGAACTAGTATCGCGGACGCCAGACCGAATGGCACCGACAAAGTTGAAAGAGCAGCGAGAGGAGCTAGTTGGTCAAGGCTATATTAGACCGAGCACGTCGCCGTGGGGAGCGCCTGTGCTATTTTTAAAGAAGAAGGACAGAACCCTAAGGCTATGTATCGACTACCTGAGGAAAACGGAAACAGGGGGCATGCACGGTCACGGGAAAAAAATTCAGAGAAAAAAACCCGCGAGCCTTAAAGGCTATACGGAAGCGTGAAGATCATCTATAAGTATGGAAATAATGAAGAAAGATTGCTTCATACACAATTCTTGTGAAAAATTATACGGAATAAGAACAATAGGTCATGTGCTATGAGTAATAGACAATGATTTAAATGGATTAAAGCCATCTGATGCGAGTCCAAGTCTTATATTGCGACTATCAGATGCAAATGATGGATTCCTGTCATTAAAATGTTTCCAAGCTTGAGAATCAGCTGGATGTCATTATATGCCGTCTTAGATTCTTTCCTCATCATGCCACTTCATTAATGACGCAGTTTTTGATGACATAAAGTATTTCTGGAGCCTTGGCTTCAATGGAAAATATCTCATCTACTTAACTGCTTTCTTGCCTTTAACTTTATATCTTGCAGCATTACAAATTTTACAATAGATAAGATCTTTGTTCTCATTTCTGAACAACATACAATTGTTAGGACATGCATCATACGTCACATTAGTGAATCCAAAATCTTTAGTAATCTTCTTGGCTTCGTAGAATGATTTGGGAAGTTGTATACCTTTAGGAAATGCATTATTAAGTAAATCAATCAACATTGTGAAACTTGTATCTGTCCAACCACCAATAACTTTCAAATGTAACAAGTTCATAATAAATGAAAGTTTTGTGAATCTATCACATTCTGGATACAATTCACATTCAGCATCTTCCAGAAGTTTCAAAAAATCCGTAGTCTATTTATTAGGCCCATTTGATTGATCATTGTCAGAAGTTTCCACATTACCTATATTTGGAACCCCAAATGCTTCATGAACCATATCAACCATATCATCTCGAGTAACCGAATTGAAAGAGCTTTCTCCCTCATCCCTAACTATTGTGTCCACATTAGTTTCCCGATGAAAACTCCAAAGGGTATAGTTATTCATGAAAACCATGAATAACTAGGTGAGCTTTCACAGCATCCTTTAACAAAAAGAAATGATTCCCACATTCCTTACAAGGACAATATATCAGTGAACGTTCGTCCTGGAACTGGTATGCAAATACTAAGAATTCATCAACATTTCTTATATACTCATTTGAAGTCCTTTGTTTTGAATACATCCAACCCCTATCCATGTTGACTCGAATCCCTTGATAATTTTTTTTTAAAAAAAAAAACTATAGTACATGAGACTCTTAAACTACAAATCACGATGCATATAAACAGCTTTAGAGGTAAAAGTTTTTACTTCATAAACAAAAAAAATAAATAAATAATCCACCCAATTTCAAAATCAATTTAATTCAAGGAAGACATTCAATTCTAGTTACTAATTTAAATTGATTTACAAATTGTTCACCTTCTTTTATGAAGAAGATCCATAGAGCATGCAAATGCAAAATAACATTCCCACTTATATCCTAACTATTGAAGCTACCTAACAAATTCATTCTAAACTATATTCTGCAATTAAAAATCTAGACTTGTCAAAAAATAAAATAGTTAATAACAAAATTTTCAGCAGCAACTAAACCATATAAAGGAGAGGAATACCATTGCTAGTAGTTGTGCCCAACGATTTAAAGCTTCAAGATCTCTTTGTTTATCAACTTCCTAAAAAAAGGAAGAAGAATAAGAACACCAAAGGTAATAATCCCTTAGAAGAGCACAACTCATATAAGTAGTATTGACATATACAATATTATTTTTAAGGGAAGCCATCATTATTGCTATGCTACGTACACCTTTACTAACCATAAGGTAGAAGCCCTTTCTTAGTGTATTGATGCATTTAACTATATCCACCCACAATCCTACCAACATTTGTCAAAGGCATTAGAATGTGATATAGATTTTAGCCTTAGAAGAAGTGCAAAACACCAAAAGACATTACAACAAGAACTTCAAATCAAAAATAATTTCAAGGATGTCAACTCGGTTATCTCGAATGAACTTCACCTTGTAAAATCATTTACATATATTTACCCCTTCCCTAATTACACGAAATAAAATGCACCTACAATAAACAAAGGGTTCATACGTTAAAGTGTAAGCATTGACAAAACCCATTTTATAATCTAAGAAACTGGCATCTAATTTAGAATACATGCTTTCAAACAAAGCTAAAACGTAAACTTACCTAGCATAATAATAGGAAAAAAAAAAGAGAGAGAGAGAGAGAGAGAGAGCTTAGCATTCATAACAATGCACAATGTATTGAAACATTTCTAAACTGCAAAAAGAAAAAAAAAATGGCTTTGAAGATTAGTAAGACAACTAACGAGGAACCCAGATTCCTTCACAAAAGATCAGTCAGTTCACAAAATCATAGTCTATGACAATTCACCTAAAGAACACTAAACTCACTGAAGGGGCCATTTCAAACAACATATATAATAGAATATCTTAACAGAAACTAGATTATAAAGAAGGTCCCTCAAGTCAAGTCCAAGAACTAGACATTCATTAAGACCCAAATAACAAGAACAAATGAGAATCGGTAAATCTAAAAGGTGCATTTTTAGCCTGTAATTAAGACCCACATTGTCAATTCTAATAGCAATTTTAACTTTTTATCAACACCCAGACAAAAAGCATAGATGGTTACCTAGAAAATCTTAGTGCTAAGCTTGATACTGCAAACCACACATTTGTTTACCTCTTCGAAAATGCAGATAAATTGCTAAAAGATGGAAGATCTTACCTTCAATAAGGAAGAGCAAAAGAACTCTTCTAACCACCCAAGCAGAAGGTTGACGCCTGATTTGGTTAGAGATGGGCAGATTTTTGAGAGTTTGGCGGCAAGGGTTTAGCGGTTGGCGGGAGTGAGTGTTGTTGGAAAGGTTGCACATTAAAGTCATTCCAAGAAAAGTAAAGTCATTCCAATTTTAGATGGTATTTTATCCTATTTTTATTATAAAATAAAATTTCACATTACTTAAGAAATTTTGATTTTTTTTTTTGCAAAGATATCTAATTAATTTCATATGCAAAACTAATTTCTTAGCATTATCGAAACTAATTAATTTTTTCTTCTAAAAAAATTCAAACTGATAGTTGGAAAGTTTAATTAATAGATCTCCTAAATACTATCAATTCTAAATATTAACTATGTTTTTGAACATCTAAAATCATAATATAAAAAAAAACTAATAAACCTTATATCAGATCAAAGCCCTTATATATTTTTTGTCCTCCAAAAATCAGTAAAAAAAAAAGAGAATTATTTTTCATTAAGAAAAATGTAAAAATGGTGAGAATAATAAAATAGACTTAAATAAACAAAGTATCTAATTTATATTTAAAAAAAATTCATAAAGGAATCTTATACTATAAAAAAAAAATAACACAAGAATTGTTGATAAATATTAATTTTTTATTTAATTAAATAATATGACAATATATCAATGAGATAAATAATATTTTATCTTCTACTGTACTCATATAACTAAAACGTAGATCCTTCTCCCCTTCTCCTTCCATAATCTATCATAATATTTAAAAAAATATAAAAAACTAATGCATTTACAAAGATAAGCATATCAAATTAATAATTCAACCATTAGATTTGTTAAAATTTTTAACAAAAGTATTATGACAAATTTTGAAGGTAATCAGATATATTTTGGCACATAATCTAACATAATATCTAGAAAAATATAAAAACCTAACACATTTACAAAGATATGCAAATCAAATTAATGATCTAACTCTCAAATTTGTAAAAATCACTAAGAAAGGTGTTATGACAAAATTTAAAGTTAATCGGATATATTTTGGCACTTAATCTAGCATAATATCTAGAAAAATATCCAAATCCTAACACATTTTTGAAGATAGACATATCAAATTAATGATCCAACCCTTAGATTTGTTAAAATTACTAAAAAAAAATGTTATGGCAAAATTTAAATGTAATCGAATATATTTTGGTACATAATCTACCATAATATCTTGAAAAATATAAAAAAAACCTAACGCATTTACAAAGATATGCATATCAAATTAACGATCCAACTATTATATTTGTTTAAATCATTAAGAAAAGTGTTATCACAAAATGTAAAGGTAATCGGATATATTTGGTACATATTCTAACATAATATCTAAAAAAATAAAAAAAAACCTAACGTATTTACAAAGATATGTATATCAAATTAACGATCTAACTGTTACATTTGTTTAAATCACTAAGTAAAATGTTATAACAAAATTTAAAGGTAATCAGATATATTTTGGCATTTAATCTAGCATAATATCTTGGAAAATATCCAAATCCTAACACATTTTTGAAGATAGGCATATCAAATTAATGATCCAACCATTATATTTGTTAAAATCACTAAAAAAAAGTGTTATGAAAAAATTTGAAGGTAATCAAATATATTTTGGTACATAATCTAGCATAATATCTAAACAAATATCCAAACCTAACACATTTACAAATATAGGCATATCAAATTAATGATCCAACCATTAAAGATTTGTTAAAATCACTAAGAAAAGTGTTGTGGAAAACTTTAAAGGTAATCTGATATGTTTTAGTACATAATCTAGCATAATATCTAGAAAAATATAAAAAACCTAGGTCATTTGCAAAGATATGCATATCAAATTAATAATCTAACCATTATACTTCTTTAAACCACTAGGAAAAGTGTTATGATGAAATTTGAAGGTAATAGGATATATTTTGGCACTTAATCTAGCGTAATATCTAGAAAAATATCCATATCCTAACACATTTTTGAAAATAGGCATATCAAATTAATGATCCAACCATTGCATTGGTTAAAATCATTAAAAAAAAGTGTTATGAAAAAATGTAAAAGTAATCAGATATATTTTAGTACATAATCTAGCATAATATCTAAAAAAATATCCAAATCCTAACCCATTTACAAAGATAGGCATATCAAATTAATGATCCAACCGTTAGATTTGTTAAAATCACTAAGAAAAGTGTTATGGCAAACTTTAAAGATAATCGGATATATTTTGGTACATAATCTAGCATAATATCTAGAAAAATATAAAAAAACCTAACTCATTTACAAAGATAGGCATATCAAATTAATGATCCAACCGTTAGATTTGTTCAAATTACAAAGAAATGTGTTATAACAAAATTTTAAGGTAAACGGATAGTTTTTCGTACATAATCTAGCATAATATCTAAAAAATATCCAAAACCTAATGCATTTACAAAGATATGCGTATCAAATTAATGATCAAATAGTTAGATTTGTTAAAATTGCTAAGAAAAGTGTTATGACAAAATTTAAAGATAATCAGATATATTTTGGCCATAATCTAGAAAATGTCTACAAAAAAAATCCAAAATTTAGCGCATTTACAAAGATAGGCATATCAAATTAATGATCAAATGGTTAGATTTGTTAAAATTGCTAAGAAAAGTGTTATGACAAAATTTGAAGGTAATCAAATATATTTTGGCCATAATCTAGAATAATGTTTATAAAAATATTCAAAATCTAACGCATTTACAAAGATAGGCGTATTAAATTAAGGATCCAACTATTATATTTGTTAAAATTACTAAAAAAAAAAAAAGTGTTATGACAAAATTTAAAAGTGATCGGATATATTTTAGTACACAATCTAGTATAATATCTAGAAAAATATTCAAAAAATAGGTAATTGGTCAAAAAATTATATAAAAATTAATAAAATAGTAATATCAAAATTTGAGCACACAACCACTTGAATATATAAAATTACCTCAACCATGGTATTTAATGAAAACTTCCATTTGATGTTAACATTTTTTAATATTTGATGAAATAAGAAAAAATATGCATTTTCCACAGCTTAGTAAAACTGTAGGTAATAAAATCTATTTACCCACAATTTCAAATCTCTATGGCAAAAAAGTATCTTTACCCACACAATTTTTAATCTGTGGTAAAAAGTAACTTTTACCTGCAGAAACATAGTTGCAACAAAATAAAGTGTTACAAAAAAGGTTTATATGCCACGGAATTTACAATTGTGGTAAAAACTAAGCTTTCACCACAGATTTTGCTATGTTGCAAATAAAAGCATTGCCAAAAGCCACTTTTTTTTGTAGTGTCACTAGAAGGCAAGATGCTTAAGAACAACAATGGATGCAATGGATGTGAAGATATCCGGACACTCAAGGAGGCGATGCTAGCCATGGGGCCAGTGCTGAGGGTGGTGATGATGAGGATTGAGTATTTTCCCACTCCTATGTACAATTTCTCTTCTACCTCCTTGTGATGAATTCCAACATGTTGAAGTTTAAGTGCAATGGGAGTATTTTCTTTTCTCTATTCTTCCTCTTTAATTATTTTTAGTCTTCTTGGCTTTGTTTTCTTTGTCATATTTTTTACCATTGAGGACAATGTCCAATCTAAGTGTGTGGGAGAGTTTAGTTGTGAAAGTATTTAACATAAGTATTTTCCATATCTTTTCTGAAAATTTGGAAAATTTAAAAAAATTTTATGGTTTCAATGCCTTAGCAAGGTTGTGATTATCTTTCTTCTTTGGATATGGGATAAGTCATTCATTTGGTGGATTTTTATTAAAATGGTTTATTGGATAGGATGTATTAAGACTTGAGAATTTGGGTTAATCTTGTTTATGCCTTGGTATTTGAGTAGTATTTGACTCATCTAATTTAAATATAGATAATGTGAGGAATATGGGAAAGGTTTTTTTAGCTAACTCTTGTATTATAGGATTCAATTTTGCTTGACTTTGAGTTATGTTGAGGAATAAAAAAATATTGTAGAAAAATTGTGGATAATTGTTGTGATTGTTGTAATAGAGGGAAAAAAATGAGATGATTATTGTTGATGAGAAAAGAAATTATTTTTGCTTGATTATGGGGGCCAATACGGATAGTGAAGATAAATCCACTTTCTTGAGGCTATGAATTCCCAAAAGCAAATGAAAAAAAATGGAGAGATTGTTGAAAAAATGATGAGTGATGACTAAAAGGGGGTAAATACGGTGTGTGAAGAGAAATCCATGTACTTGAGGCTATCAATTCCCTAAGTCATTAAAAAATTAAGAGAAAAAAATTTTGAGTGTATTCCTCAAAACATGACTTAAGTTATGCAATTTTTTGACTTATAATGCATGAGTTGGTAGATAGCTTGACTTGTATGATTCATATGATCCATGCTTTTACTTGAAGGGTGAAATAATGCTCCTATACTAGGGTATAAACTTGTTTAATTCAACTTCAAGGGCTTTGATATGTCTTGTTTGGTATTGTGTTTTGTGAATGATTTCAAAGGGTTGAAAGAATGACAAGGATATATCTAAAGTTTGAAAGGTAATTATGATTTTGCCTTAGTGAGCTTGTTAAAAGAATGCCTTTTTTTCTTTGTTTAAGGGATTTGCTTGAGGCTAAGCAAAGGTTCAAGTATGGGAGAATGTGATGGGGGCAAAATTCATCTATATTTTTCTAGTTATTTTAGGGTATTTTGTGATACATTTGTTGTAATAACTAGGCATATTCTTTCATATTTGATATTTTACCTTCAGAAAGGCATTTTAGGATTTTATTGCAGAAAATGATGAAAAAATGACAAAACCGTCGCCATCAAGGCACGATCGGTGCCAGCGTGACCTGTGGAGCCTGCATCGGCCCCAATCTAGAACATGGAAAAATTTTGCAGAAAAAAACAGAGTACACCAGGCTGACTAGAGCACGGCTGGCACTGGCTGTGACCCTCCAAGCTGGTGCCGACTCCGCTCTGTGCAACGTCAGTGAGCTTTTCAATTTTTGCGCGGATTTGGTAATTTCTAAGAATTTTTGTATTTTTCAATCTCTACTCGATCCAGAACTCTTAGGGGATGAATTTTAGCATTTGGGAAGCTTGTTTAAACAAGAAAGATACAAGACAAAAGTATGAATTCAAGGATTAAATCTAGAAATCACTCATAAAAGGAGGAATCCATCATATCAAGAAACATTGTTCAAGATAGTCTTCAAGAAAGAAGATGGAGGCTTGTCTATGAGTTGTTTCTTTAACCTATGTTTTCTTTTTCTAGAATAAAGATATGTGTAATGTTTTCATTGTAATTTGACAATATTTTAGGATTCATAATTTTTTGTAGTAATTTATCTATTTGATCAATTTTCTATCATTCTTGGTGTTTGATTACTTATGATTATGGAAGAATTGATGAAGTTAGATTTGCTTCTTATTGACATGGGAAATGACTTTAGGAGTTTATTTAATTTTATTGATTTCATATATGTTATTTCTTAACGGATTTGGAAAATAAAGTTAAGACCAAAGAATTTAAGTAATCAAACACTAGTTAATTTCGCCTTGAGTTTAGGGTTGTTGACTACTTTCATGTTTATGAGGAATTGTGTTTAATGCATCTTTTGGTTATGTTTGTTTGATTGGGAAATCTGCTAATTTAGTCAAGAGATAGTGATTCCATGGATTAAAAAAGAAGTAGAGTCTATATAACTGAATTCATAACTTGGGAAGCAATTGAACTTTACTTTATATTCCTTCATGATGCCAAGATGATGATTAATTGAGACAGTTGCTAAATGGTTCATTGTCATATTTTCTAGGATTGTTGTCTAAATTGCATATTCTTACATTCTTGAGTTGTGCATATTTCTTTATTTTTCCTTTTATTATCTTATCACTTTATTTGGCCGGTTAAACAATAAATGAAAAGTGATTAGGGTGTACTTGTTTCTTTGAGTATCGATACTCGTTAATTCCCTATACTATGCTTGCGATGAGTATACTTCCTCGTATGTGTATTTTGGGATTAATGTTTTAATTAAAACTTGATAAGGGATAGATTTAAATTTTGATGATTTTCATACACCCAAATTTTACGCATCAGTGGTCATATCCTATCTAATAAATCTAAGTATCTGCTTTCTTTAAAATATTTGCCATTTTTCTAGGATTTGAGTTTATCCAGTCAACTTAGCTGGGGTAGTACAGCTCTAGCGTAGAAGTATAAATGTTTATGTGATGCCAACAATCCGAGTGGGAGGGAGATTTGGTGTTCTGATGGACCTACTTCAGATTGAATTTTTCTCTGCATCATCTATGTTTCAACGATTCATGTTTTATAGTTTTTGTAATTGAACTTGTTTTTTTTTTTTTTTATGCTGTAGTTATGGGCAGGGAGCACATTTCCGTCCTGTGCCCAGATATGGTAGTCGGTGGACATATCACCCCCCTTGCAACATGCGATGCAAGATGGAACGTTTGTCTTCGACTACAGTGGACACCCACTCATATTGGTTACCTATATGGACTAGTTGGACTCTATGCATGAGTCCCATGTAAGTACTTGCAATAATGTTCACATTTGGAAATAATTTCTTGTGTCGTCTTCTAACTTTACGATTCATATATTAAATTTTCTCAGTTCAACTGGTACCTTTTTTCCGAGACTATATTGGAGTTTTTACTTGCTTGATACATTAAGGAGTCTGGCTTTTGGCTTGTCAGGACCCTATTAATTTGTTAGGATATCATGGAGTTCTACCATCTGGATCATGTGCTTCAATTGTTTGGTATGGTACTGATGTGTCCGGATTTGGGTATAAAAATCATACAAAAACTAAGCACATTCCCAATCAAATTCATATTAAAATGTTAACCCCGAATCACACATATGAGCAAGCGTACTCATCATTAACAGAGCATAAGGTTCAAACGAGTGTCGATCCTCAAGGAACAAGTAGACATTAATTACCTTTCTTTCATTGTTTAACCGACTCGATAAAGCAAAAAACAAATAAAAAGTACAAAATAAAATAAAATAAAATAAAAATTTATACATGTCAAGGATGGGAAGTATGCAATTCAAACTATTGTTTAGATAAACATGATCTTAAAGTACCCAACCTTTATCATAACTAATTATTCTCTTGGAATCATGAAGGATGAAGGTAGACTCACTTTGATGGTCAATCCATGAAATCACTATCTTCTAGATAAATTAGAATCACTTGGTCTGTCTCAACTAATTCATCCAAAAGACGCATTAAACAAAATCCTTAGTTAAATTCCTTTGGTCTCGAAAAATTTAAAGTATGAAATTAATCAGTGAACCATTGGTCTCGGAAGACATCAATTAACCTTCAATTACCAGTTGTAAGCAATCAACCTCCTTTGGTCCTGCATGTTAATAGCCAACAGAATATGAAATTAATAAATTGAAACTACCGTCAACCCCCTTTGGTCCAGCAAGTTAATGGAAATAACCAAACAACTAATCTCGTAATAAGCACAAGTAATTGAATACCAAGAATAATAACCAATCAATCAAAATTTTAGACAACTCTAGAAATCATGAATATCTAAACAACGTTGAATTACAATAAAACAATTAATATATCATTTTCAAGAAAAAGAAAACAGAGTAAAAGAAAGCACTCATAGACAAGCATCCTTCTTCTTCCTTTGAAGACCTTCTTGTACAACCCTCCTTAAATTGAAGAATTCATCCTTTGACTTGAGTGATTTTCTATGATGATCAATAAATTCTCTCATTTTTCCTTGTGTTTTTCATCTATTTATAGGCTTGGGAAGTGCCTAAACTCGTAGGTACAATATTCTTGGCCGAGTAGAAGTTGAAAGATACTAAAACTCTATAGATTACCAAAAATCGTGTAGAAAAATCACAGCACCACCTCACCTTCAGGGCACAGCCGGCGCCGGTTGTGTTCTGCTTCTCTACTTGTTCGCTAATTTTTCTCTGAATTTCACATGATGAAGACCAGAATGCAGCCGGCGCCGCCTTGACTCTTGGAGTCGGCACCGGTTCCACTCTGTTTCCTTTTGTTTTGCCAATTTTTCTGTTGCTTCGAAGTATGTGTCAACAGTGCATGGCCGGCGCCAGTTCTAGAGCCCTAGCCAGCACCGCCTCTCCTCTGTTTTGCGACGTTTTTGCTTCATTTTATCCCAAAAATCTAAAATAATGAACAAAATACCTTTCCAAGGATAAAATCTCAATTATGAAGGAATATAACTAATTATTGAACAAAATGTATCGCAAAAGAGCCTCAAATAACTAGGAAAAATATGACTAATTTAGCCCCTATCAATTCCCCCACAGTTAGCTCTTTGCTTGTCCTCAAGCAAAGTATCAAGAACAAGTAGGAAAACACAAAGTTTAACTCACTCAATCAATTTCAAAACAATATCTTTAACGCTTCCTTCATTCAAGAACATAGAACATATGGTACTGCATCTTTTACAACCAATGCAAGACTTGTGTTAGTGATAAATGATTTAGTAGAACCATCTCAATACTTCACAATATCCTCAAACCATTGGAAAGAATTTAGTTCAAAAAGAATATGCATTCCATAGGTTTACTTTTCATACAATCTTTCCACTAATCCGAGACATATCATGATTCTACTTAGATCAAGTAGGATTTTTAAGCTTGTAATGTAAGGCTAAAGGCTTGCAATGTAGCTTATTAAACGAAGGATATAGGAGATTCAAAAATTAAAGAAAAACTAATAGTTAGCAAGAAAAGGGTAAACAAAATGAATCAACAATTTCCAACTCTTCTTTCTCTCCTATTCCAAAAATCGATCAAACCAGAACCTTATTCAGCAATTCCTGTGCACTTCAAGCAAATCCTGCATTTTTACCTCTTTCTTTTTCTCATCAACTCTTCTCTATTTCTTTCACAAGATCACTCAAATTTTCCAGCAATGGTGTCAAGTACTTTAATATGAACTTTAACTTTTACAGCTCAATCACTATTCCTTTGTGATCTTTTCTTTTCTTCTTTTTCTTTCAAACAATTTTCTTTTCTTGTACTGCTGCTGTTTTTACTTTTTCTCACTTCTTCTCTTTCCATTCTTCCTAGCAGCTTTTTGTTTACTTTTTTTTTTTTCAATCACTTTATTCTTTTTCTTCTCTTTCTTTGCTTTCTTTCCTCTTTCCAGCTCAACTCAGTAGTGATCCATGACTGAAAGTAACAAGTCATGATCTTTATCCCAACATTCTTTCTCACATTCTCTTGCATATACTTTCATCCATCAAGAGCATAAAGATTTGGAAAATTATTCAAACTCTCAGCAACAAGCAATGGACAAAATATTGTGACGGGTTTTCAAGAAAGAAATCAACAATTTAGGCTCAAAATAGGCACTAGGGATAATATGAAAATATGTAGGCTTGAAAAGCTCAAACTATCCAAAGAAGGCCTATTACCATTATCCCTAAGTTAAATCATGATTGTTTTTCTTATTTTGCCTCGAGAGGTATTCAAGTAAGTTCTAGAATGCTCCATGAATTTTAGTAGAAAAATAAGTTTAAGAATAATGCAAAGCATTTGATCAAGAACTACTTCGTCCAAGTGTGTGCAAAAAGTCATGCATAAGCCATAAATGATCTAGAACATATGCTCTATAATCCATCATAAAGACATGCATTAAAAATACAGCTTGAAATCTCAAAGAAATCAGAAAAAATTTGAAAAATTTTCGGTTTTACAAGAAGGATAATACAACATAAAAGAATGCTGCATTGAAGAAGTTTCAATCGAACCACTCCCCCACACTTAAACTGGACATTGTCCTCAATGGCCAAATAAATATAACAAAGAATAAACAATGCTAAGAGACCAAAAATATAAAAGAGAAGAGATAAGAAAAACAAACTTCCATTCATTTTGCTCCAATTTGCCAAACTTTGTGCTCCAAATAAAATTGATAAAAACTTGGACAAAGTATATCACCAAACTACTCCCCCACACTTAAATAGGACAATGTCCTCCTTGGCAACAAATAAACACAAGAAAGCATCTCCAAAGGGACCAAAAATAATAAAGGGGTAGAAAGTTTAAGTAATACTTCCCAAGTGCAACAATGCTCCAATAGATATCCAACTTAAGGAAAAGAGAAGGGCCTGTCACAGAGGACTTTATTCCTATAAAACAAAACAAAAATAAAAGCACAAGAAAAATAATAAAATAAAAACAGACCTAAATAAAAGAAAACAAACTAAAGAAAAAGGCTAAAATAATAAACAAATAAAAATACAACAACAACTCTCTACACCCATCATGGTTCCTCATCAAACTTTTTGAAAAGAAATTAAAGCTCAAAGTAGAAGATAGGCATAATGAATGAAGAAAGAATGGAGGCTTTTGAAAATTGAAAGGTTCAGGAAAACGATTTGTCTCAGCAAAGCCAAACACATAAACCTTATTCTATAACATTTCTTTAGACACATAAGTATCTGTTTCAACATATGAGTGCACATGGTATCTAACGGATGCATCAACTTTGAAATTACCGATTAACCCTTCAACAAAAATTTTCCAATTAAAATTCCCCTTAAACTTAGCAATTGTGTTCTTAAAGATAGGATCAAGAAATCCTTACTTTTCAACACATCTACAACAACTACGTTACCTCCCATTGAATGGGGTGAAGGGTAGAGATTACCACCATCCTCCAAGAACTTTTACGATATAGTATTGAAAAATCCAACTCCTTGAAGCATGATAAATTCAACACATCATTATTTGGACCCATATTCTCTGAGAAAAGAGAGGAACCTAGGAAATCATGTGACAAAGAGAGGTTATGATTATTAGCACATAGAGAATAATTGAATACATCCCTTCCCACATTGGATAGTTGTCCCTCATAGGATCTCTCCTCTCCTAGTAGATTCTCTTGTTCGAGTGTATGGGCCAGCATGAACTTATGATTCTTCTCAACAATCCTAACTAAGTGTTTCTTTTAATTGCACAATTGTTGGGAAGCTTCTCCATGCCACTGAACAAATGAATTTGTATTGGCAATAAAAGAATTCACTAATGCTTTTAATGACGTCTCACCAAAAACATCATTGTGAGCTTGTAATTTTGCCAATCAATACCTTTATCATAACTAATTTTTCTCTTGGCATCATGAAGGATGAAGGTAGACTCATTTCGATGGTCAATCCATGAAATCACTATATTCTAGATGAATTAGAATCACTTGGTCCGTCTTAACTAATTCATCTAAAAGACACATTAAACACAATCCTTAGTTAAATTCCCTTGGTCTCGAAAAATTTAAAAGTATAAAATTAATCAATGAACCCTTGGTCTCGGAAGACATTAATTAACCTTCAATTACCAGTTCTAAGCAATCAACCCCCTTTGGTCCAGCAAGTTAATGGAAAGAACCAAACAACTAATCTCGTAATAAGCACAAATAATTGAATACCAAGAATAATAACCAATCAATCAAAATATCAGACAACTCTAGAAATCATAAATATCTAAACAACGTTGAATTACAATAAAAAAATTTACATATCATTGTCAAGAAAAAGAAAATAAAGTAAAAGAAAGCACTCATAGACAAGCCTCCTTCTTCTTCATTTGAAGACCTTCTTGTACAACCCTCCTTGAATTGAAAAATTCCTCCTTTGATTTGAGTGATTTTCTATTATGATCAATGAATTCTCTCATTTTCCCTTGTGTTTTTCATCTATTTATAGGCTTGGCAAGTGCCTAAACTCGTAGGTACAATGTTCTTGGCCGACTAGAAGTTGGAAGATACTAAAACTCCATGGATTACCAAAAATCGTATAGAAAAATCACAGCACCGCCTCACCTTCAGGGCACAGTAGGCGCCACCTTGGCTTTTGGAGCCAACGCCGGTTGTGTTCTGCTTCTCTACTTGTTCGTCGATTTTTCTCTGAATTTCACATGATGAAGACCAGAATGAAACCAGTGCCGCCTTGACTCTTGGAGTCGGTGCCAGTTCCACTCTATTCCCCTCTATTTTGCCAATTTTTTCATTGTTTCGAAGTACGTGTCAACAGTGCATGGCCGGCGCCAGTTCTAGAGCCCTAGCCGGCCTTACCTCTCCTCTGTTTCGCAACGCTTTTGCTTCGTTTTACCCAAAAAATCTGAAATAATGAATAAAATACCTTTCCAAGAGTAAAATCTTAAATATGAAGGAATATAACTAGTTATTGAACAAAATGTCTCGCAAAAGAGCCTCAAATATTTAGAAAAAATATGACTAATTTAGCCCCTATCAGGTACAACCCTTTTCTTTTGATAGTGATTACCATACTAAGTTGCATGTGACGGGGATTAGGGGGAACCATATAACTGATTGTCCTCATTATCATTTTGTCTATCTAGAGATGTGGGGTCACATTAGGAGATAATCGTTCCAGGCATGTGTGGAGATGGATTGGAGGCAGGGTACACATTTTGGTTCCGACTAGAGACTTCATGGCAGATTGGTAATCCATTACAGCCAGATGGACAGTCGGCAGGCTACCAAAGAGTTGGTTCATTAGCCTTAGTCTTGGTCAGTTTCATGATTTTGCTAATTTTGTGTTTATACAATCGTCCCCAAAGTTTACAAGCTTATTTATTTTTATTTCATGTGGTTGTACAATGGGATGTTATTCATCGAGATATTACTGTTGCAATTGTAACCACTCTGGAGGCTGACTTACATTCTTGTGCACTGTTCGAGTTGATTCGAGACATATATGCTTGCAATCTTAGTGCAGCTTAGATCGACCCTACACGTGTTGAGAGTTGTCCTA
Organism: Voacanga thouarsii; assembly: GCA_026120185.1. Taxonomy (NCBI): domain Eukaryota; kingdom Viridiplantae; phylum Streptophyta; class Magnoliopsida; order Gentianales; family Apocynaceae; genus Voacanga; species Voacanga thouarsii. The sequence continues at coordinate 2,398 of JANUWF010002395.1, read as the reverse complement.
TTTTGGAGGCCACTATGCCTGCAGTATTCGAGAAGGCAACCCGAAGAGGTCCACAAGCACGGGTTTAAGGCCAAGGCATTCGAGGACTGCACTAGAGAGGTTGACATCCTTATGTTGTTGATGGCATTGCACTAGATGATGTCCCACTTGAGCTCTAGGCTGTTGGGCATGTTATACTACTTCTCCCACCCCAACTCGGTTAAGTACAGAGTTCAAGGTTGGACTATCTGGCAAGGCAACAGTTTGGATGCCGAGGATTTATTCTTTAATACTTGTTGCTTATCACCCTTGAGTAAGGAAGCAGGCATTCATTGATCTTTTGAGAGTAGGGTTCGATATTACTTGGTAGGGAAGACGACCACGACATTTTCATCAAGCAGTACCGGATCTAGCTCCGTTAGAGGATGTTGGACCATCTGATGCGATAGTGCCTTGCCGAGGTGGAGGCAGACCAAGGCACACCTTTCGCCCCAGACCCTGCGGGACTTAGACTACAGGACAAGTTATTTTTTTTCTTGTTTTTCCTTATCACTAATGTACATTATATTATTACTTATCATGTATTTTTTAGTTACTATGTACGGTACATTTTTTTTTTGCTGTTATATTCCCCTGCCTGTTGTCTTCTTCTTATTGCTTTAATTAAGTAAGTTGTTATGGAACACGTGTATTACTTAATTTAACCTCACATGCTTGAAGATATATTCTTTATGACTAGAGCTATCACTCCCAACATGAATAGCGGATAGGCCCAACATAGCCCAAAAAAATAGGCCCAACATAACACGTACTAAAAAGCTAAGCCCACAATGTAGCCCTAAGAAAGGCCCCAAAAGCTTTTTTTTTTTTTTAAAAATATTAAGCCCAACAGATTTGTGTTAAAAAAGGGAGAAATTTTAAGTTGGCAAACAAATGTTAGTGCTAAAAAAAAAAAAAAAAACCCTCAGAATTGAGATTCTTAGGAAAGACTTTTGTCCATTTAGAATCAAGTTTTGATATTTTTGAAAGTGGCTAACTATATTTGATGAAACACAACAAATAGTGAATATTGAGAAGAGCATAAAGCAACAATTGCACAAAAAGAAACCTTACATCCTGTCCTTCTATATTGATTTGGTAATTAACCAAACAGAACGAAATTGGTCCATTAATCAATTAAAAAAAATGAAGATAGAAAATTTTAATTTAATTTGGTGTCACTATCACAATCGAATGGGAGGAACAATAGGCTTTCTTGGTCTAGGAATAGAGAGGTTTGTACAGATTGAGGGTGAACTTAGATACTATATATATATATATATATATATATATATATATATATATATATACTACTTTAAATTTGTGTTGACAGAAAAATTAATTTAAATAAATTTTATGTGTAAATAATTTTATGATTGATATGTTGAATCTTATATTTAATTTATAAGACTAGAACAATAATTTATTGATACTCTAAAGAGTTATTTTTGAGCACTTCTTTCATTTTTAAATAACGAATACATTTAAAAAATCCATATATATTAAATAATTTCTAATATTTATAATTTTTTAATAGAGAAATACTTAATTATTCTTATTAAATATTACAAGCTGAACATCAGAGGACACATAATATATAATAAAACAAAAACTCCTTAGCTTTTCCTAGTTCGTAGTGGAATGATTTGACGTGAACAGTAGAGGACGCATTCATGCGTTATAATAAAATAAAAACTCCATGCTTTTTCCAATTTTCCATGGAGTGATATGAGTGAAAAGTAGAAGGCACATTCCCTGAATGTGTCCTGGATTTGTAATAAAACAAAAACTCCCGATTTTTTCCAATTTGCAGTGGAGTGAGTTGACGTGAACAATATAGGACGTATTCCATGAATGCATCCTAAATCTGTAATAAAACAAAAACTTCCTACTTTTTTTCAATTTGGACAGTATGTTATGCTGGGATTTACTGCGTACCAAAACAAAAGAATCCCTAAAACTCCCAACATTTCGTTAGTTTGTTTTGGTTTGGTTTGCTAAGGAACCTTTTTTAAGGATGCGTCATTCAGAAAAGCAAATAAATCACCGTGATTTCTGCCTTTTCGTTGGTTTGGAGGCCACTGTTGTTCATGAGGCTATGAATATGGCTGTTCAATGTGGTTAGCTATGGTAAGGCAATGGAGATAATGCCCAGTTAGCAATGGCAGGCCAATGGAGATAATACCTAAAGGTCATCGGCAAGGCCAAGTGCAATGACACGTACAAGAAAGATTTTTCTAGATCCATTACCTCCAAGCATAAAGTCACCAATTCGAGTGGTCTATTTGGTGGTAATAGATTTGACAAGACCTCTCTTGTACGTGTCATTGCACTTGGTCTTGCTGGTAACCCTAAAACCTTATCTCTGTTGCCTGCCATT
>JANUWF010002392.1:4700000-4930883 GCA_026120185.1 Voacanga thouarsii | reverse complement strand
AAGCTTTCCAAGTTTAGCAAACCTGTTTGAAGCAATGCGGGAAAAGCAAGGGCACCATAATAAGAATGGGGACACGAAAACCAATATCTTGACTTAACATGCACATTTAGCGCCTTAGCATTGAAATTGAAATTGGTGGTCAGTTACTAACTCTAAAGGCAATAACAACAAGAAAGCAATCTCCTTCAGTAGTTGAGAATTTTAAAGGTAATATTTTCTCTGTACTAATCTTTGTCCAAATCCAAAACCTTCAAACTTGCCAATATCTTTAGCCCCTTCCTTTTTTTACTAAGATCATCGAATATCGGAAAAGCGAAAAGATTCTTTTCTTTCAAAGATCATCGTAATAAGATTTCTTTTCTTTCCATTTTCCTTTCGCCCATATCTACAGATTGGGGAGATGAGGAAATAGTATTCCTAATAATTATTATAACCAGATACAGGAAGAAGCCCACCTCTTAGATGTACCAGGATAGCATCCGAAATTTCATTAAATCCCAAATTTAGCACTTTCAACTTACGCAAGTCTAGACATGGAAAATAAGATAAAACCAGAAATGTTAATAAAATATTGCACTACAATTAACAATGAATCTAAAACGTACTTAAGCATGTCCATCTAAGGCTGAAGGTTGATGTTTTGAATATGACTTACCAAAAAACTTGTCACACCCATCATCGATCAAATTGCATCCGCTTAGATTTAAAAATAGAAGGGCACCGAGAGCTGCAGATTCCAAATAGATCAAAACTTTTGAAAGGGAATGGTCAAACGGACACGGGGAGTTGAGGGAGGGGAGTTGAGGGGGGGGGCTGCGGGATGGGGGAGTTGAGGGAGGGGGCCGCGGGATGAGGGAGGGGGAGCGGGAGGGGGCGCGGATGAGGGAGGGGGGAGCGGGAGGGGGGCGCGGGATGAGGGAGGGGGGAGCGGGATGAGGGAGGGGGGCGCGGGATGGGGGGGGTCGCCGGCGGGGAGAGGGAGGGGGGAGCGGGAGGGGGGCGCCGGATGGGGGGGTGCCTTGAGGGAGGTGAGGGAGGGGAGTTGAGGAGGAAGAAGGAAGGGGGAAGAAGGAGGGAAAAAAAAAAAAAAAAAAGAGGGAGTGAAAAATTTTGGAAATTTTTAATTTTTTTTTAAATTTCTAGCTATTTCGTCGCAATTTGTGACGAAAAAATAAAATCCTCGCTAATTTCTCATAAATTAATACGAATAATATTATAAATCGATCTATACATTACAATTTTTATTATTTTTTAGTGATTCTAATAATAATATTATTATGTAAATTATTTTTCTTTATATATTTTAATTTATACACCACTTAATCAAATAAATAGATAAAAAAATTAGAATATGTATATATATAACTATATAGTATAATATATATTAATATGTTCGAGATGAATAACATTATAAATCGATCTCTACATTATAATTTTCAATATTTTTTTTAGTAATCTCAACAATAATAACAGTATTTGAATTGTTTTTCTTTACATATTTTATTTTATACACTACTTAACAAAATAGATATATTAAAAAATTGGACATATGTATATACATAGCTAAATTAGTATAATATATATTAACATGTAGGAGACGAAGAACATTACAAATTGATCTCTACATTATAAATTTCATAATTTTTTTAGTGATATCAACAATAATAACAATATTTGAATTATTTTTCTTTATACACTACTTAATCAAAGTGATAGATTAAAAAATTAGACATATGTATATATATACCTACATGTTATAGTATATATATATATGTATATATATATATATATATATATATTAAACTAAACAGATACTTATATACATTATATACATATACTTATATATTAGAATAAGTATATAACATAACATAATTAACTATATACATTTACTTATGCAATATATTAGGTGTATAACATGACATAATTACATATACAAAATTATAATAAAATGCACTAATTGAGACATGTTATTAAAAATATTTCAGTAAATTTGTCAAAATACACCATCACATAAACACATAAAAAAATTAAAAAAAAAGATTAAAACCCTATTTTGTTGTAAAACCCTCGCAAATTCGTCGCAATTAGTGACGTATTAGCGACGAATTTGTGACGAATTGGGGTTTTGAGATTTTCTATACATTTTGCCATTTATTTATTTTTTAATTAAAAATATTGACCGTCGCAAAACCCTCGCAAATTGTGAGAGCATAAATTCGTCTCAAAACCCTCGCAAATTGCGAGAACTTTGCGACGGATGTTCAAAAATTTTTAAAATATTTTTTTAAAAAATAATCGATCGTCGCAAAGCCCTCGCAAATTGCGAGGGTTATTGCCGTCGCAAAATCCTCGCAATTTGCGAGGGTTTGCGATGGACGTTCAATTTTTTTTAAAAATAAATTACCGTCGCAAAACCCTCGCAAATTGCGAGGGCTAACTACCGTCACAAAACCCTCGCAAATTGCGAGGACTTTGCGATGGACGTTCAAAAATTTTAAAAATATTTTTTTAAAAAATAATTTGTCGTCACAAACCCATCGCAAATTGCGAGGGTTATTTACCGTCGCAAAACCCTCGCAATTTGCGAGGGTTTTGCGATGGAAGTTCAAAAAATTTTTTTAAAATATTTTTTTAAAAAATAAATTGCACGTCGCAAAACCCTCGCAAATTGAGAGGGTTTATTGGCCGTCGCAAATTGTGAGGGTTTTGCGATGGACGTTCAAATTTTTTTAAAAAATATTTTTTAAAATTAAATATCCGTCGCAAAACCCTCGCAAATTGAGAGGATTATTTGCCGTCGCAAAACCCTCGCAAATTGCGAGGGTTTTGCGACGGACGTTCAAAAATTTTAAAAATATTTTTTTAAAAAATAATTTATCATCGTAAAACCCTCGCAAATTGCGAGTGTTATTTGCCGTCACAAAACCCTCGCAATTTGCGAGGGTTTTGCGATGGTCGTTCAAAAAAATTTTTAAAAATATTATTTTAAAAAATAACTTGCCGTCGCAAAACCCTCGCAATTTGCGAGGGTTTATTAGCCGTCGCAAAATCCTCGCAAATTGCGAGGGTTTTGCGACGGACGTACGAAAATTTATTTAAAAATATATTTTTTAAAATAACTCGCCGTCGCAAAACCCTCGCAATTTGCGAGGGTTTATTGGCCGTCGCAAAATCCTCGCAAATTGTGAGGGTTTTGCGACGGACGTACGAAAATTTATTTAAAAATATTTTTTTTTAAATAACTCGCCGTCGCAAAACCCTCGCAATTTGAGAGGGCATAAATACCGTCGCAAAACCATCGCAAATAGCGATGATTTTGCTACGAATTGCGACGGGTATTTTGGCCGTCGCAAAACCGTCGCAAATTGCGACGGTTTTGCGACGGTTTTGGTCAACTCGCACTTGTTTGAAAATCGTCGCAAATTGGTCGCTATTAGCGACGGTATTGAAGCGTCGCAAAAAATTCGTCGCAAATCGCGATTTTTCCTGTAGTGAGAAACAAAATACGATTAGCAATTTTCTGGTCCAAGGAGATTACATTGAAGAAGACTTGGGGGTCTGGAGCATTACCAGAAGGCCAAAGAATTCAAGAATCGTATTAGTGAAGACGATATCTACAAAGGTATGATTCGTTTTCACGTATTCTCGAGATTTAATCTGGTTAACACATAAGCATGTCGATCCTATTAACTAACAGGTATGTATATGCATATCCACTGTTTCTTCTTTTTAATTATTCGATATCCACAAGTTACTTTTTTTATTTTCTAGTCCATTACTATATGCTTCTTTCAAGCTATTTTGAAAGGAGTAACTGTTCAAGTACATTTTGTAAAGGTGTCATGCAGAAAGCCACATAATATTATTTAGACATGCATAGGAATACTTCACTTTGTTTTGTCTTGTGCCTCTGTTTCTTCATTAATGAAATATTAGATTTGCAGTGAATATCTTTTGCAACTTTGTTATCCATGAATTAGTTGTCATCTATCTGCAAGGGCTCTAAAATTACTGGAAACTTTAGTTTTTCACATTTATATGTTCTTAAACATGATTATTCAGCCAACTAATATATATTTTATATTGTTCTTAAACAAAATTCCTATCATCTATACTTCTTTTTGTACTGTTACTACTTCTTTTTGTCACATTTGTCTTGATAATATTCCTGCCATTATTCTTAATGCGTCTCTCTTCTTTTCTTCAATATGAATTTAATATTTCAGTCACCTGATGATCCTGTTTTAAAATTATTTTATTAATAGTGAACTTATTTCATGAAATAAACATAATTTTCTAATTGATGTCATACTTGTCAACTTCGTAGGTATTAGAACTTCCTTTTTATATTCTTCATTTTTCTACTTCAGCCCCATGTGACATTAGCTACTCTAATTTGCAGACTTTTCTAGTCACAATTAAATGTAATTTTCGATCTACTAATTAAAGTGTGTAGATCTATCCACTTTGTAGCAAATTCAATGTCTATATGAAATTTTATATTTTTTAATATTATATGCAAAATTAATTTCAAATCACAGTTAAAACGTTTTGGTGTGATCATGGTAGATAATCAGTCATATAATTTTTTTTTTTTTTTTGTGAAGGTTAGAAATTGGAAACTTAATCATCTTCTGGTTGTCAAATTATCAAATTGATGATCTATTTTTTTATAACCATCTTCCAATACTATGTTTCTCTTTCTAGACTATGGACAATGATCTTGCACTGAAAATACATATAAAAGCGAGGGCAACACAGCAACCGTTGTTGCATTTTTCCTGAGCAAAAGGAATTTTACAACTGGAGGAATCTCAAGCTGAAATTTCTCTTCAAAGATATGTAGAAAATCTTCTTCTTTCAAGCCCTTGAACTTTCTTCTATCAAGTATGTAGAATCTCAAGCTGAAACTAGATAACATGCTAGAGAAGGATTTCAATAATTTCTGCTATCTTTTAGGGGGAAGGGGTGGGCAGGAATATAGGTGGTAACATTGTTTGTGCTATAGAATGAGCACGATGATGGACGTTTAAGATGATCACTATTTTTCTTCTTTGTTTTTATCCTCGTGCAATGTTTAGAGCTGGATAGTAGGCAGTTCACAGGTGTATTGTTGATATCTCTATGGAATGATATGCTATGTGATAATCTTGTAGAGATCCCTTTTATTTGTCATTCAAATGTGCCTTGTACTTGGGGGAGGGGGGAAGGTCCTGTTCTTTGAGGTAAGAAATAAGATAGATGAAAGTACACTGGAAAACTAAAAAAAGCTTAAAAGCCCTTGATTAGGTAGATTGGAATTATATTCCTCCTTATCTCAGTACAACCACTGGTTGGATCTAAAAGAAAGTTTTGCTCCTAGTGATTATGTGGTATCTGTCTTTTTCAAATACCGCTTGCATCACTTTGGACAGCTGTAATCATCAAAATTGTACCAAGGCAGCTTAGGAGAAAAATAGCACCGTGCATTACATACATACATGATGAGTGTTGAGTTGCTCCAATGGATGTTAAATTTTGGTTCCGTAACCTGTGGTTACTGTTATTCCTATGTGGTTGTATTGGGCCCACTTCTCAAGCCTTCTCCTATAAAAAACATCTAATCCTCATGCAATGTTCGACTACCATTTCATTGCTATCTGCAAAAGAAAAACTATTACAGTAATATAGTCAGCTATGATTCCATCTGAAGCCACAACAATCTATTTCTTTGTGCCTGAGAATCACTCTCGCCTTTGATCCACTAGTGACATGAACAATAAGGCTACAATAAGGCTACAAAATAAAATGATTTATAGTTCATACCATTGCAAGAATGACTCAAGTATTTAATGTGCTTCAATGCATTTCTTAAGGTAGTTAAAATATATCTCATCTATGCCTGGTGCGAACAGGTATAGAATACCACTGCTGTTTGATAAAAGGCATGCTATTTGTGCTTTTCATTTGGCCCTTTTATACAAGTCTAATATTAGCAAAGGTCAAGTGTAGGCTAAATTTTGCACCAATCGCTATGATGGTAAAAAGTTAGTGATCTTCAAGGTATTTACCCAGTATAATTAAGCTGGATTTCAGTAGTTTCTCTGATCCTTTATACAAAGTTCTGGAATTATTAGATTGCTCAAATTAAGCTAGTTTATTTAGTCCAAAAATGGGAATGAGATCAAATAATTATCAATGTAGTTCTTTTTTTTGGGGTCTATTTATAGCTGGAATCATGGCAGTAGTGTTCACATAAATGGGTATGGAATCAAGAAACTATTATGACTTTTAAATCCTCCAAATGTGGTTCTATAGAAATTTTTCAAGAATGTTTGTTTCCAAAATCCTAATTTTTTTTTAATATTAGAAAAGGTTTTATTCTTTTATGAAATTAAAATACCCAAAACAAGGGTCTCATGAACTTAGTGTCCATAAGTTTTGGGTTTTTCATGCATGGGCTATAGAATGAGACTGATTAGAGAGTGAAGTGTTGTGGATTTATGGACACTAAGCAACAAGGGAGGAAGATAAGGGGGAAGGTAGGAGAGGAGAGAGGGAAGGGCCAAGGCTTGAATTGGTTCACATATGTGCTTTTCTTATTTTCATTTTATTTTGAGTAAATCAAATCTAGAGCAGCATGGAATAGATGAAATTATTCAAGTAAAAGTTACATTTGCAAAACTAAATCTTTGGAGAGCTAAACGTGCATACAAGTTAATTTTTTTCACTCATCACCTCTCAGTGTTGTCCAAAATGGCAAGAGGACTAAAAAGTGCAATGTATCAGAGCACCAAAATGACACAAGGATAGATAACACAGACCTGAGCACAAAGCCTGCAAACTAGGCCCTTTAAAACATCATTAATGGAAATAGATGTTTTTAGTTTACAGTTGACATGGAATACGTCATAGATATGGTACATGTTATACCTTACTATAAGAGAGAGTTTCTTACAGCTCTTCTCTTATATAAACCGGTTACCTTTCCAAAGCAGTCTGCAAGAACAAAAAGGAAGTTATTTTGAGCTTTCAAATGTTCAAGGAAAGGGTAAAAACAAAACTTAACATTGACGTTTGTGAACTATTTCATAAATAAGATAAGAGAAATCTAAACCCATAAAGCAGAAATATTTCTATAAGTTCAGGAAAAGAACAAAAAAGATTTTGTATTCTCAACAAGGAAAATGCTGAAAAACAAAGTTAAGTGTTGAGTTTCCCACATTTTAGCAACAACATTTGTCTAAGTAAATAGATTTCCACTCTACAATTTAAGGTAATCAATTATAAATTCACCAGTTGATGCCAGCATTTGCCCTTCTTTATCATTTTTAATTTTTGCAATCTAGGACAACATATTTAATGGACAGGCCAATAACTTCAATAGCATACCATAAGCTAACTAAAGCATTCTTTAGATGTAATTGTCATAAGATATGAATACTTATTATACTGAATAAAGTAAAAATATACACGAGAGAACTTCCTTGCTTCAATTGCATCAACACATATGCTCTTTAAAAAGAATAAGCCATCTAGTAATGCTATCCCAAGCTTTTGACAGTAAACACTCTTCTTGAGACTTGAGAAATCTTGAGGAAATAATTATAAGTTTCTGTGCAATTAATAAAGTAGTATTGCATACTTTGAAATAAAAAAGATTGCAAATGGAGTGGGAAATTGCTACCGGAATAATAATTTTTTTTTAAAAAAAAGGCGGTAAAAAAAAATCATGGAAAGCTCCATAGGCATTAAAAACTTGAATATTTACCTTAGGAATGGTTCATAAGTGTCTTCATTTGCAAGAGACTTGTCATGAAACAATCTTGCTCTTTTTGGATTTGCTAGAACAATAAGTCAGTTATAACAATAGACATGGTAATAGATAACTATTTAGGGTACCAGATATATAAAGCCATTATTCAAAGCTCTAGTATTTCCTTACTCACCAGTAAGCATTTCATCAATTAAAGCTAGAACATACTCTACTGTTTCTTCCTTGAATATGTCTCGTAAAATGCTATCAAATACGCGAATGTATTTTGATAGAACATAAAACTACCCATGATTAAAGCTAGAACATACTCTTCATAGAATGTATTTTCCTTCATAAAATTGAAACCTTGAAATAAGTGGTTCATGCTCCTAGCATTTATAACTTTTATCTTGATAAGGATGTATATTGACTATGGACTTTGAGTACATTTTTTACTGAACTATTTATAATGACTTTCATCCATAAATTTACCATTTTGTCAATTAGGTCCAACAATATAAAATAAAGGTCTTTGCAGCACTTTGATTACAGTACATTAATGCTGCACTCAAGAGCTCTACCCACGATTGAGCATACATAACTATTCTGATCTCTCTTATTGATTTCCTGTACTTTATTATTTCAATCCATTAACCTTTAATACCTTCAGGTTAAGTTCTTTTCTGCCTACTAGAATGAGGGTACCAATTAATCCAGCTATCATAGAAAACTCGAAACCTCATTTTTGGCTAGTTATGGCTTAGCTTACACAAAGTCCAAATTACGTTGACCCAAATGCGAGGATTTTTAGACTTGTGGATGAAATATTGAATATATTTTCTAATGATTTTCCTTGGTGAATCCAATTTGCAAACATGATCGATTGCTCCTGTATAATGTATTCCTAAAAACCATCTAAATGTTTGTGTTTTTCCAATTTGCTTTTCTAGAAAATTGGATGAAAGATAGGAGTTGGATGTATAAGCAGTATGTGACCAGTGTGAAAGGAATTACAACCAAATTTGTTAGGGGAGTTGATCATTTTCTTCAATATGCTTTATCAAGGATAGCAACATCTACTAATCCTAATGAAGTTAGATGTCCTAGCGCAAAGTGCAACAATTTGCATCATTATATTGCGGATGAAATCAAATTCACTACAAAAAAGTGACTTTTGGCAACGCTAGAGAAAGTGTAGCGAAATTGGCCAAAACTGTGGCAAATACGTTTTTGCCACAGAAACGCCATGATTTTGGAGGCCTGGGCGTTACGGCTGTTGCAAAAAATTTGCCACCTTTTTGTAACTGTGGGGAATACCTTTTGCCAAGGATATACCACATTTTTGGAGCCATTGTAAATAAAGTGTGGTATTTGTTTATGAATTTGTGCCACAAGTTTTTCAAACGGTTATTAACTGTGGGCAAAGTTTCAATTTTTTGCACGATTTTTCCAACATTTTACATCTGTGGCGAATATTATTTGTTACAATTAAGTTTCCATTGGAAATAATCCTTTTTGTCACTGTTGTTTTCTAAATTGACATGACCATGGGTAATGCCCATTTGCTACGATTTCCTTGCTATTGTAATTAATACTTTTTACCACGATTTAAAGCTTCAAAAAATAAAAAAAATCGTACGCAATTTTTGGACAAACTTTCAAAATTTTTACATCTGTAGTGAATGAACATTGAATTCAATATGATGATATTGATAATTTTTTTTTTACATCCGCATTTTGACAAAAAAAATTTCCCTCTACTTTAACAAGGTCATCATATACTATACATATAGGACTATGAAAACCTTTAATATTAACAATCAATTATCATCCATTGAATGAATATTCAAAATGCTATATTCCATTAATAATAACTTAATGTACAAAAAAAAAAAAACTAAATGGAATCTGATAAGTATCATGAATCTAATCCTTGATATTAGTTTAAAATAGTCCAAAACAAAACCACAATTCTAACCATGACATCCATCAGAAGTTATAAAAATTCATTGAGGACAAAAAATAATGCATAGTCAAATGAACCTTCAATCATCTTGACCCTCATTCTTCCTGTCATTAAGGAAAAAAAAAGGACAAGATTACTTCTTAATAAAGCTACAAATCTGAACTTCTAAAGTCACTACAAATCTAGTCTCAGATATATGTAATCATCCACTTTTACATAAAATTTGGAATCATAAAGCACATAAGCAGCTTTGAAGAAAGCTAATTTGCATTGACATTCACATGTTAATGTAAGAAGATTGATTTAGCACTAGTTAAAGTATCCAACCATCAACTCCAAGACCTAAATTTTTTCGCAAATTAGAGAAGTACATCACTGTTCGACCAAAGAAAACAAGGGTAACATTGGCTTCTTCAAAAAAAAAAAAAAAAAAAGTGAACTTGATTGCAATTTAGTCCTAATGTTTATCAAAGAGAAAAAATGTGCATCCTTTAGCTTCTAGAAACAAAATCCGAGAAATAAGTTGCACCCACTATAAGGTGTATATTATGGTGGCTAAGATGATTACTAGGCATATATAAGTGCGGTAACACATGATATAAAGGATTGGAACATTTAGAACTAAATAATGATAAAGGAACAGGTGGTAATATCCCAAATATGAATATCTAATAAATGAAACCCCAATTTCCTCATCACTATAACAACACCATACATAAACTATAATAAGTGGTCCACTCATCATCATTATTTTAAACTAAAAGACTAATTAGACAAAAGCAAAAGAGTAGAATTAATTTGTGAGTTCTCTTATGTCAACCAAGTACAACAAAGTACAACCAAACAAAATTTAGCAAAACAAAGGTGAAGTCTTTGCTCATCTTATTAAAATAGCATTTTCCAGGACCTCAGTAGAACACTAATTACTCAAAGCTAGTTCATGTAAACTAACAAAGTTCTACACCAAACAATAAAAGTATAAAATTTTTAAGCACAATCGCAAAATGGTTGTTCTAGATATTCACTTAAGTCGAAGGCAATATTAGATGTTAGAGAAGTTTAGTACTATAACATATATGTCTGAATTTAATGCTTTGTAGTAGAAGACTTGGGGGGTTTCTTTTTATCTGAGATAATCCAAGAGATTTCTACTGTCTAAAATAGAAAAGAACACTCGAATCTATGGCATATATATCTCTATTTTAGTTGTTGTACTTTCAGAACCAGAAAAGAACACCAGAATATAGTGCAGAAAAAAAACAAAATCAAAACATTTGGAGCAGGTAGAAGTCGAAAAAAAGGGATCACCAAGGAATACAATGAACAAACAAGATAAGAGGCATAGAAGATAAAAGAGCAAGATTTGGTGGTAGATAAATTGAATATAAAATCTTAGAACTCTTTCGACGAATGCTAAAATAGAAATATGAACCAATTAAAATGCAACCTAAAGAGCTCCCACATCATTCATGTACCAAAAATTTTTAGGTACTGTTTTGGATATATATATATATATATATATATATATATATAATTTGATTGATTTTTACAAGCATCATTTCTACCATTCTGTTTCCTTTGTTTTCATCCCATTTGACTGGTTGCATTCTTACGTAAATGTCATTAGCAAAATTGCAGAATTTTTTTAAGCTTAGTTTCTTATACTGATAAAAGCAAAATCCAGAGACTATATAGTTAATACTAAAGCAATTCTTTAACATCAGTTGCTTGCTTTTTCAAATCTTGGCCTTTTGAAATTTTAAATTCCTAAGATAAGTTTACAAAGGGAAGATTGAACTATCAAACAACCACTAGTCTTTGTTATTCATTACACTTGAAATCATAGCCTAGAAGAGATGAATTAGCATGACCCTAAGCATCTACAAATATGCTTTTATTGTTAGTTCAGTAACAGACATACTTTAAGAGTACCTATGCAAAATATGCATGTAGTATGCTCGAAACCAATACTACACCTACAAGGAAACAAACTTCGCAAGAACAAGTATACTAACCACTCAGATGGTGACCATGTTAAGATTCAGAAAATACGCAGGATTCTAGAAAATGTATTACCTAATGTCCATATACAATGCAACCACCATTACATTTTTCAGACAGCTTACATAAACTCTAATCCACACTGATCAAACTCCACTAGAAGTAGTGCACATGGTTTGCTGCACGCAACCTTTGAAATAAAAAAGAATAAAATGAAGAATGAAAAGATTCTTGATATCACTGACTAATTAACTGCTAATGTAGTTACAAGCAACAAACACAGTGCATATTAAGCATTTTTAACATCACTACTCAGCATTTTCAGCATATCACTACTCAATTACTACTCAGCATTTACACAACATTTTCAGCATCACTACTCATCATTTTCAACTAGAAACTACTTGGTATTTTCAGCATCACTACTCAGCATTTTAGAGACTATTCCATTACTACTTAGCATTTACACAGTATTTTCAGCATCACCACTCAGTATTTACATAGTTAAGCATATTCAATACATGAGTTTTGAATGCATGATGCAAGTGAGAGAAATACTTATAGCAAGAAGTACTTGTTGAGTCACCACCATCAACTGCATAATAGTAATTTTGCATTAATGTCTCACCACATTCTATTATCTTCTATATCTAAGTTAATACTAAAATCCCCTAAAAATTTTAGTTAAGATGAAGAGATGAGGCATCTAGAATAGTGTTGAGATGGAGAATAAAGGCAATAATCATACATGTCTGATGCACTCTCGTATTCAGAAAGATACTCATTCGGATTTGAAATAAAGCATTGAGCACTTGAGGTATCGGTCGCCTAAAATAACTGGAATGTTAGTATAAGTATAAGATTAATTAGCAATTAAGAATCACTTACAAACATCTAATTTAGTCTTGGTGACCATTGTTTGAGCAAGGAAGGCTATGATTTTTCTCCATTGAGGCTAATATTTCATCCACTTGAGCATTAAGTGTATTAATTTGACCTTGAAAATTTCCTAGATGCTATCAAATTTTGAGGTCAAATCATTTTAAAATTTCTCCAAGAGCTTGTTCATATACTCTTCAAAGCCAGAATATATGTTACTTCCACCACCAATAAGCATTGAGCAAGTCAGACCTAATCCCATTATTCTAACATAGCGATGCCCCTTAGATCCCATAAATTCTTGGAATATTTATTAACTACGTTCTGATGTATGCTCTTCAAGAGGCAGTTTCTCAAGCCTTGCATTCATTGCACTCTACACAATTAACAGTGTGAAGCAATTTGTCATAAAAAAATAAATTTTAGGCATTATAAATAATACAATAAATAATATCTAAGTGATAGTAGTTCATTACAATTAGTCTAGCTACTTTTGGATCTCTAACGACGCTATTTGCATCCATTTGTGTTTTCATATACACAAATAGCAGATCTGTTTCCTCACATTTTTTTGTCATCTGAAATATCGAAAGTGAAAACTTGTACCATTTAATTTAAAAAAAAAAATTGGAGCAAATGTAGTATAATGAAACTGTGACTACTTACATCAACTCGTATTACCGCAAATAGTATTCTACCACATCTGTGTGGAGGGCCAAGCATTCCACGATCACACTTATTTTGTTTCAGCAGCTTCCTACCAAAGTGTAATAAATGACTCGTAGTCATTTTAATCAAATTGGTATAAATTGAGATAAACGACATTCTATCTTGACTAAAAAATGGAGTTTATTAATGGAGAACTACATAAATTAAATTAAGAAAATGATTTGGAATGAACTAGTACTTGCACTTGCTCCAAACTCTAATAATCAACTAGCACTTTCCACTACTTAAGCTCAACCCTTGAAGGAACATTGGCTAAAGCCTCCTCTTTGGTTTTGTTGATAAAGTGGCTCTTCTTTAATTAGCTTTTCCATGATTTCCATTTTTCATCAAGTGACTTCCTACAATTAATCCCATATGTAGGAAGGACGATGCTCTTTGACTTCAGTAAAAAAAAAAAAAGACAAATAAAGAAAAAGTTAAGAATATACTTAGTCTAGTAGAATAACAATCTTGACAAAAAATTGAGATAAAATGAGCCCAAGTTCCAAATTATAGTAATTTACCTGACTATCTGCCCAAACACGATCTAAGACATCTTTTGGAACATCTCCTATGTCTCATAAGTAAGAGGTAGTTGGATATCATTAGGAGCAACATTACTAAGATAGGTCATGAAGATAGGTCCAATTGGCTGCATAAGCTCGTCAAATGCAATCGAAATAGTTTCTCCCTCTACAAGATTTATAGGTTTTGAAGGACCCCTTTCTTTTTTCGTAGAGTGATTCCCATATTCTTGCACAAGAAAAGAAACATAAATAATTAGTTCAAAAAGGCCATGTACCGGCAAGAATGTTTAAATTTTAAACATATATTGTACTCTAAGAGGCATTATCCAGCAGCCTTTTTTGTCCTTAAGCAAGACTATAAATGTATCTACATTTTAGTTCCACAAACTATGGTGCAAAATAATGACTGAACAGGACATTTTTGGCCTAAAAAATAGAAGAACCAACTCAGCAATTTCAGGACAGAGTAGAGCATCCTCTAGTTGAAGTTTTGTACGTGATATAAGTGGGATTATAAAAGACTTTATAGTCCATAAAAAGGGTGAACTATTAGCCCAACATTTTCTTTTTTCTGACCAAGAGTTTTAGCAGCTATATGTATATCTAAATCAGTTTTTTTGCAGTAAAAAAAAGTGCAGGAAAAGATTTATATTAAACAAAATGTGACATGCATACTAAAAGTTCAATTCTAGTGGGATTGCAATGTCATTTCCAGCACAGAAAGGTAATATAATCACCCTTTATTTATAGCTAACACAACAATCCAAAGAAACGCAAGATTGTTTATCTCAGTAAGACAACTAGATTGTCTATTTGACATTTTCTTTTTTGTGACCAAGAGTTATACTAAGTTATATGAATATCTAAATCAGTAGTTTTCTCCTCAAAGAAAATACTCAGGAAGAGATGAAATAGTAAACTATTCCAGTATCTTAGTAATATTTTATAGAAAATATTCAAGAAAATGCTTAGTCTCATTCTAGTATCTCAGTAATATTTTGTCAAGGACTGTCTAACTCAGTTAAACAAATATAAGTTGGAAACTGGAAATTAGATACTAGAAACTATCTATATCCCAAATATAACATCTCATGTACCTACTTCGTTAGTTGGCAGTGAATCCATCCTTGTTGCATCTAACATGTCATTTCCACATTGACCACCTACATCAACTTCTTCAGGTAGGCCTCTATAAGCATCAAAAGTGCTTGCATCGTCATCTTGAGAACCATCAAGACTATATCCACCATTGCTAACATCTACCCCTTGTGTGTAATGTAGAATAATCATTTACAACATTCATATCTTGTGTGTGTGAAGTAGCAGCTACTGTAGGCACATTAGATAGAATAGCTAATGTTGAAGTACCAGATGAAGCCAGTATTTTACGTTTCTGAACTGGAGGTGCAAAATAAGTATTTCTTCTAGTGGATATAACTCCAACAAAATTATGGGGACCACTAATAGTTGGAGTAGGTGCTGATGGATTAGAACTGTTTGGATGTGATCTTGTTGTATGGCGTCGTGGTACAAGTTACTGTTGTGTTGGTTGCTTCTCTAATTGTGCTTCAATGTGAAAACTGCTTCTTGGGCTATTAATGCCTATAGCTGTGTCAGTTTTAGAGGAAAACTTTTCCAGTGATAGTTTTTCCAACATTGTCACACCTCGAGTCTTTCTCTTTAACATATTCACCTGTATAATATGTGAAGAAAAACAAGAAATTAGTATCGTAACATTAAAGAGGAGTTGAAAACAGCGACTAAAATTAGCAAACAAAATAAAATAAGGTAGTAGAATCCAGAAAAACAACAAGAAAACAGAAAATTCACATTACAAAAGTGACCAAAACATTTTAATGTGTTCAAAAAGACAAAACACAACCAAAAATAAAGTAAAACTAATGGACAATCCAATCACAACTAAAACTATTAGCTCTATACTTCTTAAGTTGCCCTTTCTTTATCATTTGCATGTGAAGCAATTTCATCAACTGCCATTGCTTCCGATCCTTGTCAAACCCAAACGTTATCCTCTTCCTAAATTGCAACATTGTCATCAAGATTTTATAAGGAACAAGGCTCAGCTTTAGACATATGCAAATTCATATCAAATTTATCTCTTGGAGTCATTTTCATCATAACTGCCCAATCTAGTTCAATAGGGTCTATTATATCGCAAACTTGTTCTGCTTGAGATGCTAGTATGAAAAGTTCATTTGTTGGGAGGTTGTCTTTGTACATCAAATGATTGAAGTTCACCAAAGTAAATTTAAACATGTCCTTCTTTACTCCTTGGTGATTATCAACCCAATCACACCCAAAAAAGATGAACATAAATTAGGGTATTATAAATCAACTCAACAATTTTTGTTAAAATCCCATAATAAGTTACATCACCAACAATTGGATTCCTATCTTTTCTGCTAGCAAAACTAAGTGTTGCAGCCTTGACCACAACCCCACTATTTTGAGTAGTGCTGCAAATCTCAGAATTCTTTGTTCAAAAATGATATCCATTGACAATATATAACTTCAAGAATCTCCCATAAAGATTTGGACCATCAACAAATGCATTTATTTCTTCATCAAACATGGCATTAAATTTCCTCCTCGGATCTTGAACCTGCATATACTATATCAACCTCGGTGAAATATAATATAATTTAGAAAATATTAATATTATTTACTATACTAACTAAGTTTTTGACTTATATAGGTTTTCAACCATCCATGAAATTGTTCACTATGAAAGTTCTAGATATAATGATCACTAGCACGTGGCATTGCACTTTTGAGTTGCGAGATATGTATCCTATCAAGTAATGGTGATAATATGAGATTATGATGCCAATTAGTATAGACAACTTACAGTAAAATACACTTCCACTTACTCCATAAATGACTTTACAGTGGGTGTATTCATGAGGACATATCTATGGGCTTGTTCTTACGTTATTCCATGAAATCTTACATTCTTGCCCTTCCCCACAACGTGACCAATATTATCAGAATTGCCACATTTCCTTGAACAATGATATGTTTTGTTTTCCACATCATTCAAGTATCTGGAGTAAAAATTCATGCACTCTTTCATCATGTACCCATTTACAATTGATGCTTCTGGATGAGCACAATTACACACATACCTCTTCAATGTAGGCAAATACCTACATGTAGTTGTGACAAATAAGTTACTAATCATAAATCTAAAATTAATGGCAACATTGAAGGTAATTTGATTCAAACCTCTCAATAGGGTACATCCATCTATATTGAACAGGACCAGCCAACACTACTTCCTATGCTAAATGTATAGGCAAATGTTCCATGACATCTAAAAAGGATGGAGGGAATATTTTCTCAAGATAACAAAAAGTGAGAGCTATTATATCTTGAATATATTCCAGATCCTTCAAATAATTTGTCATGGAACATAACTGTCTAAAGAAGTTGCTCAACTCTATTAAAGGCATTGCAACATTCTTTGGAAAGACTCTACAAATTGCAAGGGGAAGAAATTGCTATATAAGTATGTGACAGTCATGGCTTTTTAGCCCTGATATACTTCTTTGTTGCAAATTAACACACTTAGAAATGTTAGTCGCATATCCATCTGAAACCTTTCCTCTCCTTAACACCTTACAAAATACCTATTTTTCCTCCTTGCTTAAGATGTAACACACTGGCATTATAGATGTTCTACCTTTCTCGGTTCGAGGATGCATTGATGTTCGGATTTTCATTATCTCTAAGTCACGCCAAGAATTTAAAGTGTCCTTAGTTTTTATTTGAACATTGAATATTGTGCCCCCAATATTATCGTAGAAATTTTTCTCGATATGCATCACATCAAGATTATGAGGACATATATTATCCTTCCAAAAAGGCAACGCCCAAAAGATTCTTTTTTCTTCTATTTGCAATCTCTAGATGCTTCAACTTCACCTCTTTTTTCGTTTTCTCAAGTCATCCACCTTGTATTCTGTGAGAACACTTCAGAGTTGTAGCTCAGTTCAAGAACCAGACATTCAATCTGGTTTTAAATCATATTCTCTTGTGCTATCAAAAGATAACTTGTCCCTACGAAATCTATGATTTCTAGGTAAAAAAACAACGATGACCAGTGTAGCAAAATTCTAGAATGCCTCAACCAAAGGGATCGTGTTTTATGTCAACAAACAAGACAAGCAAACTCTCCCTTAGTACTCCAACTAGATAACATTGCATACACTAGAAAGTTATTGATTGTCCATAACAAAGTTGCACGTAATTGGAACATTCTATTAGTTGATGCGTCATAGTTTTCTACTCCATTGTTCTATAAATCTTGAAGCCCCTTAATGAGTGGCATCAAATAAATGTCAATCTTTGGTCCAGGACCTTTAGAACCATCTATGAGTATGGAAAGAATAAAGAAAGATTGCTTTATACACAATTCTGGTGGCAAATTATATGGAATAAGAACAAGAGGCCATGTGCTATGAGCAATAGACAATGATCTAAAATGATTAGAGCCATCAAATGCGAGCCCAAGTCTTATACTGCAACTATCAGATGCAAATGATGGATTCGTATCATTAAAATATTTCCAAGCTTGAGAATCAGTTGGATGTCGTTGTATGCCCTCTTAGGGGTTTTCCTCATGATTCCACTTTATTAATGAGGTAATTTTTTATGACATAAAGTATTTCTGGAGCCTTGGCTTCAATGGAAAATACCTCATCTGTTTAACTGTTTTCTAGTTTTTAACTTTATATCTTCTAGCATTACAAATTTTACAACAATCAAGATCATTGTCCTCATTTTTTAATAGCATACAATTGTTAGGACATGCATCATACGTCATATTAGTGAATCCAAAATCTTCAGTAATCTTCTTGGCTTCGTAAAATAATTTAGGAAGATGTACACCTTTGGGAAATGCCTCATTAAGTAATTCAATCAGCATTGTGAAACTTGTATCTACCCAACCACCAATAACTTTCAAATGTAACAAGTTCACAATAAATGAAAGTTTTGTGAATTTATCACATCTTGGATACAATTCACATTTAGCATCATGCAGATGTTTCAAGAAATCCCTAGTCTGTTTATTAGACCCATTTGATTGATTAGTGTCAGATGGTTCCACATTACCTATATTTGGTACCCTAAATGCCTTATGAACCATATCATCTCGAGTGACCAAATTGAAAGAGCTTTATCCCTCATCCTTAACTATTATTTGCACATCTGTTTCCCCGTGAAAACTCCAAAGGGTATAGTTATTCATGAAACCATGAATAACTAGGTGAGCTTTCACAACATCCTTTGACAAAAAGAAACGATTCCCACATTCCTTACAAGGATAGTATATCAGTGAATGTTCATTATTGAACCAGTATGCAAATACTTTCATTAATCTTCCCTATATACTCATCTGAAGTCCTTTGTTTTTTGAATACATCCAACCCCTATCCATGTTGACCCGAGTCCCTTGATAAATTTTTTTTAAAAAAAAATACTATAGTACCTGAGACTCATAAACTACAAATCATGATGCACATAAATAGCTTCAACGGTAAAAGTTTTTACTTCATAAACTAAAAAAACAAATATAACCATTTTCAAATCAATTTAATTTAAGGAATACATTTGATTCTAGTAACTAATTTAAATTGATTTACAAATTTTCCAAGTTCTATTATGAACAAGATCCATAGAGCATGAAATGTCAAATAACATTCCCAATTATATCCTAACTATTGAAGCTACCTAACAAATTCATTGTAAACTATATTCTGTAATTAAAAATCTTTAATTGCCACAAAATAAAATAGTTAATAACAAAGTTTTCAGCAGTAACTAAACCATATAAAAAGAGGAATACATTTGATAGTAGTTGTACCCAACAATTCAAAACTTTAAGTTCTCTTTGTTTATCAACTTCCTTGAAAAAAAAAAAAGGAAGAAGAATAAGAACAACATAGGAAATAATCCCTTAGAAGAGCACAACTTATATAAGTAATATTGACATATGCAATATTATTTTTAAAGGAAGGCATCATTATCTCTATGCTACGTACACCTTTACTAACCATAAGAGACTAAAGCGGGTGACTATCTTTAGAACTCGTTTTGTAACCATATGAGAGTGCATAGAGCAACTTTCTTTACCTTTTCAACAAAAGAGCAAACCATAATCAAGTACTATTCTAAAAACCCACAGCTAATTCTAGATGAACTGAAGTACAAAATACAGAAAGAAGACCTTTCTCAATAAACTACAAGAATTCTACACTAATAGAAAGAAGCATTAGTAATTATGAACAAAAAAGAAGCATTAGAAATTATGCTATTTCTACATAAATAACAA
Source organism: Voacanga thouarsii (assembly GCA_026120185.1). Taxonomy (NCBI): domain Eukaryota; kingdom Viridiplantae; phylum Streptophyta; class Magnoliopsida; order Gentianales; family Apocynaceae; genus Voacanga; species Voacanga thouarsii. Next base: position 4,910,712 of record JANUWF010002392.1, on the reverse strand, counting down.
CTAATTCAACATGAACTGAAAGAAGCATTAGAAATTCTGCTAATAGCTAACAAGATTGATCCCAAATCAGTTGAAACAGGCAATTAAATCAATATCTCTATCAGGTAGAAGCCCTTTCTTAGTGTATTGATGCATTTCACTATATCCACCTACAATCCCACCAATATTTGTCAAAGGCATTAGAATGGGAGATATTAAACAAATTCCACACAAAAAGAAAAACAAAAGAAACATAACAAAGTACCAAGAGTGTTGTGATCAACCAAAGTCATAACAATGTGATATAGATTTTAGCCTTAGAAGAAATTCAAAGCACCAAAAGATATTACAACAAGAACTTTAAATCAAAAATAACTTCAAGGATATTAACTCCATTATCTTAAATGAACTTCACCTTTTAACATCTTTTACATATATTTACCCCTTCCCTAATCACACGAAATAAAATGCACCCACAAGAAAGAAAGGGTTCATACTTTAAAGTTTAAGCATTGACATCTAGCATTTTTAATAATCTTAGAAAATGGGAGGAAATACTATAACTCAGGTAACCTACTATAGTTTCCATTCCTAAGTTCCATGAAAAGGAAACAACAAAAGGATGAGAGCAAATCTGCAACAATCAATGTAACTTCCTCCCTAAACTGGCGTGAATAAAACGTGACAGAAAGATAGCGAACTTTTGCTTGAGCTTATTGACATGATCCAATTCAGACAGATGTAATAGTTGAGCTTTGACAAAAACTTCATAAAAGCAATATATACTCATTGAAATTGACATAGCCACTAAAATGAAATTAAACATTAAAATCACTAAAGAATGAGGAGGATTATTGGAGGGAAAAATCCAGGATTAAATGGTTAAAAGAAGGAGATGAAGGCATAGCGTTCTTTCATAACTACTGTAATGTCAGGCAGCAAAAATTATGCATTACATGCATCCAAGATGAGTCAGGATCTTTACTCCATGACTTGGGGTTAATCAAGGCAGAAGCAGTGCATTATTTCTCTATGCTCCCAGGGAAAAGGCAGCCACTGGGATTTTGATTAAATATCAGAACATCATTACATCAAAAATACATGCTATTCGATCAAGTTGTTAATCAAGGCAGAAGCAATGCGTAATAATAGTGCTCCATCATTATATGCATCCATTAACAACTTGGATGCATGTAATGATGGAAGGGCATTACATGCATCAGGGCCAGATGGTGATAGTGCATGTAATGATCGAATAGAATGTATTTTTTATGTAATGATGTTCTGATATTTAAACAAAATCCCAAAGGCTGCCTTTTTCTTGGGAGTTGATAGTGCTCCAGGGCCAAATGGTTATTCAGGAAATTTTTATACTAATCGTTGGGATATTGTGGGGTTGGAGGTTATGCATGCTATTCGAGACTTTTTTCTAGAGTGCCATTTCCGAGAGGCTTTAGTAGTACTCTTCTTGTTTGGGTTCCAAAAAAGGCCTCTCTTAGAAATTTTGGGGATTTTCAACCTATCAGTTTCTGTAACTACTGCCACAAAATTATCACCAAAGTTTTGGCTTCTAGTCTTTTTCTCTCCAAAATCATATCCCCTAATCAGCCAGGTTTTATCAAAGGGTGCAATCTTTCTGATAATGTCCTTTTAGCTTATCAAATCTTTCACTCTATAGACAGAAGAGTGGTGGGGAATAATGTGGCTCTCAAGTTTGATATGTTTAAAGCATTTGATAAAGTTTCTTGGTCCTTATTGTGTGCGGTGCTTCTCGTTTTAGCTTTAATGCTCATTTTATTAAGCTGGTGGAGAATTGTATAAACAATTGCTGGTTTTCTGTGGTGATAAATGGAGAAATGTGTGGCTACTTCAAATCCATGCAAGGCTTAAGACAAGGGGATCATTTATCACCTATGCTCTTTATCATTGCCCAGGACTTTTTCGCTAGAGGCTTGAATGAGAAGATGACTACGGGTGGACTTATTCTTTTTAAGCTGCCTTCTTCTTGCTTTCCTATTTCTCACCTCAGTTTTGCTAATGATACACTAGTATTTACAACTGCTGCAAAGAAATCACTAACTCTAATGAAATCCATTCTCTTGGAATATTAAAAGTGTTCGGGACAGCTCATTAATGTTGCCAAAAGCTCCTACATTATTTCAAATAAAGCTTCTACACAAAGGTCCTCTATGGTACATAGAATATTAGATTTTACAAGAATGTTTTAGCCTTTCACGTACCTTAGGTGTCCTATGTTCAAAGGTAGAAGGAGGAAGCTATATTTTCAGTCCTTTATTGACAAAGTTAAAAAAAGGCTACAAGGGTGGAGATTCAAGCATCTTTCTGAAGTAGGTCGAATACAACTTGATGTGTCTGGATTTGGGTATAAAAATTATATAAAAATTAAGCACATTCCCAATCAAATTTACATTAAAACGTTAACCCCAAATTATACATATAAGCAAGCGTACTCATCATTAACATAGCATAGGGTTCAAACGAGTGTCGATCCTTAAGGAACAAGTATACATTTGTCACATTTCTTTCATTGTTTAACCGATTCAACAAGGTGAAAAAGAAATAAAATAAAAATAAAAATATATACATGTCAAGGATGGAGAAGTATATAACTCAAGCCATTGTTTAGACAAACATAATCTTAAAGAACCTAATCATCATCCTAATTAACTATTCTCTTGGCCTCATGAAGGATTAAGGTAGACTCACTTCTTTTTCAATCCATGAAATCACTATCTTCTAGACAAATTAGCATCACATATTCTATCTCAACTAATTCACTCAAAAGATGCATTAAACACAATCCTTGATTAAATCTCCATATTCTGGCAAACTTAAAACATGAAATTAACCAATGAATCCATATTCTGTCAGACATCAATTAACCTTCAATTACCTAGTTCTTAGCAATTAACCCCTTTCTCAAGAAAATTAAGAGACAACAAATATGAAATTAATGAATTGAGACCACCATCAACCTCTTTTTCAAGCAAGTTAATGGAAAGAAACAACCAACTAATCTCGTAACAAGCACAAGTAATTAAATACCAAGAATAACAATCAATTAATCAAAAGATCAAAGTAACTCTAAAAATCATGAATACCTAAAACAATGTCAAATTACAATAAACAATTAATACATCATTGTTCAAGAAAAGAAAACAAAGTAAAATAAAGTACTCATAGACAAGCCTCCTTCTTCTTCCTTTGAAGACCTTCTTGCACAACCCTCCTTGAATTGAATGAATTCCTCTCGAGAAGACATTGGTGATGCACTCTAAAATATATCTAAGTCTCCACATTGTGCACCCCCTTTTACCTAGGGTAAATTGGCCTTTATTTATAGGCTCACAAAGTTCCTAAAAAAGTCCTAAGTAAAGAAGAAGAAATTACCTAAAAATAATCCAAAACCAAAAAGGAGTAATAAAAACCTAAATAAAAATAAATCTACCGTCTTTGACTTTTGTGAATTTGATTTCAATTTAATTTGGACTTTGCTCTCTGCTTTGTTGTCTTGTGCTGAAAGTTACAATTGATGTTAAATTGAGATTGCTGAAATTTGGTTTCCAATTGAAGCCGTGCGAAATTCTATCCAGCCAATGGAATTCTTTCTCTTGTAGTGTCGGCTCGATTTGAGCCGTTTACCAAGCCACCGAAATTCCTTTGTTTCCTTTGTTATTGCATCGGCTCACTTCGTACAGCCAAGCCCACTGAATTTGTTTTGTTGTGAGCCACAATTGTTGACCTTTCTTTCTTCCAGGACCCACCGAAATTGAATTCTTTGTTGCAATTGTCTTCTATTGCTCTTGTTTCCGTTTTTGGCTTTGTGGCACTTGGCTTCTCCTTGTTGTCAGCTTTCCAAGCTACCGAATTGCTGCTTTTAGCTTTTCTTTCTTTTTGTCGTTTTCTTTTGCTCAGCCGTGAGCCATGAAGATGCCAAAATTGTTGACCGAAATTATTTAGCTTTTATCCTTCTACTTTTGTTCTTTGGCCTAGCCAAAATCCAATTCTTTCCTTTGTTTGCATCGGCTTTAGTGAGTTGTGATGCCAATTGCTTCCTTTTCCAAGTAATTTCAATTTGAGCTCACTCTGTTTCTTCAATTTCTCTGTTCTTCCAGTAGCTAACCGGCACCAATTCTCTTTTCTCGGGCTGGCACCGCCTCTATTCTGAAAAATCACACAATTACCTCTAATTTTCCCTTATTTTTGTATAAAATTACAGAAAAGTATTTTTATAAAGGAAATATCAAATAGAAATGAATATGACTAGTTATTATATAAAAAGTATCACAAAATGGTCTCAAATAACTAGGAAAAATATGACTAATTTAGGCCCTATCACAGCTTGTTCAATCAGTATTATCTTCTATTCCTCTTCATCTATTGCAAGTAATCAACCCTCCAAAATCAATTTTTTGGGACATTGAGAGGCACTTGGCCAGATTTCTTTGGGGAAGCTAGCTCATGGGGAAAAACGTCATTGGATGAGCTGGCATTCTTTGTGTTTTCCTAAGAATGAGAATGGCCTTAATTTCAGGTTCCTGGAATAAGTAAGCCAGGCTTTTGCTCTCAAGTTGTGGTGGAAATTTAGGGAAATGGATACCTTGTGGTCTACGTTTATGTGGAGAAAATACAGCGCAACCAATATCCATCCATCATTGCTACAGCCATCTTCCCAGTCCTCAATGATTTGGAAGCGTATCCTTCTAATTTCCAAGATTGCAGAACCTCACATTACCTTTTCATTGAAATCTAGCAATTCATCATTTTGGTATGATAACTGGACCGACAATGGTAGCCTCACTGCCCGCAATTCCTCCATATGCCTTCCGGAGATTACAGTTCAGGATTGTCTTTCCAATGGCTTTTGGAATACCAGGAAGATTCTGCAACTGCTTGATGATCATTTGGCATATTCCATTCTCAAAATCCAGCCCCCTTTTCAGCCAGAAGCTCAAGATGTGATACTTTGGGTTCCAGTTCCATCAGGTGCTTTCTCTTTATCTTCAACATAGGAGATGATTAGAAAGTGTAAAGCTGTTTGCAAGGTAAAGAAGGACATATGGAAGTTAGGAGTCTAAGCTAATATTCTATTATTCCTATGGCGCCTTGTCAATAACTTTCTGCCTCTTGATGACAAATTACAGTGTCTAGGTATGCAACTATGCTCCAAGTGCAGCCTCTGCAATGAAGCTATGGAGTCTTTATGGCATGTTTTTGTTGACTGCGGGGTTGTTAAAAGTTTATGGTCTTCCATCCTTCCTACTGTGCGTGGTGGTCTTTCATACTTGGCTCCCACTTCTTTTAGTGATTTCTGGCGTTTGTGGTGGACGGCTCTCCCGTGATGTAGGCCTTTTGCTCGCATATTTTTTACTAGTATTTGTGTAAAGTTTGGAAGGGGAGGAATAAGATTAGGTATGATACATGCTCTATCATTTCAACTCATTTGAGATGTAATATTGTGTTTCATAAAGCTGTCTTCAGCAGCTTTCCCACTTAGCAATGCTTCCCATAACATAGCTAGCTTATATAGGTTCCAGTTCAACATCACTTCATGGTCGCAAATTTGACATATACAAGTTTGCTAGTCTTTTGCTGATGCAGCTTTTGTGGTAACTGTTGATGGGGCAGCTAAGGGTTCAGGTCTCTCAGGAGTTAGAGGTATCATTAGGGGCAATAAGGGAGATTTTCTGATGGCATTCGCTAGACATACAGGTTTTGGAGACTATCAGAGAGCAAAGCTTTTAGCTATTTGTGAAGGTCTAAGAATGGCTTGACAACATGGATTTCTTAACATTCTACTCCAATTTGATTCAGCAACTACTTTACAATGCCTCACCTTATCCATGGAGATAACTGGCATGCTCCACCAACTTCAACATCAAGTACAATGGCTATGCAGTTCATTTCGCACCATCAAATTTAGGCATATCTATAGAGAGGCTAACCAAGTGGCTGATGCCTTAGCCAACCTAGCTTGTATTGCTAGTTGCAACCAGCACTTCTTTCATTTCTATTGCCTTCCAAAGCGCGTACAAGGGCTTGGTATCCTAGATAGTCGGGGTGTCCATAATATAAGGACAATGACTGTACACTCTGGTTGGAGGCCTTTCTCCGTGTGATAGGTTTTCTATTAATAAATTGGTAGGGGCCTAAATTCTCCCACCGTTACCAAAAAAAAAAAACATTAAAATCACTAAGTGTTTTTTATGCTGAAAAAATTAATTTAGATAGAACAAAGTATAGGGTACAAACATTCTATAATGATTTCGTGCGATAAAATGAAATAAGTATAGAGAAAGATATGCCATGATCATGAGGCTTAGAGGTTCTTATTTTTTTACACTCATGTAAAGGATGCCACTAAATTCCTTATAGTTACCATCCCTTTAAATATGAAGAAAGATTCCCAAGACAGACGACTACATCAAAATGAATACCAGATATAGCAACGGCCATAACAAATGCAGGAACATGGAACCAAGGACCATTATAAGAATAGAAAATAATTGGGTGTGACACTACAATGAGAATAGAAAACAATGGCATATAATTCAGAATACATGCTTTTAAATAAAGCTAAAACACAAATTTACAAAAAATAATAACATAAAAAGAAGACCTTAGCAATCACAACAATGCACAAGGTATTGAAACATTTCCAAACTGCAAAAATCAAACTAGCTTTGAAGATCCAGTAAGACAAACAACATGGAACCTAGATTACTTTGCACAAGATTAGTCAGTTTACTAAAGAATAGTCTATGGCAGTTCACCTACAGAACACTAAACTCATTGAAGGGGCCATTGCAAGCAACATATATAATAGAATGTCTTAATCAAAACTAGATGATGAAAAAGGTCCCTCAAGTCAAGTCCATGAATTAGACATTCATGAAGACCCAAATAACAAGAACAAATGAGAATCTCTATCTAACAGGTGCATTTTTAGCCTGTAATCAAGAACCACACTGTCGATTCTAGTGAAAATTTTAAGTTTTTTATCAACACCCAGACAACAAGAAGAAATGGGTACCCAGAAAATCTTAAATTAAGCTTGATACTAAAACCACAAATTTGTTCACCTCTTCCGAAAATGCAGAGAAATTGGTGAAAGATGAAAGAACTTACCTTTAGTAAGGAAGAGAAAAGGAAGTCTTCAAACCACCCAAGCAGAAGGTTGATTCCTAATTTGGTTAGAGACGGGAAGATTTTTGAGAGATTAGCAGCAAGAGTTAAGCGGTTGGTAGCAAGGATGCTATCGGCAATGTTTCATAGGCACACGGTAAGGAAAATAAAGTCATCACAATTTCAGATGGTATTTTTACCCTACTTTTATTATAAAATTAAATTTCACATTACTTGAGAAATTTGGAAAATTTTTTGCAAAGATATCTAATTAATTTCACATTCTTAATTTCTTAACATTATTGATCTAGTTAATTTTTTCCTCATTAAAAATTCAAACTAATAGTTGTAAAGTTTAATTAGATCTCCTAAATAATTTCAATTCTAAATATGAATTATTTTTTGAATATCTAAAATCATAATATAAAAAATAAATATGCTTTATGAAAAAAATATTTATTAGTTATTATCCACATGACTAAAATAAAATATAAAATAATATCTATTTTATTCATGTAAACCTAAAAAAAGAATGATACAATACAATTTAAAAGTTTAAACCATTGTATCCTGCTTACTAGGCAAAAATCGCAAGGAGTCTAGTAATATTTACTTATTTCTTTTTCCTAATTTTATTTCTCTTTAATTGTTTGTAGGAAGTAAATTTTATTCAACCTAACAAACTACTCCAGATGATTGTTGAGGTGTTTCGAATACAATTGTGATAGTAACTAAAAAAAAAAAATTATTCCACCTTTTAAGGGAATGCTTCATATATATATATATATTTCCTTTTTGTGTTTACTCTTATCTTAAATAACATAAAATGTTATCTAGTAAAAAAAAAAAATCAACATAGGAAAAAGAATTAAGATTTATAATTAAGAATCATAAGAGAAGAAAAATACCTATAGCAATAAAGTTGAGAATGAATCAAGACATTTGAACCAAACAAATTAATATATATTAACTAAACCAAACAAATTAATGTATATCAACTAAACCAAATGAATTAATCAAGACATTTGAACCACTAAACCAAACGAATTAATATACATTAGGCCTAATAGAACGGCCTAATGGGAGAGTTGTTACTTGAGATGAAAGTCTAAGGTTCGATAGCATATTAATTAAGTCCTATTCCTACTCTCTTGTTAATTTTTTTAAAAGCAAAGAGTGTACATAGGTAGTTGGTCCAAAAAACTAGATAAAAGCAACTCCAATCATAAGAAGTCGATCTCATTATTTACTCTTCCTCTCTTGTTAAATTTTTTTAAAGCAAAGATTGTACATAGGTATTTGGTCCAAAAAAACTATATAAAAATTAATAAAATAGTAATATCAAGATTTTAATACATAACCACTTGAATATAAACAATTACATCAACCATGGTATCTAATGAAAACTTCCATTTTATGTTGACATTTTTTAATATTTGATAAATTAAGAAAGAATATGCTTTTTTCACAGTTTAGTAAATCTGTGGGTAATAAAATTTGTTTACCCACAATTTCAAATCTCTATGGCAAAAAATTATTTTTACCTGCACAATTTTTAAATCTGTGGTAAAAAAGAACTTTTACCTACCGAAAGGTAGCCGTGACAAAATAAAGTGTTACAAAAAAGGTTTATATGCCACAAAATTCAAAAATGTAGTAAAAACCAAGGTTTCACCACGGATTTTGCTATGTTGCAAATAGAATCATTGCCAAAAGTCACTTTTTTTTTTATAGTGATAATTTCTAGTATTTCATATACTATATAATTATCCTACTTGGTTAGTATCATAAAATAGTATGGATGCAATAGTGCAATTAAAATAAGTCTATAAATGTAACTGTTGACGATGAATACAATCTGGACAGGGTTACCTTCTCTTTTGTAGGTTTTATAGTTTTCTTGATTTACTAGTTTTACCGGTGCAAGAACATTGCTTCACCATCACTTTCCTCCTAATTAAGTACTCTCGAGAAGCTGTAGAGAAGTAAAATGAGAGACTAGATTCTTTGAGAAATACTTAAAATTTTAGAAATGAGATAGAAATGAGGGAATACAAGAATGAAATGGATGAGATGAAGGGGAAAGATGAGGGAGAATTCAAAAATTTTTTACATTTGGTTTGGAAATTTGGAAGAAGGGTCTAAAGTTTAAACCTAATATAATCTTTACATAATATAGCTTCAACATCTACATAAAAGCCTAAAACCTAATGCATTTAAAAAGATTAGCATACCAAAATAATGATCCAACTATTAGATTTGTTAAAATTGCTAAAAAAAAGTATCATGCCCAACATTGAAGGTAATTGGATATATTTGGCTACATGATATACCATAATTTCTACAAAGAAGCTCAAAAACTTCTTACACTACAAGTTATTTAGAATGACAAACACGGTTTTTATTTAATTGTATCTAAAACATCAAACAAATTATATTATAAGTTCATGTTCAATTTGCAATCTTGTATAATTATTATCATTTTAACATAATAAATTTTTTGAATTTGCCAAATATACTTAAAGGTATAAAGATAATTCAAATTGTTTGTCTCTAAAATAGAAAATTAAAAACCAAATAGAAACCATGACCATTGGCTCAAAATTAGAGTTAATTTGGAGACCAAATGTAAATCATACTTTTTGCCTCTACATTTTAGAAAGAAAAATGTAGATTCTAATTAGTCTCAAATATTTGAGACGGATTTGAAAATCTCTAAATTGTCTCTATTTAGAGACCAATTAGAGATAACATTTACCATTTCCAATTTTGAGACCAATTACCCAAATAAATAAACTAATAAAACTTTAGAGATGAACATATTGGTCTGTAGTTAGTTTTTAATTTTAGACAAACTAGAGACTAAAAATTCTTTTGTCTCTATTTAGTCTCAGATATTTGAGACGCATTGACCTCCGTCTCGATTTTGACTCTATTGGGAGACAAAATTGAGACAACATTACTTCGTCTCTATACTACGTCAACTTAGAGACTAAATAGAAACATTTTATTTAGAGACAAAAAATATACGACGCTAATTAGTCTCTAATATTAGAGACACATTGAGAGTTGTCTCTGTCATGATTCTATTTGGAGAAAAATTGAGACGACATTACTATCATCTCTATTCTACATCTATTTAGAGATCAAATAGAAACGTTTTGTTTAGAAACAAAAAATATTCGTCTCTCGTTTGTCTCAAATATCTCATTTTTAAATTTTTTAAAGTTGGTTCGTCTCTATTTAGTCTCAAATGGGTCTCTATTTAGAGATGAAATGAATACGTTTCAAAATTTTCGTCTATAATTTTCTGTTTTCTTGTAGTGTCAATATTTCTTGATTAGTAATTGTTTTGGATTAATGACAAAAATGCCCCCACTTCATGGTTTGTGGCATCGCCAATTTCTTGGCAGCAAAGATTCCTTTGACTAATCTTAACTCTCAACCAAAAAAAGAAGTTTTTCTCTTATATCAAATACTATTTCTAGGAAGATCCTCAGAGATGTGCTGACTAAATAATCAGGAGATGTGTTGATCATGTTGAGGCTAAAGATATTTTGAGACACTGTCATGAAGACCCTAGCTAGAGGCCACTATCAAGCCAACAGTACTGCTAGGAAGCTATTGAATGTGGATTTTATTGGCTTTCAGTATTCAAGTATGCACAAAAGTTTGTTAAAAGTTGTGATAGGTGTCAACGAGCTAGTAATATTTCCAAAGCCTCTAAAATGCCCGTAACAGTTTTTCAAGCTTGAGACGTCTTTGATTGTTGGGGAATTAATTTCATGGGACATTTCCCTAGCTCTTTTAGAAATAGATACGTTTTAGTTGTAGTTGATTATGCGTCTAAATGGGTGAAGGCATAAGTTTTGCCTACAAATGATGTTAGGGTAGTAATTAAATTTTTTAAGAAATTGTTCACCTATTTTGGAGTTCATAGGGTTCTCATCAGTGATAGAGGTACACACTTTTGTAATAACTAGTTAGAGAGGGTGTTGAAATGTTTAGGTGTTTCTCATATGTTAGCTACTCCATATCATCCCCAAATTAGCAGACTAATTAAGATGACTAATAGGGAATTGAAAAGAATCTTGGAGAAAGTGGTGAATCACACAAGAAAAGACTAAAGCACAACATTGGATGATGTTCTTTGGGTATATAGGACAGCTTACAAGACTCCTATTGGTATTACTCCTTATAAATTGGTTTATGGAAAATCACGTCACTTGCCAAGAGAAATTGAGCACAAGGCTTTTGGGCAATCAAGCTTGTAAACATTGATCTTTATGCCTAAAAACCAAGAGGTTACTACAGTTGAATCAACTTGAGGGATTGAGAAATGATGCCTATGAGAATTCTAGGATATTCAAGAAGAAGGTCAAAAGATGGCATGATCAGCACATCTTGACAGAAAGGGAATTTAAAAATCTGATAAGGTTCTTCTATTTAACTCAAGGTTAAGATTATTCCCAAGAAAATTGAGAACATGATGGTTGGAGCTGTTTTTGGTGACTAAAGTATTTCTTGATGAAGTAGTTGAGGTATCTCATCCAAGAAAAAAAAAAAAAGGACATTCACAGTTAATAGGAACATGTTGAAATTGTACTATGGAGAGAACACTGAAGATTTGCAAAGGACTGGTTGCACTTTCCATAACATGGAGAATTCTCCTACTTGATATTTCACTCTTTTCTTTTCTTCTCTTCTCATTACTTGTAGATAGCTTCCTATACTTCTTAAAGTTTTTCTTTTTATTTTTTTTTTACTTAACTTATGTCTTTTATTTTGAATGATTCTTTTGAGCTCTGAACAATGCTATTCTTCTATTCAAACAATTTTGCGCAATTGGCATTACACACTCGGGAAGAATCACTTTTCCTTTTCTTTTTTCTCCAGTTTCAACTTTTTGTTGGATAGTTTATTGTTTCAATTGTGGCCAATGAGGATATTGTCCAGTTCAAGTGTAGGGGAGAGGATTAGGTTTTACTTCTTGCAAAATATTTATTGAATTCCTTAGTATTTCTCTTGTTATTATTAGTGTAAAAATATACTATCTTTTTTTTTAATTTTTGGCATATTTGACTATTATGATATTGCTATTCTTGTTCTCTTGACATGAAAATTTGGTATGCGGTTGTTTTGACTAGGATTCTTAGTCAGACGTGTATATTTGATCTGATTTAGATTAATTCTTAAGAATTTGATTTGACTTTGTTTCGATTTTAGTAAATATTGTGACATTTTATTTCTTGGGAATGGATGAGAAATTTGGATGAAATATAAGCAAAGAATTTTGGTTTATTTATATTCTATGATCTTCTGATTAGTCCTTATTCTGGGCTTAAGCAAATATGGATTGGGGTAAGAAAATGAGAGAATAGAGTAAGGTAATGCAAAAGCTGAAAAATGATTATTCATATTTACTAGGTATTTGCATTACCTTACCCTTAGAAGAAAATAAGCATTTAATGAGGGTAATGTAAAAGTTAAAAAATCAGTAATTATCCATCTCCACTAGGCGATTATATTACCCTGCAAAAGTGAGCATTTGGACCAGTCTTATGTTTTCTACTTATATTGCAATGGTTTTGGAAGCCACATAACTTAAACTAATTCATTATTCCTTATATAAATCACTTGAGTCATGTTCTTGAATTAGGAGATGGTGGAACGTGTTGAATAAGCATAGACTTGTTTAATTCAACCTTGATGGCTTTGATTTTATCTACTCAAATATATTGGTTTACATAAGTTTAGCTTGGTTGAGTAATCTTGAATTGAATTCTTATCTCAAAAGAAAAAGAACATCTATATTATGATAGTCAATGTTACCAAAAATCTACTCTTGTTAAAAATAAGTTTTTTCTTGAGGTACTTATTATTAATCCTCAAATCACATATATAAGCAAGTGCACTCATCGAAAAGCATAATATAGGGAATCAACGAGTATCAATCCTCAAGGAACAACTACCATTAATTACATTTCATACATTGTTTAACCTACCAATTAAAGTGATGAAAGAAAAAAATAAGCAAAAAGATAAAAATACATACAACTCTTAGGAGAGAAGAACATGTATTTAGATAGATATTCTTGAAGATATAAAAATGGATTACTAGTAATTATCACAATTAATTACTACCTCGGCGTCATAATGGAATAACAAATAATCCAATTCTCTCCCAAGTCATGGACACACTATATTTCTAGCTAATTTAGTAGATCTCCCAATCATACCAAACAGCCAAAAACATGTGTGAAACTTATTCCTCAATCAATATCCCTATACTCTAGGAAATATAAAATATGACATTAGCTAATGACCCTATACTCCATGTGAAATCAACTAATCTTTGATTACTGAAGTCCTTTATACTTAACTTTCTTTCCCAAGTCTGTTAAGAAACAACACATATAAAATTAATGAATTGAAACCAACTCCTAACCTCTTTCCCAAGTTAATTAGACGAAAGATCCAATTGCACCAATTTATCAATAAATACAAGTAATTAAAAAACCAAAAATAATAATAAATTGATCAAAGAACTAAATTAGTTCAACATCATAAATCCAAAAATAGCATCAATTACAATAAAAGTATTAATCTCATCATTGTACAAGAAAAAGAAAGTAAATGTTTAAGAGAGAAGTTATAGACAAGTCCCTTTCTTTCTCCATTGAAAACTCTCTTGAAATAATACTCCTATTCTAATGAATTCTTCCTTGAAAGAATGATTTCTGATTTTGATCTATGGAATCCCCTATTCTTTCTTGTGTATTTTTCACTTATTTATAGCTCCCTTGGTTGCCAAAATAGTTCCCTAGAAGTTCTAGGCCATGCACAAGTCATTTACCAAAAGACTGCTTTAGAAACTACAAATTTTGATCTAAAAAACTAACTTTAAACCACCTTGAAACCCAAACTGGTCCAGCGCTAGGTGGGGCACGCTAGGCAACATCGAGTTAGCTCTGGTTCTCCTAGTTTACTATACTTTTTTTCCTGTTTTGCCCTGTTTTCTTAGAATTGAGCCAAGGCCGGTTAAATTGCCTAAGCAGGCATCGGTTCAGCACTAGAATTTGTACAATTAATGTCCAAATTCTCCAATTTCTGCATAAAAAAAAAAAACCTTTCCATAGGCAAAATATCAAATAGAAAGGGAATTAACTAGCTATTGCATCAAAAACATCACAAAATCACCCTAAATAGCTAAGAAAATATAGGTATATTTAGGCCATATCAATGGTAGCATAGCCCATTAGGAGCAATCTCTTTCTTATTTATTCCACCACTGGGCTTGCTCGAATTTTTCTTCTTCTTAGCATTCTTTTTCTTCTTAGAAGTAGCTAAAGAATTAACCAACAAGACTACATTGCTTTCTTTCTTGATAGAACTCTCTATAGTCTTGAGAAGTTTAATCAACTCAGGTAAAATAGATTCAATTTTGTTCATCTAGTAGTTCATCATGAATTGTAAAAAACTTTTCAGTACTAATTGAAGAATTAAATCAATGCTTAACTCGTGATCCATCAATTACCAAAGTGATTTAAGCTTCTCTATCAAGCCAAGCATCTTTAGTTTTTGAGTTGCCATTAAAGCACACTCCATCATCTTAGAAGGGAACATATGTTTGAAAGATCTTATATCTTTCTATTCTAGCTCGTTCATCGAACAACTTTCTTATGTGGAAGATGATGGTACAAGTATCTATATGCTCATGTTGCTTCTAAAACTCAAAGTTCATTAACACTAGTATGATGTTAGATGTTTTGTCATTGTCTTTTTTATGTTTCTTATGGACATCGTGCTATTTAGTAGGAGCATCCTTAGTTGGAGAAGGTGGAATAGGAACATCTAACATGTAGAGCAACTTCTTCAACTTGAGAACAATTCTTAAGTTTATATACTAGTCTGAAATGTTGAACTTCGTTAGCTTGTTCATTTCTAAAATACTACATAGGTTCAAATTAGTTGTCATGATACAAATGACCTAGATGAAAGATAAAAGATATCAGACAATGTATATGCATATAAGATGCATTTAATTAGGTCTTTAATTAGATACATTTTAATTCCACTATTTTATATTTAAGGAACCTTGAGCTATAATTGATGGAAGTTAGATGATAAAAGCATACAATAAAAATAATAGAGAAAGACAGGACACACAACCCTATTTGTTTGAAACAAAAAATAGTAAACAGGCATATGCCAAAATAAATTGGTCCATTATCCATAACTGAAACATCATGCCAAATTACATGCTCAAAGCATAATAAAAATCAAACACAAGTGTATGATCCAAAATCCAATCATGTATTGGTAAGGTTATTTTAGTAAGTTTTTTTTTAATAAAAAAAATAGATCTAAAAGAATACCATATAATTTGCAAATAATAATAATAATAATAATAATAACAAACAATTTGTCATTTTAAGTTAATTATTTTAATTTTTGGAAACAAATTTGTGCTACCAAACTTTCATCTAGAATTGCATTTACAAATCTCTAGAATTCAATAATTCCATAATAGCATCCGAGACTGCATCTAAAAATGCATCCACAAACCCCTGATTGCTTTTAGATTTACCTCTAGATTTGTGACCACAAGTATCTAGTTGCTTTTGGATTTTATTTTGTACGTCCAAAACTTTATGTAGAATAACATAGATCAGGATAAAACCCAAAATTCTTAGGAAATCATAGAACTGTGATTAGAAACAATTAGTCTAAACACACAGAGACATGTTTATCTTACAAACGACATTGAATCTTCTCAAGTTCAAATAACAGAAGCAGTTTAAAAACCATTAAATTGCAGAAAACAAAGTTGTTCATAAGCAACATTATTTTTTTCGATTTCTAGATTTCAAAACTGATCTATGCAAAGATCTAGATTGTTAAACACGTTAATTTGTATCAACATACTCCTATGGTTATTGTCATAAGTAGATCATGTAGCAAAACAACACATATATGGATTTTATAGACCCTTTGCTAGATAAAACTACAACAACACATATATGTACAAAAACTCTCCAAAATCGATTATTTGAATCATTAAATTAGTTATAAGATATACTTATGTATTTTTAATGATTATATAAGAATTAAAGAATTGAAAATAACCTATGAAATCAAATCAACACACTCAAATGACCCATAATATCATACATATAAAAGATTGCTCTAATATACTGTTAGGTTTTAGTAGCAATGAATAGTGCACAGTGGAAAGTAACAGAGGAAGGATGGAAGCTGAATCTTGGACAAAAGGATCACTCATATATAAATAAAATGAATCAAAAAGGGAAAGATTGTGGTATGCCTTTCAAAACTTGCAATTTTTTATGATAGAAGCACCATAATCGCGACTGAACTCACACTATGGATCAACCTTCTTTGATGTTTCACTGCTTTAGAACACCAAACCCATGACAAGACCCAATGCCATGGATCAAGCCTTTTTTGTGTTATTCGTAGATCAACCATTACATCCCAAGTGGAAGGACGACTCTAGTACTATCCACACGAGGGTGGCACTCAAGTAACAACATTGTTAGCCAGTGCTAGCAGGCTTGGTGGCAGCTAGGGTAGTTTTGAAAAAAGTAGTAGATGGTCAAAACTTAAGGTTTTGTGAACTAAGTTCTCTAGAACATCTCTTCTAGCTGGCAACTCTTTTAAATGAGCTATTTATAGGCACTTGTAGAGCTTAGGGTTATGCAAATAATTGCATTTAAACCCTAGAATTATAACCAGTTTATAATTCACCCTATAAGACTATTTTTTTTCTCTCAAAATAATCTTAGAATATTATCTTATAATGTCTTGAGCACTAAATTCTCTATCTTGTGCAACCTATTAGGTTTTTTGATCATTTGGTAGTAAAATACGAACTACTCCTACCAATTGTAGGATTACCAATCGTCAATAATTTGAATTAATTCATTAATTATCTAATTAATAAATTCTTATTAAGTAGATCAAGAGTGGCATCTAGTAATGCATCATGACCATCTAAAACTCCAGAAAATCAAGTGGTTTGACATGAACCTTTCAATAGTAAATACTAGTGCAATAACTCTTTCTATCGTACTATATCTCACTTGGTCTAGAGCATGAAATTAGTGCCACTTCCATTTAGAGTATTATTAATTCTAACCCGAATTTTTAATACTTGCTCTCGAAATCCATTGCTTATTATATGTATCATCTTGGAATTGTTTATATCACATAGTCGCCTTAGTCAATGACTTCTTGAGTGATAATTCCCTACAAATGACCATAAGAAATACTCATTTTCTATTATGAGTAATGAATCATTTGTTAACCCTCTCAACTACTTTTATTTGCTTCATATTACACCTAATGTCCATCATATATGGGCAGTTTCTATGAGACTCAGAGGATTGGAATCAAAGTACAACACTTGGAAAATAAAAGTACTTTGGAAATCTCAAGTCTAAAGATACGTGCACATGTATTATAATGAGATTATATCATTGGCACTAAATAGCTATCCATGAGATTATCACACGGCTAGGTCACCAATGTACTTGCTCATCCAACAATCATCCATATATTAACTTTAAGTATCTATGTACCTACAGATATGAGAACCACTACATGATCAGACAAAGAATATAACATGTGCCAATCATTGCATATTAATAATGTGTTGGCGCATTAATACTATGATTAGGACAATATTATAACATGTGTTTGCTTAGCTTTTAGAACAATATTTCAAGTAAATATAAGTATTTTTTTAATTTTACTTTTAGATTTTCCTTAATTATATTTAATGCCAGGGTGCATATTTATTATTTTATTAACAATGTTATTATTATAAATTACTTGGATTAAACCGTATAAAAATAATCATTAAATGGTTATTATGAATATATTTTTATTTGGTGAAATTTTTATTAAATGCCTATATTAAAAAATAAATTTCAGTAATGTTTTTACTTAAATGGAAAAAGAAATTCAATATTTTTTCAAACCAATTTTTTAATGTTCAATCATTTTTCCTTTTCCTCTGATTTTATTTTTATATTTGGTTGACATTTCATCTTCCTTTAATTAGAATGCAATTAGCTAGCGTTATCCAAGAGCGGAGAGCTATAGCCGTATAAAAGAAGGCCCAACGCAACCATCAAGAACTAATGATACGAGACTCGGGGCACAATTTAGTAACTCTTGACCCTTTCAATCAGCTCGCATTATGGGTTCATAGTCGCAGGATCAAATTTTACTCATCTGTACCCTCAATTGAGGCCGAGTTGAAGCACCTAATTTCTCCAATTAGCAACTCCACTCGCAAAATAGCAAAATTCCAAGAGCTAATTGTTAGTTAATAGATCGATATGCTTATGTGTCAACCAGATTAAACCCTTAGAATATTTGAAAACGAATCATACATTTGTATATATCATCTTCACCAATAAGATCCTTGAAGTCTTTGGCCTTCTGGTAATGCTCCAGGCCCCCAAGTCTTCTTTAATATAATCTCCCTGGACTAGAAAATTACTAATCGTATTTTTCTTTTTCTCTTTGTTGATGGTGGACTCACACAAAAACTGAGAACAAGAACGTTGTTTCTCACATATATCAAAAATAGAATCATAAACCAATATGTATAGTTGACTCTACCTTAAAATACAAATCCTGATAGAATAAGAAAAGTATAGTTGGGTACAACTATTTTCACTTATCCTATTCCATCTCAAATACGATTTTAAGTTTCCTGCAATTTTTTATTAATAAATTATAAATTATTATTGTCCCATAATTAGGAGCTACTGAAGGGACCTGACCAGATATAATTAGACTAAGCTCCAATAAATTATTTTGTCAACAAAAATAATTTATTAATTACGTTCCACTCCACTAAAAGAATGTAACTGCACTATTAGTCTAATCGCAATTACTGGAGTTAATAATTATATTCAATAATTGATCGATCCAACAAATAATCCCCGTCAATCAATATAATACTTTGAATGAGGCAGTATGACCACAGTGCCCCTCATTCAAATCCTCAATTCTCATCTTCAAATTGATTGTACCATGTGGACACGTCACACTTACAAATTGAATTCAATAGACACTATTGAATTACTGAGCTCAAATTTAACTGTCCCTTAGAAGAACTCATGAGGAAATGAAATGATCTTGCCTATTAATGGTGACGGATTCTGATAGGGGCTAAATTAGTCATACTTTTCCTAGTTATTCGAGGCTCTTTTGTGATATATTTTATTCAATAACTAGTCATATTAATTCATATTTGAGATTTTACCCTTGGAAAGGTATTTTGTTCATTATTTCAGATTTTATAGGTAAAACGAAGTAAAAACATCACAAAACAGAATAGAGGCGGCGTCGGCCAGGACAGTGGAGCCGACGCTGGCCATGCACTGTTTACATGAATTTCGAGACGATAAAAAATTATCAGAGCATAGCAAAACAGAGTGGAACTGTCGCCAGCTCCAAGAGCCAAGGCGGCCCCAGCTGCATGCTGGATTACATTGTACGGAAATTAAGAAAAAAATCGATGAACAAGTGGAGAAACAAAACACAACTGGTGCCGGCTCCGAGAGCCAAGGCGGCACCAGTTGTGCCCTGAAGTTAAGGCGGTGCTTTGATTTTTCTACGCGGTTTTTGGTAATTTGTGGAGTTTTAGTATCTTCCAACCTCTACTCAGCCAAGAACATTGTACCAACGAGTTTAGGCACTTCCTAAGCCTATAAATAGATAGAAAACACAAGGGAAAAGAGAGAATTCATTTATCATCACAGAAAATCACTCAAGTCAAAGGAGTAATTCTTCAATTCAAGGAGGGTTGTGCAAGAAGGTCTTCAAAGGAAGAAGAATGAGGCTTGTCTATGAGTGCTTTCTTTTACTTTCTTTTATTTTTCTTAAACAATGATATGTTAATTTTTTTATTGTAATTTGACATTGTTTTTTATATTCATGATTTCTAAAGTTATTTGATCTTTTGATTAATTGATTGTTTTCTTGGTATTTAATTATTTATGCCTATTACGAGATTAATTTGTTGTTTCTTCCCATTAACTTGCTTGGAAAAGGGGTTGATGGGGGCTTCTATTCATTGATTTCATATTTGTTGTCTCTTAACTTGCTTGGAAAATAGGTTAATTGCTAAGAACAAGGTAATTAAAGGTTAATTGATGTCTGTCAGGAATGGATTCATTGGTTAATTTCATGTTTTAAGTTTGCCAGGAATAGAAATTTAATCAAATGATTGTGTTTAATGCATCTTTTGGGTAAGACTGGTTGAGACAGGAATGTGGTGCTAAGTTATCTAGAAGATAGGGATTCATGGATTCGAAAAGAAGTGAGTCTATTTTAATCCTTCATAATGCCAAGAGAATGATTAGTTATGAGAATGATGAGGTACTTTAAGATCATGTTTGTCAAAACAATGGTTTGAGTTACATACTTCTCCATCCTTGATATGTATATATTTTATTTTTTTATTTTTTTATTTTAGTTTCCTTTTTATTTCTTTTTCACTTTATCGAGTTGGTTAAATGATTAAAGAAATGTGACTAATGTATACTTGTTTCTGGAGGATCGACACTCGTTTAAACCCTATACTCGGTTAATGATGAGTATGATTGCTCATATGTGCAATTTGGGTTTAACGTTTTAGTGTAAACTTGATTGGGAATGTGCTTAGTTTTTATATGATTTTTATACCCAAATCCATATGCATCAGATTCCATATTGCATAATAATTATTTCATACTTATTTCACTTTAATTTTCAAGATACCGAGATATTGATTATTTAGTTAATCTCACTCTTTGGTAACTTAAGGAACTTCAAGTTAGTAAATTTAAATAATTGTTTGTTCAGGATTAAGGTATTATGTACGACAATCTTTTAATGTTTCATTTGTGTGGTCTATTCCACAAATAAACATTGATGGTCCATCCAATATATTAAAATATATCCTTAATTTTATTACCAAAGCCAAAGACAGACTTCGATAAAATTAAGACGATCTCACCAAAATAAATTGTCCAAATTTACTTTAGACCACGGATAATTTATTTCGAATTAAATTATAAATTAAGTCATTTTGTGTTTAACAAATAAACACTTGATTTATAATATCTAAATAATTTGTTGACAAAACAGTCTCATACATATAAACATATAAATATATACTTTATTTAATTTCAAAATACAAATATTGTATTTACTCAATAGGCATATCTAACGAAATTCTCCCACTCGTCCTAGAGTAAATGGGACATGTCAGAAATACTCATACTTTCTATATGAATTCCAAAAATAGTTACAAGTAAACTTTTAGTAAAAGGATCAGTAAGATTTTCAGCTGAAGAAATCTTGCATACTTCTACATCTCCGCATTGAACAGTCTCCCTAAGTAGGTGATATTTACGTTCAATGTGTTTACCACGCTGATGGCTGCATAGTTCTTTTACATTTGCCACTGCACCATTGTTGTCACAATACAAACTAACGGCTTGAAATGCAAAAGGAACCACTTCAAGTTCTATCAAGAACTTCTTCAACCATACTGTCATCTTAGCTGCTTCACAAGTTGCCACATATTTAGCTTCCATTATAGAGTCAGCAATACAAGATTATCTGATACTTCTCCACACAACTGCACCACCACCTAAGTTGAAGACAAAGCTTGAGGTGGACTTGCAAAGATCTCTATTAGCTTGAAAATCAGAATCAAAGTAACCTATGGGTACCAATTCTGGAGTTGAGTAAACTAGTATATATCCTCGAGTTCTGTGAAGATACTTGAATATATGCTTCACTGCTATCCAATGTTTGTTTCGATCCTAGGTTTAACTGATATCTAATGACCATCCCAATAGCATGACAAATGTCTGGATGAGTATAAAGCATAGCATACATGAGACTTCCTATAGCTGATGCATAAGGAACTCGTTTCATGTACTCAACTTCATTAGGAGTTTTAGAACTATACTTCTAAGATAACTAAATTCTATGTCTAAAAGGCAATTGACCTTTCTTGGAATTTTGCATTGAAAATCCCGCCAATATTTTGTCAATATATGAAGCTCGTGCCGGTCCAAGCTAGCAGTGTTCTTTTTCAGTCAAGTGACTGTATTTTGCTGGAATGGACATCCAGTTGTTGTTTGGGTATAGAGAAGGAGGAGTATCTTACCCAGTAGGCCGATCACCTACTTTTGTCAGTCTGCACAAAGTGTGGCATTCTGACCGGCGGTATGCACAAAGTGTGGCGTGTTGACCATGCGGTTATAGCGCCCAACGTGTGGTAACCCATGATCATTTCTTTTGAGTGGTTAATTTTATTGATTATTTATGGTTGGAAAATCCAAAACACCACTCTTGCTTTTGACTAATGATTATCGCTTGCCAGTGATCTCTTATAAACAATTTTATACTTTGCATTCACGAACTGTTTTCTCCCGACACTCAAGCACACACGAACTTACTGAGATTTCTATCTCACCACCATTTTTACCATGATTTCAGGTCGATCCTTCTGTGGGGATGAGTAGCTAGAAATTGCTTTCATTGGAAGATTTTCTGATAATTTATTTTGTGTAATGTTTTGGGGAGATGAGAGTGGATAAATTTTATTATGGATTTGTTGTTGGTATTCTTGGATTTATTTTTGGGATGTAATAAATTTTAAGTTCAATTATCATTTTTATTTCGCTATTTTATTTGTGTGACCTAGTTATAAAGACCCCTTATTCTTTGGATGGGGCGACATCCCCAGCCTTGGCGGGCCTAGGTAGCGGGGTGTTACAGTATCTAACTAGACATTTCTACACTAGGTCTAATAATTTCACATAAACTAAGTTTGTATGACATAATCTTCTAATCCAATCCATAAAATTAGATTCTACCATAGTGAGAGCTACTATAGTCTCCCACTTGTTTTCGGCTTAGGGTTGCTGCAAAATCATTCTCCTTTCTCGATCTATGCACTCAATCAAAATTGAATTCTACTAGGAATTCTTACCATTGTGCCTGCTTAGGAGTTAACTTCTTATGGGACTTAAAAAATATATTGGCCACATTGTCTGTCACCACTATAAAATGTGCACCCAACAAGTGGTGTCTCCATACCATGAAATAATACACCATTGTTGTCGTCTCTTTTTCATGAGTCGTGTACTACTGCTCACGTTTATTGTGCTTCTAACTTTTAAATGTTGTTAGTTGTTTGTCCTACATAAAAACACCCCTAATAGTTATGTCAGAGGCGTTAGTATATACCTCATACTGGAGATTGAAGTCTAGGTACTTCAAAACTGGTTTTGAAGCAATGGCTTGCTTCAAACTTTAGAATGTCTCTTCATACTTAGCATTCTAATCCCTTTTGATCCTTCTTCAACAAGTTTGTTGGTGGGGTAGCCATCTTGGAATAGCCCTCCATGAACCATCTGTAATAATTTGCTAAGTCCCGAAATGATCGCAATTCTGGAAACTTTGTCGGGGCTAATCAATTCGAAATAGCTTTTACCTTTTTATGGTGTATCTTAATCTAGTTCAACTAATCACATACCCAAAGAAAAATGATCTCCATTCTACTAAACTCACATGTCTCATTCTTTATGTACAACTCGTGTTTCCTAAGTCCCTGGAATATCTTCCTTAAATGTACCATATACTCCTCTAAGATTTTGTTTTACACCATAATATTGTCTACATATATCACCAAGAACTTATTCATTGCAGAAATTAGCAATGGCATTGATTAGACCAAATGGCATAACCGAAAATTTAAATGAGCAACACCTCGTTACCACTATGGTCTTGGACTTATCTATTTTGTCAATCCACGCTTGCAAATAGCCCATTCAAATATCAATATTCATGAAATACATCACTGTCACCAACCAATTAAACAAGTCTCTAGCATTCAAGATTGGATACTTGTTCTCAACTGTCAGCTTGTTTAATGTCCAATAATCTACACAAAACCCGAGTAACCATCTGTCTTTTTCTAGAAAAGTGTCAGGGCTTTCGATAGAACCATCCAACCTACCTCTAGAAGCTTCTTGAGTGACTTCCACAACTTCTCAAACTCAGTAGGTGACATGCAATAGGGTGCTTGAGCTAAAGGAATAGTATTCGAGATCAACTCAATCTTATGATCCATTGCACGTCTCGAAGGTATACGCTTGGGCAACTTTTTAGGTATCATATCAGTAAAGTTATCAAAAACATTAGCTATCTCATATAGGACCTTCTTAATCTCCACCAATGCAGCTAGGTAACATTCACAATGTTTCTAAACTTGATTTGTAGGATGGATACTATCTTGGCAACTCATCTATGATCATCACACCCCAACATGTGGCATAACTGCTATATTTGCTACCACCAAGAACTCGTTCCTAAGGATAAGATCAAAGTTATCTAATAGAACTACCATGAGATTGTTGTTGCTTTGCTAATTCCCAACATATAAATTTCATACTTGTCGTCCCCTGTACTAGCTTGGCTTTTGAGCTCACACCTTTAACTGGCTTGAATGCTCAACAATATTTAGCGCTACTCATCTCATCTCACGGTTTACCACAAAATTGTGGGTTGCTCCCGAGTCTATCATAGTCAGCATCTCATTCCCATTTACTTGAACTTTCACACACATCAACCTACAAGGTGTAGCCTTCTCTACAAATATGGCATTCAATAACTGTAGTGGATTGATATATAGTTTTGTCCATCGTTGGCCCTCTTAGACTTAGGTCGCACCAAGCTTCTCACAGTTCTTATTCTTCTTGAGGCAGTGTACTACATAATAAGGACCCCTACACATATAGCAGTCGTCTTCTAAGGCCTCATTAGGTTTAGGACCTCCGTCCTTTCCTTTTTAATGTCCTTGCCTTGGAGAGATTTTCCCTTCCCCTTAGCATTACTCTTTTGTACGTTTCTTTAGGTCAACTTTCTTGCCTTGCCTAAGACAAGACATCACCTTTTTATCCACCAAGCAATCTGCATCCACCATCGCCTGTGCTAGGTTCTAAACTCTTTGTCACCTCAACTCCATCTAAGCCCGGGATTGCCATCTAGTCATGAAGTTGAAAAGCTTGTCTTCCTCAAATATCTATGTCACGTCCAACATCAACACATTAAACTACTTTCCATAATCTAGTACGAAACCAATGTGTTTGAGGCTCCTCAAGGCCTCTCTTGCCAACCACAATGTATTGCTGCTTTAGTTTCAATTTGAGCTCCTCCCAGTCTACAATCTTAGGCAAGTTCTCATCTATCAAACTTGTACTCCACTACACTTTGGCATCTGCAACTAAATGCATAAAAGTAATAATCATATTATCCTCATTAGGTATATGAGCAGCTATGAAGTATTACTTCATATCCCACAAGAAGTTTTCAAGCTCTTTGGCATTATGTTGTCTGCCAAATGCATTGGTTTTTGGCACATAAAGTGTGCTTGATCAAGGTTAGGTCAACCATGATATCCTTAATCTCTAGGTTTGTGCTAGAGCTAGCTCCATTATCTCGTGACTCTACCTGAGCTAGTCTGTGCCCCATGTCTATAATCCACTCACAATAGATATTGATGGTCTGAGTCAGGTCTTTCACACGAGCTTATGAACCATCTACTCGAATTAGCCTCAACGAGTCCACATGCTGAGATTGGATGCACACTCTTCCAAGTTTCATACCTAAGTGTAGAGTTGATTTCCCAATAATGGGGAATCTTCTCTAATATCTTCAAAGCCTACAGTTTAAGTCAAGAAAGCTAACGTAGCTTCTGCTTGAGCAAGTCAATCAACAAAATCTACCATTGAATTGCCCTCCAATACGAACCGTCCTCTGATACCACAATTGTCATAAAGTTAAATCCGTTATCTAAACTCAGACACTTGCACCAACAACAACTCAATCCTGGCTAAATCAAGCTACTCAACCTTATCAACCAAACAAGTATAATAACAAAGTGCAAGTAAATAGAATATACTCAAATCATCATTTCAGTTTATTTACCCAAATATCACAAAATATGATTCACTTGCTACCAAACATCCTAATCATTGTCACAACCATAACCCGTTTACGGCGACAGAAAATGAGAACAAATTACACTTGATCAGCATCCTAGAATCATGTACAACTAGAATTAGGATTAGCATTTGGTTTGCTAAAATTGGTCTGAATAAATGAGGAGCTAATTGATATTCAGTATGTTGGAACATAATTCTCTTTCCATTTCCGAATGGTTGATAAAATTAAGGGTTAAATTAAAAAAATAAAATAAACAAAAACTTGTAATCTTATATGATTGACAATCAGGTACTTAAATTTTTAATTTTAATAATTAAGTATCTATCCTTTTATAGATTGACAATCAAGTACTTAAATTTTTAATTTTGACAATTAGATACTTATATTATTATACAATTGATAATTGAGTACACAATAACGGAATAATTAACAATTTAACGAAATAACTTATAAGTTCCACTGGTCAGATTTAAAAATATGAATGTATGAACATCACACACGGTTCTATATGGAATAATTAATTATTCTAATATTGCGTGCCAAATTGTTAATAGCATAAGAATACAGGAACCAAATTGTCAAAATTAAAAGCTCAGATACCCTATTATCAATCAATAAAAGTACAGATATCTAATTGTCAAAATTAAAAGTTCAAGTACCCAATTATAATCGTATAAGAGTACAATGGTTTTTAATTTAATCCTAAAATTAAAGTAGGAAAAGTTTTTTTACACAAAAGCTTATTGAGGAAGTAGGGAAAAGCCTTTCTACGCAAAAACTTAGGGAGAGGCTTTTTGTGGGGAAGTTGAAATTAAAAAACGAGGGAAAAAAAAACTCGAAAGACTGTTTTGCTTAGCTTTTAGAACAATATTTCCAGTAAATATAAATATTTTTATAATTTTACTTTTAGATTTTCCTTAATTATATTTAATGCCATGGTGCATATTTATTATTTTATTGACAATGTTATTATTATAAATTACTTGGATTAGAACCATATAAATATAATAATTAAATGGTTATTATGAATATACTTTTATTTGGTGAAATTTTTATTAAAAGCCTATATTAAAAAGTAAATTTCAGTAACTTTGTTACTTAAATGGAAAAAGAAATTCAATGTTTTTTTCAAACCAATTGTTTAAAGTTCAATCGCTTTTCCTTTTCCTCTGATTTTCTTTTTATATTTGTTTGACATTCCATCTTCCTTTAATTAGAATGCAGTTACCTAGCATTATCCAAGAGCCATAGCCTTATAAAAGAAGGCCCAACCCAACCATCAAGAGCTAACGATACAAGTCTCGGGGCATAATTTAGTTACTCTTGACCATTTCAATCAGTTCGCATTACATTACGAGTTGATAATCACATAATTGAATTCTACTCGTCTATACCTTCAATTGAGACCGAGTTGAAGAACCTGATTTCTCCAATTAGCAAATGTACTTGCAAGAAAGCGTAATTCCAAGAGCTAATGATACAAGTTTAATCATAGCCAAACTCGTGCATTGTTTGGATAATTTACTTTAGTTCTGCAGTTACATCAACTATTCTTAGCACACGCTAAAATCTACCTATAAAACCCTCAAAATCACACTATTTCTTCATCTCATCCCGCATCAATCAGCAGATTAATTTTCGTGTATAGCTCTCCATCAGAAAAGCCAAGATGAGTTCCAGCGGCAATGGCCTCAGTTTCCTCCTCCTTCCTTGCTTGCTCACTTCTGTGCATTTCAATGTCTGCAATGGCCTATCCCCCCTTCCGTGTGGGTTTCTATACTTTCACATGTCCATCTGCTGAATATATGGTGAGGCAAGCATTAAACAAAGCTGTTTTTTGAAATCCCAAATTTCAAATTTTTAATTTTTAATTTTATCGAACAACTCTTTGATATAAATTTTCCTATTTTTTTTAAAAATAATAAATCGATTTTTAGGTCAATGGAATAGCCAACCATGCTATTGATTTAATCAACGAATTGGACGGCAAATGTACGGCAAATTTGAATTGTAAAAAATAATTAAATTGTTAATGGGTAATTTTGTATATATTATATTAAGAAATTCTTAAGAGGATTACTATAAAAAGTCAAATCAGAAGTGCAAAAATCAATTTCTTTTTTTTTTCACGTGATGTGGAAAATGTCATTAGATTGTTTGAGTCATGAAGTTATTTTTAACAAAGTTGAACTTTTGCTATTTATGGAAAGAAAAATATAAATAATAAGCCAATTACATAAAATAATCTAACCATTAGATAAAAGCCAATTATTAAATATGATTACATAAATCGTATTTTTATTAATTGTAGTTATAAAAATAAAAGTAAAAATATAATAATTTTTTGCGTTTAACAACTTTATTTTGAACGTAATTTTAAATTGTAAAATGTCCAAAATAATTTTTACATTTATTTATATAAAATGAACTTTGATTAACTATCTCCTTTAACATTTTTATGATTATTTTATCAATTTTATTTATATTAGGAAATTAAAAGGTATGAAACATAATTTTCCAGACAAATAGAATAAAAAAGGAAAATATTTAATTTTTATTAAAAAAGATGTAAAATTTCATAATATAGAAATAAAAATAATAAGAAAAGATAAATAATACGTTAGATTTTATTAGTATTTATTGTATATTATTGGAAATAAACAATTAAAAATTACAATTGAGACTAGCCACTGCCCTCAATTGTGGAAAAAAAAAAAATCATGATTCAAAACGTTCAAGTTGCAGTTCTATTTGCCAAACGACTCAAGAAACTACGTATAGATCACAAATATGCTTTTGAGTAGGGGTGGCAATATTGAACACGATACGCCAACACGATACGAACATGACACGATTATAGCGGGTTAGGGTTGGGGTTTCGTGGGTTCGGATCGAAATAGGTCGACCCGTTTAACTTTAAACGTGTACAGGTCATAAACGGGTTCAACTTGTTTTAACCCGTTTCAACTCGCGAACCCATTTAACTTTTTTTAAATATTTATATTTAATACTTTTTGTAATATCCTACAAATTTTACTATAGAAAATTAGATAATTTAATTTTTTACATGAATTAATTGAATTAAATTTTATTATATGAATTAATTAAATTGTTTGTGTGTCTATTTTGTTTAATTATATGAGACATCTTAAAGAAAATAAATGATGTTAATATGGTTATTTGCTTGATATATAGTAAATGAATCATTCTTAATTAATTATTATTTAGTGTCTATAATAATAATATTAGTACGAGTTGATAAGCAACGACCTTACACGAGTCTAAAGGAGAAGGTTAGACCTTTAGGAAATAACGTATGTAATATGCCTATAGGCCGAATCGAATATAGAATGAAAAGAAGCTCGTGTGGTGCATTTACTAGAGGGTAAAGTTCACTCAGCATCGATTGACCAGTTCGTATACTATGCTATTTCTGACATTGAGACAAAGACAATTTGAATTACACCCTACAAGGACAAGCCTTTCTTTCGTGCTCGTTTTTTGCTCTCCATTTGCTCTTTAAAATTCCTGGCATGCTACGACAAAATTGTTGTTCTAAATATCTAGAGAAAATAATTTCTTGAATAATCCAATTTTATTGCAAAATTACATTTGTTTAGATTTTTAAGATTAAATCTTATGAATTTATTAAGATCTCTAAATATTTAACGGGATAGTTTGTTATTTTATTGGTTATTTATGACTTTACGGACTATTTTATTAGTTTTTTAATTTTATATAATTTGATTTGATTTTTTCAATTTTTTTTGTGTAATGGTGCACAGATTGACGGGTTTAGTAGGTATTCGGGTTGACGAATTTAGTAATTATTTATTTAATTTTTGTGTCTAATTGTGTCATGTCGTGTCAACCCGTTTTATAACACGAACACGACACGAAAATAAATGGGTTGACACGACACGACACGTTTATTAATCGGGTCGTATTCGGATTGACCTGTCAAGTGTAATTATCTCAAGTTGACACGATTCGCCAACCCGAACACGACACGATTACCACCCCTACTTTTGAGTTATACAAATGCTCTCCAAACAAGCACCTACAAGACTTGGCAATCTTTAAAAGATCTTTTATTTTATCATTTTTATTGTATTACAAAATCGTAAAATTTGTATCAAATTCAAAACTTACTCCCGCATAAAAGTTACTTCTTAGCAAACTGGGCTTAGCAAGTCAATCTTTTAATTTTCCACCAGTTGGGGAGTACAGAAAAGTAGCAAGAAAGGTTCTCCCAATCCCACGTTGTAAAATATCATATTGTATTCTATCAAACAAATGTAGCAAAAGCATTTTGTCACGAAGTTGGTAATTAATTAAAAATTGATTTGACTCCGTTCAATTAACCTTGTAACAAAGTCTTTTCATATTGTTACAGCTTACAGAAGAGTTTTCACTCAGATATTCATCTATACATGCAATAAAAAGATTATTCACACTTGAGTGCAATTTCTTGAATCAATCTCAACAAAGAATGAAAGGAACTTGAAAATCTAAAGGGCAGGGCAATGATGATCAGTTCAGGAAATGGCAATTTTTCCTGATTTCCCCCTCCTTGCCAATGAGGACATCAATGGAACCCATATGTACCATTGCAGCAGCAAATTTGGATGCCCATTTCCCACCAGGTTTAGCATTTTCTAAAACCAGTTTAGCAGTGGAAGAACTGCTCAACAATGTCTGGTCAGAGGTCAGTAGCCCGCTATGGGTCTTCAAGTTCACGTAGTATTTGTTATCCAAGCGATTTGGTGTTGCAACATCAAGATTCACAGTTGGATTAGCACCATTGTTGCTTGCTGGAGGGCACTTAGTTTTCAAGAAAGCAGCATATGCAGGATGTAATTCAGGGTCTTGTGGATGAGTCGCATTGAAGGCGTAAAGCCGGTTTGAGAAGGAAGAACAATGCGAGACACCAATAGAGTGAGCACCAGAAAGAGTAACCATTTCATCAAGTGATAATCCTTTCCTTTCGAAACTGGACTGAAGTTGCTTGGCATTGAAGGAAGGAGGAGGAAGGTTTTGTCCAACTTCAGAACTCAAAGAAACACGTCCATCACGGCGTCCAGCAGGCACCGCATAGCTTATTCCTCCCAATTTATGGGCACTGTCACGAGCAGCAAATGCAAGAATGTCTGCACATGACACAGTTTTTGGGCATACAGCTTCTATTTCAGCTTTTGCTTCGTCAATCACCTCGAATCCTCGTAAACTTGGGTTATTGGCCGGATGCTCTTTCTCAGCTGCTGGTCTCCCTGGTACAGTGTCCAGTAGCACAGAACCATCACAGCCCTGAATTATCAGAAAACATCAAATGATCAGCAAATGAAAAGACTAGGAAAATATTTTGTGGTGGGAGTCATTAATGTGGGGAAAGAATTTTAGCATACCCGAACAAAGCAGTCATGAAAATGCATCCTGATTAGCCCAGCAGCAATGCCTGGATTTCTCGACACGGCCTTGTTCACAGCTTTTCTCACAATTGCCTCAGCAGCAGGACAAGATTTTAGGTAAAACCCTACTGTAAGTCTTGGAGAAGCCGTAGTAGATTCAAATGAGAAAATCATACAAAAGAGTAATAAAAGCAGAGCAAACTGAGAGCTCTGAGAATCCATTTTGTGATGCATACAACAAATTGAAGTAAAAAACTATCAAGCACCAGTTTATGCTATGGAGTTTGAGCTCTAGCCAGTGTTGGCAAAAGTTGATGAATATCTGAGAATTTATAGGCGGAAAATTAAGAAACTTGCATGAATAGATTTTTTTATCGTGGGGATTGGTTCAATGATTGGTGGTGAAAAAACGTGTCTAGCCGTAAGAATGAACTCAGTGCAGTCTGACTTTGAACCGTTCTGCCGCCTAATTATGTTAGAGAGCTATTACTACTCCTTCAACTTGTCCTCTTTCGCTATATATATATATATATCTTTTGGTTTGTTATTGTCGTTGGATTGAAGGTCAATCCACAGAATGGGAGTGTCCAAGTACTTGCATATAGGGCTGTGCATTTGGTTTACAGTTCGGTTTTCGATTTCAAATTTCGATTTTTTTATTTTTTTATTTTTTTTATAATAATGGAATCGAACCAAACACTTTAAAAAATTGAAACAACCGAACTGAGATTGTGTCGGTTCGGTTCGATTCAAACCAAAATGGCCAAAATACGGAGTCCTTTCTCATTTCATGTCTCAAATAGTCTATTCCAAGTGTCAATTAAATTAAAGAATGAAAAAGATGATGATTTTTTTTACATATAGTACTCCCCCTCTGTGTTGCGGGTGTCTTGGATATTGTCTTTGAGAAAACGAGTCCCCTTGAGCACGAAAGGGGGCCTTTTTTTAGTTCACCGTCTTGTCAATTTGGAAGTAATTTCAACTTTCAAGATTTGTCATTTCTCCAACAGAGAGACCACATCAATGGCGTGGATTCAGAATTTTACACAGAGTTCCTTCCCAAAATGAACTTCTACGATTGGTCTCATCTTGAATAGGCCACACCAACTTCCTTCTGCAAAATTTTACATGCACTCAACAACCACCATGACTATAGAAAACCAGAGTTTGGAGGGATTGGAAAATAAAATCATTTGGAGAGAATATCAAATACCAAAAGACATATCTTTAATTGAACAGAATGACGAAACCAAAACAAAATCAATTTCAAGTTCAAACCTCAAGAGTGCCTTTGTAAGAGAATGAGAAAAAGACCTTTTCTTGAGGATTCCACGAAAGCCAGGAAGCCGACGGGTTGCTGCCGGTGGCACTTGGCACTGCAGAAGCTACGACTGTCAGTTGGTCAGTGACAGTGGGGAACCGGCGACTACGAGTAAAGCAATGGAGGAGGAGAAATGAAGGAAGTCTACACTCTACAGTGGTGGCAGAGGCGGAGGCGCGGCACAGAGACTCAGAGGCGGAGAGTGAGAGGAGAGCTAGGGCGAAAAAATTGGGGAGATTACTTGTGGATTGTGGCGTGAGGGAGAGGGACTGATCTGAGGTAGGGTTGTTTACATTTTTAGTTTTAACTTTTAATTTATTACAAAAATAAATAATTTTTTTTATAATTTATAATTCGATTTTTTGGTTCGGTTGAATTTTAATTCAACTGAACCGAAAACCGAACCGAACTTTCTAATTCTTACTTGAACCGAACCGAACCTATACCTTAGAAAACCGAACTGAACTCATATATTCAAATCGGTTCGGTTCAAAAAATTGATTCGATTCGGTTATTGAACAGCCCTACTTGCATATGGCCATTCAATGGTACTAATTAAGAAGGAATCGAACTATTCAGAATAAGTCCCACATATTGATAAATTTTTAAATAAAATAATATATTTTAAAATTGTATACATAATAATAATTAAAAATATGTATATAATTGTGATCCATATGTATAAATCACTAGATTTGTCAATGCACCACTTTATGTTTGTTTTAGTTTGAAATGTAAAGTTTGAGTTATAACTTCCTCCTACAAATTTATAAATCTGAAGTTTGAATTATAACACATTAGAAATTTCAATTTCTCCTCCCTACAACCAATCAATATTCTTCAATAGGGTTTCCTCTCTAAATAATTTTCTATTTTTTACAGCTGCTTAACCATTCAACATTTGTCAATGCACCACCTTCTCCTGCTTATATATATATATATATATATATATATATATATATATATATATATATTAAAAAAAAAGAAATCTCGTGTCAACCAACATGCTAACTCTTCTTAACCAAATGGCCTCCTTTCCTGTGGATTTTCAGTAGGAAATATATAACCACTACTCAATCCAGCCCGTTATTACATCTATAAAGAGAAGTTAGAGGTTGAAGACGCATATGTTCTGTTATACCTAAGCATGGCTATTCCAAGTGCCGACAACTCCAGGACATTAGCTGGCAGAATGCCGGAAACTCGTGATCCCATTGAAACAATAACTGCCAGCTTAGTGCAAGCTAGTATTGCTTCGATGGATGGATTATTAACTTATATCATTCACCAACTATAAGGTCAATGTCCTTATGCAATTTGTTAAAATATATCAAACGGCACCAACTCCTTTGGGTATTTCCACCCCGAAAGCTCAGCCACAGTCATTGGGTTCTTTCTTTCTGCGTCATCACATATATGATAATTACGTACTTAGAAAATCAGGCTGGAAGAAGACTGGGCAATCCCAGAAACACGTTGGAGCCTTCCCGAATCAATAAACTACTGCTAATAGCATTTCATTTGCCGGAAGACGAAAGCTTTTACTACGTCTTTTCTGTTGAGGGAACGTACGGTCGGTACGTACAACAATACAAAGTCATCTCTCTCTGATCTCTTCTTTTCTTTAATTTGGTAGGTCGTTTATTTTGAGAGTCGGCTAATAAGTTTGCAAAATTCTTCATTTATTAGTTAAAAAAAAAAAATAGGAGAGGTATGATTAGGCTTTTGAAATTCCTAATTTTGATTAGGGACTAACTTTTCTCTTTATCATTTTCGTGGAAGAAATGATATATTAGATTATAATATATTATCAAACTTATGAAGAATTGTATTGTTTGGGAGAAATTGTATTGTTTAAATAAAGGAGGTAAATATAGAAGTTTGAATGGGAAAAAATATATATGTTTAATTCATATTGATTTTTGAATATTTTAAAATAAAAATCTACATATTCAACTTTAAATTGATAGAGCATATTAATTAGGCGCTTTATCTCTCAAGTGCTTGCTGCCAATAATGGTCCACGAGAAGTGACAAGGATTAAATATTAATAATTTTTCAATTTCATCAAAAGAATTTTATTAGAAGTTTTGATAAAATAATTCTTTTGTTTTTTTCTCGTTTTTAATAGCAAACTTTATAAATAGCAAAATAAAAAATACATAGACTTGTATTCTATTTAAATATTTTAAGAGTAAATATTTTTTTTCCCCAAAGCACACGTCTTTAGGTTAATTTTATATATAGTATAGTTAGATAAGAAACATCTGTTATATATCGATGGGAAAAAAAAAAGCTAATCAAAACATAACAATAAAAATAATTAGTTTATTCGAGAAACAATTTTTTTTTTTTTATCAGAGGAACATTTTTTCATAAATAGTGCTTACCAGTAAGACATGAATTATCTCTATCTTTAAACTTCAGGGAGGTCCCACTCTAAACCTAGCAAACGACTCAAAAGTCAAACCAAATCTATAAGTTTTTAACATTATTTTAATGGATTAAATATTCTTAAACCAATCAATTTTTTAAAAATTAATTAAAAAAGTTAAAATTCTTTAAAATTTTAAAATAGATTTTTGAAATCGTGACTGTGAGACAATTCTCCGATATAAGGGAATTAAAATTTTTCACAATCTAAAATTTCACTTTAATTTAAAATAATTATAATTTAAAATAAATTTTTTTTCTTGAAAAATATCATATACTCATAACAAACTATATTCTCTCTTTAATCTCATTTGAATTCCACATTAATCCTATATACTAATTTGACATTAGTTCATTACACAAAGGAAAGTTTTACGGAATTATACCAAATAGAAGCTATTAGTAAAAAATGTATTCAAGGTAGCCTGATAGGACAAAAAAAACTATTATTCCATAGAGTTTTGGTTGTAGGTCTATCTTCATCCAAGCCTCATTAAATTACTATTACTCTCCATAGAGCCAGAACCACACACTGCAAGGAAGAAAGATTTCTGGATTTGTCATTGTCCTTCAACAGCTATAATAGCCTTTTGGCATTGAGCTTCTCCCCATGCATCCTTTCGTACCCTCTGCTCGACAACTGCCAGCCTCCTTATCAAGCAAAACTCATTAACTTTAACTATTTTTTTTTTAATTTCATGATTTTCTAAAAGGTTATCAGAAAAATGAATTCAATTAATTAATTCAATAGATAAATTTGACTAATGAATTCAATTAATTCAAATAACATTCACATTCTTAAAAAAAAAAATCATTTAAATTTAATACTACTTCAATGCTGTCAAGTGTCAACATGCAGCAGTGTTCACAATTTTCTAAAAACCTATTAAGTGCTTCAAATAAATAAATTCAATTAATTAATTCAACAAATAACTTTGACTAATGAATTTAATTAATTAATATATTTAATTAATTAAAAAATTCAGATAACCTTCACTTTCTTTTTTAAAAAAACTCTTTATTTAAATTCAATACAACTTTAATGTTACCAAATGTCTACAGGTGACAGTATCGCATGTCGCATCGTTAGGCTTCAGTAGGTACTTTTGTATATTTACGGAGTGATTTTATAATTTCTTATTATATTAAAAAAATCATTTCAAAATAATTTTTATATAAATACAACATATTTAATAGAGTATGTAATCTCTTTTTTTCCTTTTAATATATTTTGGCTAGTAAAATAATAGCTTAAGATTTGAATATTGACTTATGTGCCAAGATGTTTAATTGGACAGCAATTGGATTGAGATGAGTTTGTTTGAATATAATAAAAAATTATTAAATGTATACAGTCAGACGAAACCCAATATGATGTATTGTGAGTATATGACATGTCTCAAAAAACAAATATATATAAAATAATAAAATTTTTGAATTAAAATAAAATTTTAACTGTAATGGATTTGAGAAAATCCTTGACCAATCAAAGCCAATTCAATTAGTTAAAATCTTGCAATCTTGTTTTTCTAACACTCTGTTTGATTGAGGAAAATAAAGTGAGAGAAGAGAAGAGGAAAACGAAAGTTTAAGTGTTATATATATATATATATATATATATATATATATATTGTATTAGTTTTTTAATGAAAGAAATAAATAATATGAGAGAGGAATAGAGTCCCTTTCCATTTTCTAAACTCAGACACTTAGTAACTCGATCTTGGCTAAATCAACCTACCCAGCCTTATCAACCAAATAAGACCAATAACAAAGTGCAAGCAAGCAGAAATAGAGAAGAAAGAACACAAAGATAATTTATGGGTCCTGCCCAACCTTGAACTTCTATTAATAATAGACAAGGATTATAAGAGACAAATGTCAAATCTTTATGGCTACAAGCACTCACATCCTTCACTAGACTTCTTCCCAAAGCCTACCTAAGTCTCTCATGTATTTTCTCTATATTAGAGCTCTCTGCAACAATGAATAAGATTATATGAATTACAATGAAAGCCTAAACTATTTATAGAGCTTTTTTGGAGTAGTCCTTAAGCCATTAGGAAACTGACTTCAACTTAGACTCAACTATGTGAGACTTATCCCTAAGCTTTCGAATGATCTCCACCATCAGATCAACTCATCTTATCTTTATCCCTTCGAGATAAAGCCTTAGATTTAATCTTAGATAAGAGTCCATCTCCTACTTGGCCTCTGCCTCCTCTTCAAGGGCTAAGCCCATCAACCACAAATTAGTCTACATGCTCGCACCACAACCTCAGGCCTATTCATGTGATGCGTGTTTTTTAGTGTAGCAAATATTACTAACAAAGTCCACAATCAATCAAGCTTTAATTAAAATGCTAACTACTAAAATCACACATACGGGCAAGTATACCCACCATATAGTATTAGGAATAACAAGTATCGAATCCACGAAAACTTAGGCTCCCATCTTACTTTACCCAAATATTTATTGTTTAGTCAATAAAATAAGAAGAGATAAATAACACTAACCTAATATACTAGAGACTAGACCAAGTTCGCACAAGACAAGTCACAATGATTATCAAGGAGTAAGAATAAGGAGAAAAGACATGTAAATAGATAGAAATCCTCAAAGATATAACAATGATTGATTAGCACTTATCACAATTAATTATCAACCTGGCTCCATGAAGGAATTTAAGTAAGATCCAATTGTTTCCCAAGTCATGAACTTACTTATGTAGACTCTACTTCTTTTCCAAATCTATGGAATCACTATCTCTTGATTAATTTAGCAGATTTTTCAATCGCACAAAAATAGCCAAAAGATGCATTAAACTCAATTCCTCATAAACATGAAGTTAGCCAATGACCCTTTGCTCGAGGTGAAATCAACTAATCTTTGATCATTTTAATCCTTTAATCTTAACTTCGTTTTCCAAATCCATTAAGATTTAATAAATACAAAATCAATGTAATAAACTTCTAACATCGTTTTCCTTAAAAGAAAACGCATCAATAACCAATAATAACAAAAAATCAAATACCACTACAAGAAAGGCAGGAATTAGCGAGGGAATAATCCCTCGCTAAATCTACGAGGGATTAGCAAGGGATAAATGAGTTCGGCACACAGATTGACTTTCTATCACTAATCCCTAGTTGATTAGCGACGGATCAGCGTTAATAATAAACCCTTTCAAATTAGCGAGGGATAAAGAAATCACATTCTAATCCGTCGCTAATTTGATATGGATTTGCGACGAATATTTTATTTTTACTTAATATTCATTGTTAATTTTTAGTTTCGGATTTGCGACTAGACCCAAGCTAATCCAACGCTAATTTGCGAGGGAATAGCGACCGAAATATCCGTCACAATTCATTGCCTGATTTGCAACGGATTGGAGCTAATCCGTCTCTGAAAATTTCCGTCACTAATCCCTCACTAATTTCCAAGAGATTCCCCATTTTGTGGATTCTCAAATTTTTTCTTCACGATAGTTTTGTGTGTGGTAAATTTTTTTATGCAATATCCTTACAAATACTTAATTCTTTATTATTTGTTGAATTATAACCAATGTATTTGCATTCAATAAATGTGTAATTACCATCGACAAGTTACAAAGTATAGATTATAATTAAATGATATGCATACATTATACCTCTATACAAATTCATCATGTATAGTATATATATAATACATTTATCACTTTAGATGTATATATATATATATATATATGTATGTATGTATATATTATATCGATCATATAGTCAATGTATAATTATGAAAATATGAACACATATTTAATTACTATGAGAGTTTACGTGTACAATCGAAGTTCTATATAATATGTTTTATTACATTTGTTAGGGTAATAAATACAATTTTGGGATATGAAAACACGTCAATACTAATTAAGCTTTTCATATATTAGTAAGCGTAACAGAATCGATATTAATTAAACCTAAACAAACACCATGATGATTATTTAGAATTGTTCACTGGTGAAATATTTCATACTCTTAATTCGTAGCTAAGTAGGAAGTAGCTAAGTGTTGATAGAAAAAAATATATCTTCCCATAGAGTATTGAAAAAAGTGAGGAAAATGTCCTATCCGTTGCTAATCCGTCTCTAAATAGTGACGGATAATAACAGCGAGGGATTTGAGAGGTATTAGCGAGGGATGCAAAACTTATAACTTGAAACCAAGCAAAATTTTTGAGCGAAATTTGAAATTCAAAAAATTCCTCGTTAATCCCTTTCTAATACAACGCAATTAGCAAGGGATCAGAAAGGAACTAAAAAATCCGTTAAGGTTAACCGTCACTAATCTATCGCTGAATAAGTCCCTCGCTAATCGCACGCTAATTTGCGAGTGATTGGCGAGGGATTATATTTTTTTTATTTACCATCGCAAAGCCCTCACTAATAGATAGGGATTAGCAACGGAAATTTTCCTCGCAAAGTCCAACGACTATAACATCCCTATTCTGTCTTCCCTTTCGTTGTGCTCTTTCCCTTTTTCTCTGTCTTCTCCAGCTATCCCTTTCAAATCCCTTCCAATCCCGCCAGTGACCTTACCTCCTCATTGCCTTTCCTACCACTGAAAGACGCACCGGACCAAAGCAGCAATTCCCCCCCCTCCCACTATCAAACCACCGACAACCTTCATCAAGCTGTGGACGACTGTCACCAACGACCTTCATCAAGTTGTGGACTTCATCAAGCAATTAGGTTATCTGGTATTACTTTTAATAGCTTGATAATTTCGTTTTTTTATTTTCTGTTACTTGGGTAAGAAAATAGTAAATTGACCCTAGTGTGCCTAAATGATAGGATGTAATTCAGCTGTGAGAACCCATTGTAATTGTCCATACTTCTAACACTGTTCATAACTTTTCACATATTTGAAGAAATTAGCTAAGATAGTTGGCCAAAAGAGACCATGTTTGTGAAAAGTCTATCGCAATTTTGGAGTAGTTTAATATGCACTGCACAATCCCTCATGAAAAGCACT
Organism: Voacanga thouarsii; assembly: GCA_026120185.1. NCBI lineage: Eukaryota > Viridiplantae > Streptophyta > Magnoliopsida > Gentianales > Apocynaceae > Voacanga > Voacanga thouarsii. The sequence goes on along the minus strand of JANUWF010002392.1, from coordinate 4,870,365 downwards.
TTGATAGCCTCCTCCTTGCCAAGTCATTCATCAGCGAGCCCTTATGGCTTCTATAATATAATTCAACTCCCATGAGCAAGCTGTTTAGGTTCTGAATCTTGTTATTCTTTGAGGTTGTTCCAACTAAGTTGCAGACGGCCTCTGAGGAATGGGACAGTCAACTTCATGGTCATCTAGTCAATCTGAAGAAAGACCTTCGAGATGATCATCTTCATTCCTGGGATTTGCAAATGGAACTATTCTTGGAATGGAATTAGTTGTAACACCTCTCATATTCATGTATTTATACACTAGTAAAATGGCATTTCATAAGTATATTATTAAATGGGGATTTATTTGAATATAGTATATGGGAGTATATTTGCATATTTTTATAGAAATTTTATTTAATATATGACTACTTTTTATTCTATTTGATTTTAGGTGAAATATTTATGTAGAAAATTTGTATGTACTTATGTGAATATATTGTGATACTTTATAATGATTAATTTTATATCCAGAATGGGAGATTATTTATTAAAAAGTATTTTATGCAATTATTTGGTGAAAAACATTGTTTTTGGGGTAAATGTGAGAGATCGGTTTTATAAATAACTCAATTTTGATTTTTATTAAATAAAAGTCCTATTCCAATATTTTTCCCATTTTAATTTTTTATTTTAATTAGTTTTGACTCCTAATTAACCAAGACTTTGAACCTTTTGACTATTCTTTGAACTTTTTGATTAATAAGTGAACCTTTTGTACCTTTGCTCATTATTTTTACACAAGACTAATTTTTTTTAATTTTATTTCATTAAACCCTAGTGTGCCTAAATGAGTGAAATTACTATCATATTCCCTAGTGTGCTGCCTTCCCTAATTAAATCTTGGCTATTGATGTGTTTGAATTTCCACTCTTAAATTTTATTAAATCCTAACCTTCTAAAATCACTTCTTGAGCAAGTTAATCAATCTAAATCATCCATTTAACATACAAAATCAAATTTTCTCGGAACCCTAGAGTTCATTTTCTTTCATAGCTTCTCCCACACTTAGAAAATTTTTATTTCACTTCCTCTCTCTTCCCAACCGACCAACCCCCTCTCTTTTTGCTCCTTTGATTTTATTCACACAAACTCTTTAAATCTTACTTAATTATTTAAGATTGAAGTGATTAGAAACTATCTATTGAAGTGTTTTTCAAGAAAGTAAGAGCTTTAAGGTCATTTTCTCTTGTAAATTCATATTTTGTAATCAAGTTCTTGCTGGATAAATTTTTTTATTCTTGAGATAAATTAATTTTGGTGATATTTATGTGGAGAAAATGCTGTGAAATTGATGTTAACATATTGTATTGAAGTTGTGTTGTAGATTTTGGGTTATTGGAGATGAATTGACCATGAATAACCGCAACACATTTTTGCTGCCTTTCATGTTTCTGCTAGTTGGTCAGTCTTTCCTAGATAACCTAGTGCTTCTTGAGCAAGCTAATTTAGTTTCTAAATTTTCTGTCCTAGGGATATGCATCATCATGACATCAACAATCTGTTAGAGTAGAGTTTTGGCTAGATCAAAGTACGGTTTCAGAATATTGTTAGCATACTTAGATTCCCCGATCAATTGATTTATCATGAGTTGCAAATCTCCATAAATACAGACAACTCCCTCTGTTCTGCATTCCTAGTTTCTATGGCCTTAGTGTTTCTCCAGTCCTGAGTTTTGTTAGGTTGGAGAAAGTGAGATTTCAATATGCAAATATAGATTGTGATGCATCTGATATTGAATGTGATATTGGAATTGTGACTAGTAGAAGTTAATGTCTAGTTTATTGTTTAACATAAAGTAGAGAAAAAGTAAGATGGCCCCAATTCCTATACTGAGCAATGCATTCTTGTCCTTGAAAAGTAAGATGGTTTGAAAATTCACTTAACTAGATTATTGCTTGTTTAATTTCTTTTTTTTAAGAATATAGTTTAACATGAAAGGTTCAACATTGGCCTTGAAAAGTTCATATTGAATTAAATTGAGGATAAAATGGTAAATTTTGATAGTAATGAACATTGGCCTTTGTTATTTTTCATTGTTTACATGGAAGTTGAACTAGTAAGCATTGAGTACTTTATTTTACTGCTTTCCTATGATTTTTTATCGTGCTTCCCGTGCTGTGCATATGTGAATCTTCTCTTCTATTCCACGCAATTGATCAAATGTAAAACCAATCTTTAGCTCATGCATGAGAAAATTTCTCTTCTCTAGGGATATATACGTCTGAGTATAATTTTTTGGGCATTTATATTTTTTAGGCTAAAAGAAAATGTCACATTAGCTAAAGTCTTCTTGATTAATTTGAACTAATATGGGAGTTTTTATAAAGTCTTCTTAATTGAATAAATGTTGAGTAGTTTTCCATTGTTGAAGGGAAAGGATATGATCTCTACCATATTCATATTCTTTAGTTTTTATTAGGAGTAATGTATTTATTTCATGAAGGTATAAATAAGTAGAGTGAACTTTCGAGAAATGCATTCATAAGCTGTGAGATAGCTAGAAATAGATAAAAATGATGGAATTAAGGGAAAATGAAACATCATTTGTAACTGAGACTTGATGGATTATTTATTTACAACTTTATTAATTTTCTACTTGTAAATGTATGACTTTGTGGTTGGAACCTTTGTTTTAGCCTCCTTTGGCCGTTTTGAACTCAAAAGTTTACTGATGGATAATGTCTTTTAATCTCATTCTATTTACTTAACTGATTAAGAGTTCATTCCATCTGATATTTCAAAGATTGTGTTACACTTATAATTTATTCTACAGTAACCTTATGTAATTGTTACGCACAGGTAAGACATACAGTTCTTTATTGATTTGTCTGGACAGACGAGCTCTTCTTAGGTAAGAAAACACTTGGTAGGCATCTTTAGAATTCCATAAGTGATGGATAATCATTCTCTGTGAGTGATGGGTGGTCACTCCCTATGGGTAATAGGTGATTACCTTTAAATTTGGTATTGTTGATTAAATGTTTTGAGGTTATTTGTGTTTTGTGAGTTTTTACAATGAATTTTGGGTGAATTGAGGTAGCTTTGTACCTGGAAAACATTCAAGTTATAAGGAAAACTCTGTCAAATTTTTTTAAAAAAATTGAGGTGGTTTAATGCCATGAAATTGTTTAATGACTCTGTCCATATGTTCTTTTCTTGTTTTAGCTTCCTTGTGTAGAATAATTTATTGTCTTGATTAATTGTTTTGAGGTTATTTGTATTTTGTGAGTTTTTTACAATGAATGTTGAGCGAATTGAGGTGGCTTTGTGCCTGGAAAATGTTCAAGTTATAAGGGAAACTCTGTCAAATATTTTTTAAAAATTGAGGTGGCTTAATGCCAAGAAATTCTTATTGTTTCTTACTTAGTGTATTTCCATATGTTCTTTTCATTATGAAGTTGATCTATGCATGGTGAGGAACATTTTGAATTAAGTTTTGATGGCTGAAGTTGAATGAATTCATGATGGAAACTTTGAAAAAAAAAATTTGTTTGTGTGTTGTTTGTGTAGGATGTTAACTAGACTGTATGAGAGTATTTTGGTGTGATTTTTCAGTTCATTTTATGTGTTTTGGTGCGAAGAAAAAGCGGTAAAAAGAATGGCAAGAACAAAGTACATAAACTCCATATAACAAAAAATGATAAAGCTGAAAATAGAATGAAGGATATTGTGGAAAAGCTAAGTGTATGTTGTTTTAGATCATCATGGCCTAATGGATGGTTAGGAGCATTATTGGCCCTTGGATCAAAAGAACTCTAGTATAAAAGCTTTTTTTATTATTATTATTATTATTCTTATTGTTACTATCCTTCTCCAATATCCTAGGGTTTTTCCTAATTTTAGAAGCAAGGCCTTCAACTCTTCATGGCCAAAATAACTCTCAAATGGTAGTATTAAATTTTGGAAGAAAATGGATAATGAATATTTATAGCTAACTAGCATTGAAAACTAATCTTCATTAATCCTAGATCTTGCCCTACTCCAAAATCACTTCAAATCCACAAAATCAAGTCCCTAACACATCGAGGAAGGTTTAGGAATCTTAGTGTATAGCAAGGGGATAAAAACTACCATTCTGAAGCCTATTACATTAAAGAAATGTAAATCAGAATTTCTATGTTCCAGGTTTGGCAGTTTTGGTAGAAAATTCATAACCTTCTATACATAAGTCCAAATCATGTCAAATTTATTCGAAAATCTTCCTAGGACTTCAGCTACAAAATCTAGTTCATCGATTTCCAGAATCCATGGCCATTTTGTATAGTTTAATCCAAAAAACAGACATAGTTTACACCAGTATTTTTATCCAAAAAACCGTTCAAAATAGAACACAAGTTCAACATGGCAAACCAACATTTTTTCTTGAACAATATACAACCAGCTTTATCTACACACAAAACCTCCAAAATCCAGTACTACAATCATCCTAACAACTTAGGGAATGCTTAGGTTTAGGCATTTCAATTTAGCACCTCAAAACCACAATTATTTCAAGTTCAAGAAAATATTGAATAACAATAATTCCAGCATGCTTGTTCATTCCATTTTCAGCTTTGTACAAAAAACTAAATTTCTCTTTTGCTTTTTGTTTTTTTATTCTTTCTTTTTACTTCATTTTATTCACACCAAAACACATCAAATTAATTGAAAAATCACACCAAAACATTCTCCATGCAATCCCGTTAACACCCCAACACAGCCAACACAAAACAGAATTTTCAAACTCAACACTATCACAGCATTTTACAACTTCAGCCATGAAACCTTACATCAAAATGTTCCTCACCATGCGAAACACATCAATTTATTCAAGAGGGAAGGATCTTAGTTTTTGTTCCTCACCATGCAATTGGTTTTTTTGCTGATGATTTGTTCCTCTTTAGGGGGGCTTTTCTTGCGTTGTTGATTAAATGTTTTAAGGTTATTTGTGTTTTGTGAGTTTTTTATAATGAATGTTGGGTGAATTGATGTAGCTTTATGCTTGGAAAACGTTCAAGTTATAAGGGAAACTCTGTCAAATTTTTTAAAAAAATTGAGGTGGTTTAATGCCAAGAAATTGTTTAATGACTATGTCTATATGTTCTTTTCTTGTTTTAGCTTCTTTATGTAGAATACTTTATTGTCTTGATTAATTGTTTTGAGTTTATTTGTGTTTATTTGTGTTTTGTGAGTTTTTTACAATGAATGTTGGGTGAATTGAGATGGCTTTGTGCCTGGAAAACGTTCAAGTTATAAGGAAAACTCTGTCAATTTTTTTTAAAAAGGATTTAGAATACACAACTCGATAGTTGATAGTATTTCTTCAATATCATTATTCAATCTTTCTTCCATAATTCATAACGAGTATATTAGGGTCCTCGACCTTCACAATCACCATCGTTCTTCATTCGAATTATACAAGTGCTAATAAGCTACATGGTAATGCCCTAAATGTAGATGGATGATCATAGTTGGATGTACAGAAGACACGTATAGGGAATTAAAGGAATTACATCTGAGTTTGAACAAGGGGTCAAGTGATTCATTGCATATTGTTTGTTAACTGGTCCAGCCTCAGTTATAAGGTGTCCATGTGGAAAGTGTAAAAATAAAACGTACCTTTCTCTAGATGAAGTGGAGCTGCACCTGTACAGATTTGGGTTTGTTGCTAATTACCGAAAATGGACTAGTTATGGTGAAGGTATTAATCTGTCACCAGCCGCAATAACCGACACTTGTACGACTGCAGTCGAGTCAAGCTCTAATAATCAATTTCGAGATATGGTGATTGATGCAGTTGGACATCAATTTCCAATTGAACCTTCATCATCCGAGAATGTTGAGGAACCACCTAACCCGGATGCGCAAAAATTTTATGACATGCTGAGAGTTTCAGAAACTCCTATTTGGGATGGATGTAAGAATCACAATATGTTATTAGTTATTTTTCGGCTTTTGAATATTAAATCCGAAAATAACATGTCGGAGAAATGCTTTAATCAGGTGATGCAACTAATAAAGGAGGTATTACCAAGTAGTAATAAACTTTCGGATGACTTCTATCAAATAAAGAAGTTGGTATCCGGTCTAGGGCAACCTGTTCAGAAGATAGATATCTGCCCAAATGGATGCATGCTCTATTGGAAGGACGGCAGTGTTAGGAAGGACTACAAATTCTGTGGACATGGCAGATATATGGTGAAAAAGAAAGTTGCAAAGAACAAACAACAGAAAGATGTCCATTTCAAAAAGATGTATTACTTCCCATTAACACCCAGATTGCAGAGATTGTTTGCATCCTCCACAACAGCAGAGCAGATGAGATGGCATGCGGAGAGTCGACTGGAAGAGGACGTTATGAGCCATCCACGCGATGGTGAAGCTTGGAAACACTTCGACCGTAGTCATCCTGAATTTGCAGCTGAAGTTCATAATATGTGTCTTGGGTTATGCACAAATGGATTTTCACAATTTGGAATGTTGGGAAAACAATACTCTTATTGTCATGTTATTGTTACTCTATATAATTTACCTCCTTCGATGTGCATGAGAGATCCATTTATATTTTTCACCGTCATTGTTCTGGGACCTAAGAATCCGAAGCATAAAATTGATATCTATCTACAACATTTGGTAGATGAATTAAGGATGATGTGATTTAGTGGAGTCTCTACATATGATATTTCAAAGAAACAGAATTTCTGTCTACGAGCAGCATTTCTTTGGACAATAAATGACTTCCCGGCATATGGGATGCTAAGTTGTTAGAGCACAGCTGGTAGATTAGCATGTCCGTATTGCATGGAGTAGACAAAATCATTTCACTTGCTAAATGGAGGTAAACATTCTTGGTTTGACTGCCACTGGCGCTTCTTACCTTTAGATCATCCATACAGAAGAGATGCTAAGTCTTTCAAGAAGGATAAAGGTCGTAAGACTGCACACCCTGTACAACGCGCTTCTGGAGATAGTATATGGGATAGAGTGTGTCATTGATCAAAAATAACCAAGACAGTTGTGGAATTTGGTAGGGATGATAGCAGAGGCATCTACCATAATTGGGCCAAAAGGAGTATCTTTTGGGATTTGTCATATTGGAGAACACATTTAATTCGTCATAACATAGATGTAATGTACAATGAAAAAAATGTGTTTGATAATGTCTTTAACATAGTCATGAATGTAAAGGAAAAAACAAAGGACAATGTAAAGGCGTGACGTGATCTAGAGGCATATTGTGATAGACCTTGAATTATATGTGATTGGCTTAGGTGACGGGAGGACATCAATGCCAAAGGCTAAATACTCTATTACACCCGAACAAAAGAGACTTCTACTTGAGTGGGTTAGAGATTTGTGACTTCCAAATGGATATGCTTCGAAAAGCCATAACTGCCATGTGTTTATGGAAAAGTTGCTTCCAACTGCATTTAAAGAATTACTCCCGATGTCAATTTGGAATGTTTTAATTGAAGTCAGTCTCTTTTACCGCGACTTTTGTTCTCCTAAACTTTCTACAACTCATATGAAGCAATCGGAAAATAATATTGCTTTACTTATCTGTAAATTGGAGAAAATTTTCCTACCCGGCTTCTTTGACGTGATGGAGCACCTTATGATCCACTTACCATACGAGGCCAGGGTTGATGACCCTGTTTAATATAGATGGATGTATCCATTCGAGAGGTAAAATATTGTGTATTATTATATCTATATATACATCCACTATGTGAATCAGTTCTAACTGTAAAAAATGCATTAGGTTCTTATATCGTTTGAAAACCAAAGTTAAAAATAAGGTGAGAGTAGAGGAATCAATTTACAATGCTTATTTAGTTGAAGAGGCATCTACATTCTTCTCCTATTATTTTAAGCCACATGTGTAGACTCGACACACAACTATGGCTCGGAATGATGAAGGCGTTCTCAATACAAACTCAAGTGACAGTGTGTTGTCTATATGCACCGTTCCAGGGAGGGTTTTGGGAAATATTCAGAATAAATGTCTTACTCCGGATGAATTTAAGGCTGCCACAAATTACATATACCTAAACTATGAAGAAGTTCAACCATACATTACGTAAGTATACTTATTGCACATTTCTGGATTTTATATGGCAATACTTAGAACAAGTATCCTTATGTATTCATTTTGGTTGTTTTAGGAAATTCAAAAATGACTTGCAGTTGCATGCGCCGAGTATAAGAGACCCTGAAGTTGATAGGAGAATAGAGTCGAAGTTTGCAGGATGGTTCAGGACTTATGTGAGTTGAGCACATCCAAAATGGACTTTAAAATAAATTACATTGATAATGAAGATACATTAACACTTTATTTTTGCTAGGTTCATGATCCACAAAATCAAATGACTGAACAACACTTAAAAAGCTTGGCTTAGGGACCTTCGAGACAAGTGAAATACTTCCATAGCTATTTCATAAATGGTTTTAGGTTCCATACACATGATCGGTCATTCGAAAAAAAATAATTAACAGCGGAGTTTGTGTTAAAGGCGATGGAGATAGTGGCAACGATTATTATGGAGTGTTGAAGGAGTTTGTCGAACTTTAGTTCCCTGAGACTCCTTGTTTAAAAGTTATCCTATTCAAATGTGATTGGTTTGATCCAACGCTAAATCGGGGGGATAAAATTCATCCTCACTACAAACTTGTTGACATCAACTGCAAGAGGAATTACCCAAAATATGATCCATTTGTGTTAGCTCAACAAGTAACTCAAGTGTATTTCCTATCCTACCCGGGGAGCAAAAGACCAAAATCTGATTAGGTAACTATTTGTAAATCGAAAGCTCGACATGTCATTGATGCACCCGTTGTCGAGACACCATACCAGGAGGAAGTAGATGATACGCTGGCAATCAATCTATGTGGTGAAGATGACAACTTTGGAAGATTAGCAGATGAGTCTGGTATTGGAGATACAATCGATGTTATGGATTCGGATTTAATGATGGAGGAAGCACAACCAAACAATGAAAATGATGACGAGGAAGAAGAATAGGAGACAGGATCCTCTACAGACGATGATGTGGAAGGCTACTCATCTGATGATGACAGAAGTCCATAGAATAGGACCAAGTTTAACTAATGTATAGAAATAATTATTAGTTCTGCTATCGTTACATTACAAGCGTTTTACTTTGCTTTATATTTTTAAATTTATTATTTTTTTCTTCTCCCAAAATATGACTATTTTTATATTTTTAAATAATTATAGTCACATATAGTTTCCGATACCTCACCCGATGATCAGTTAGCGACTCGTGAGTCGTCGAGAGTGGATGAGATACCGTCCCCGAGCATCGTGCCACGTATACCTACTTCACAACCATTACCCCTAGACGAGGACTGATCAGAGCAGGTCTCTACCCCGATTCTAAGTTCTTCGAGATCCACAGTTGGCGCTCCTCGTACTGACGATACGCGACTGCTGATCGAGCCAGTTGGTGACTCGTAAGTCGACTACATAATTACTTATTATACGCTTATCTGAATTTTCAAAATTATAACTTTGTCTTATATTACAAAATCTATTTTCTCGAAACAGGTTTACACATTCGGTTCGATGTGTGAAGGAGATAGTTGAGATTTTTAGGCGACACTACACTGGAGCCTATGCTACCTTCTCACAGGTTTCTATTGATGTTCAAAACATGTAGTTTGATCTTTGGAGTGTGAGTTCAATTTGTAATTATTACTTGTAGTATTTTTAATATGTTTTCTTACTTGTAACGACTACTTTGATTTTACAATCTTTCTTCTGTTGGCGCCTCGAGCATGCTGCACAGATCTGAGCTAATTGGGAGAAGAAGTGTAAGGCTAGATTTTCAGACATATTGTCGAAGGCTCGGAAGAAGTATGGGGGTAGTTGCCCCAAATGGATTTTCCCAGACCATTAAGCTACTTTAACGAAGCATTAGGGGTCTGATAGGTAGCAGCGTATCTCTTCCGCTGCTAAGCAGAACAGATCGACTGGTGAGGCATCACACATAGGAGGATCCATTTCTTTTACTAAGCATAAGGAGTGGATGGTAAGTATAATATATATCCGCTATTTTACACTTAATCTATCATAAAAACTAACATTTAGTCGTTTCTTGTTACAATGATAGTGGAGACAGTTAGGTCCTGACTTCAGCTACATCGACCTCTTCAGACGCACCCACATGTTTCAGGACGGGCCGAGGAAAGGCTAATATATCAGTGATCGATCGCGCCATACACTAGTAAGAATAAACAATCTTATACGTTTTTAAGTTTAATATTATTTATATTTTGAACGCTAATTTTAAATATTTTATGTGTGTTTCTTTACTCCAAATTCGACAAGATACTGTCACTGCTATTATTAAGCATCATGCGCAATTGGGTTCTCAGATAGATTCTACGAGCACAGTCGCACCAAGTAGGGTGCCCGACGAGAAGGCGTTGTTCGTCGAGGTGGATGACAGAGCGTGCAAGAAGGAGCGAGTATACAGATTGGGCTCTGAGTCTTCGAGGGTGAGACGGAGGTTACAGCAGCCATCTTCATCTGAGTCATCGACTTCTTCTACCTCATTAGATGTGAGCCAGTTGTTGAGAGAGTTACACACAGAGAGAAAGATGCGAGAGAGGGTTGAGCATCAAGTACAGATATATCGGAGCCACAGCCAGAGTTTGACTGAATACCTAACGCTTATGTCTCAGAATTTGAATCTACCTCCGCCATTGCCGATGCCAGCTGTTCAGGAGGACGATGCTAAGGATGAGGAGGACTTCATCATCAGTCCTCCAGATTCACATCCTAATCATTAGCCAGGCCAAGCCCTTCCAATCCACCCCCACCCCTTTATCGGCTCCAGCATCCGCACCGATTCCTACTTCATAGTTAGAATATTTAGATTATATTTTTATGTATTATTCATATTTTTTCATTATTATATTTATTTAGGACATTTAGACAATATTTTTATGTATTATTCATATTTGTCATTATTATATTTACTAATTATACTATTTGATAGGTTTTTTTATTTAATTGAATTTTGGCATTATTTTGACAGATGAATTTTCTTCTAATACAAGATATTTTTTAAAATATTTTATAAATATTTTAAAATTATACAGTATTAGCAAGGGATTAGCAAGGGAATAGAAGGAGTTAGACAGAAAAATAACTTCCGCCGCTAATCCCTCGCTAACAGCCATGGTTTTCTGTCGCTAATCCCTTGCTTTTAGCGAGGGATTAGCGACGAATTCAAATACTGGAAATCTATCCGTGGCTAATCCCAAGCTAATTTGTGAGGGATTAGCGACGAAAATTTTAAAACCATTAATTTAAAAAGGAAATTCCATAGCTAATCCCTCGCAAATTAGCTTGGGATTAGCGACAGCTCATTTAAACCATTAAATTAAAAAGGAAATTTTCGTAGCTAATCCCTCGCTAGAGACGGACAATTCTCTATTTACGAACATTTTACTTTTATTAATTATTAAGATAATCCATCGCTAATCCCTTTCTATTTACCTTTCTATTTAGAAAGGGGTCTGCGATGGATTGAATAAATCCCTCGTAGATCCGTTTCAAAATTCATTGCTGAAGTCGTTGACTGTTGACAAATTCCCTTGCAAATCCGTCGCTACTTGCGACGAAAATTTTAATCCATCGCAAAAATTTGCCTTTGCGAGGAAGAAATTAGCGGGGGATAATTCCCTCACTAATCCATCGCTAATTTTGTTTAGCGACGGATTAGCGACAGAATTGTCCCTCGCTAATTCTCTGTTTTCTTGTAGTGTACCAAAAACAATAATCAATTGATCAAAAAACTAAAATCAATACAAAGTCATGAATCCAAAAACATCCTCTAAATACAATTAAATTAATAAATTTTTTTCTAGTTTTCAATTCCTTTTTTCCGCATAGTTTTCTTCACTACTTCCATTTACAACTTTATTTACAGCTTTTCTTACAGCTTTGTTCATGTTTGCTTTACAGTTTTCTTTACTCCTTTGATTACAAGTTTTTCGTTTGATGTTTCTTTGATTATCAATTCCAGTGTTCTATATTCGTTCATCATTTTAATCAAAATACATTATGTTCAGTTCCATTTTTCTTTCGCATGCAATATTTCTGCCTACTTGAACCCTTTCTATAGTAAGTTCAAGGAACCCACGTCTTTTAAAAGGTCCGACTCATCCATTCATCTTTCCATCAAAATGTTTATGTTCATCGAAAGAGCAATTGATCGACACTTCCGTCGGCTCCCTTTTCGTAAGACAACACGTATAATGAACTTTTATTGAATGGTTTGAAATAATTCTAATAAATATGGAGTTTAGCACAATTACATTAAATTAGGGGATAAAATATAAATCTAAATCATAACATTTCCTTTCTTTTTCTTCCCTTCTCTTATCTAAATACTACATTTAACTTTTATTTTCTTTTCTCTTTATATCTAAGCAAACATCTTAAATATTTAGTATATGTTATCTTCTCCTTTTCTTTCTTGTTTGTCAAACTCCTCTCTTGTCCTCTTTTTTTTCCCCCTCAATCCAAACAGTCCCTAAGTAATGAGCCATTTTAATTCATTTTATTTCATATATTTCCATCTTGAGGCATAAAAAAACATTTAACTTGTAGTTTTTATATATTATTTTTTTTAGGAACCATAGTTTAAAATTGGTTCTTGGAGTATTCAAATAAAAAAAAAGGTTATCAAAATACTTGGTCCATTAAATATTTTTGCTTTTGTGATTGTGTTCTCTCTTTTTCTAAATGGATTAATGTTTAACCTGTAAAATTTGAAATAGACTAAATTGCAATAGTAAACCATTGGTCGCCTTGATTATGACCATTTAAATAGACTAAATTACAATTGTTAAAAATTTTGGAAAGATTAAATTTGTAATCTCAATCAACTTTTTTATTATTTAAGAGCTTATGGATATTTGTATTAGCTCAATTACAGATGATATTATGATGCTAAGTATAGACGACAAATTTCAAGTTTGCAAATAAAACAAGAAAAATATCGAAATTTACAAAATATTTAGTAAATATGAAAAGTGGTTACAAATCTCCGAATAAGTCCTAAATTGCAGGATAAGTCCTCCAATTCTTCTCTTTTTGAAAAACATTGATTCGAGGGCTAAAGAGCTTGATCTTGAATCGAACAGGATTTTGATTCGAGGGCTGAAGAGCTTGATCTCGAATCGAATGGGATTTTGATGATGAACACTTAATTGCCAAATCTTCGAGGCTTGTTTGATGCAGAGTAAGATGAACGCCTTGAAATTTGAAGAAGATTCTGACTCTTAAATTTGATGAAGCTTGAACATTTGATGCCTCTTGTTTGTTGAAGCTTAAGCTTGAGGATCTCGGGGGTGCCTTGAACCATTGAGGGAAGACCCTATTTATAGGCCAAAAATCCCTTGACTTTAGCATAAATAGTCGATGTGAGATTTTGAAGGAGTCTCCCAACAAACCCTATTGGACTTGGGTTTAAGATAACCTGGGCTTAATTTATATTTTAGCCCAATCTCATTTAATCCACATTATATTTGGATTATGAGATTTTCAAAAGTCCAACTTTAGGGCCTAGTCCAATTCCATTTAATCTATAATATATTAGATTTAATGTAAAATGGACCATTAACAATAGTCCAATTTCAATAGTCCAATTTTATAATCCATTGGATTTAATGGGTTTTTAATGATAGCCCAATGATATTAATTCAAGAATAATTATATTTATTCATGAATTAATTTTAATTAATTAAAACTAAAATATTTAATTTTCTTTTAATCTTGAAAATATATTTTATCCCAAAATTTTTTGTCTACAAATGCCCCCACTTCAAGACTTGAGGAAAAATATTTTGCTAAAAGAATTTGGAAACAAAGCTTGAAGTATTTAAAATATTAATTTCTCAACTTAATTAGAAATTAATATAAAAGCCCCCTTTTTTTAACTCCTTAATAAAACAAAATTCTTTTTCTATTCCTATAAGGAAAAAGATTTGAACTCTAATTTTGAGAAGGAATCATATTTTTGAATCTACCAATCAAAATTTTTGGATTTAGATTTAAATCTCAATTAAAATCTTTTAATCAAGAATTAGAATTCTTATAAAATTTGAAAAAGGCATTCTATAGTGCCTATAAAAAGGTCTTCTCTTGATCAATTTTTTGCCACACAACTTTCAGAGGATTTCGCCAATTGGTCGGCTTTCGACTTTCTACTTTGAGATTTTTGCTATTTTGTCTCGGTAAGCTTCTTGCCTTCCCCCCCCTCTCTTTTTTTTTTTTTGTTGTTTCTTCTGACCATTCGCTGTTTCTATGCAAGCCACGAACTATGTTGCCTTCTGCTCATGCACACGTCTTTTGTCCCCTCTTTTTTTTTTTAAAAACAAAAAAAAACAAGCATGGTTGACTTTTAGGAATATACTCCATGTATATCAGTGTATGTATATGTTTTCCATGCAAAAGTTGCTTATTTTGTTTTTTGTCATTTTCGTTTTCTTGTTCACTTGACACCTTTCCCGCACAATGTGAAACCCCCCTATGGCATTTTCCAACTAACCATTTTTCCTTTTTCTTTTTTTTTTTTTTTCATAAACACAAAAAAAAAATTTCATAAACTCAAAAAACTTTTTTTTTTTTTTTTGTGAAACTAACTTCTTTCTTTTTTTTTTTTAAACTAATTTCTTTTTTTAACTAGTTTCTTTTTTTTTTTTTTAACTAGGTCCAAGTATAGTGTACTTTTCAAATTTGCGATCTTCTTCAGGCCACCAACTGCTAGTCATTCACGACCATGAGAATGATTCAACTGAAGAAGGGACGACTTTGACGGTTTATGAGGCAAAGTCTGGCAAGTACCCTTCCAAATGTGACACTTCAACGACTTGTGAAGGAATGGTCAATAGAAGTCAACTTCAAAGACTCTCGTTCCCCAAAGGCATGGATTCTTCTTTCCTCAAATCATCAACCTCAAGCTCATCCCAGTGTGTTACCTTCACTTGAACGTCGAATGATTCAAAAGGAGACCCAATGGACCTCACCACTCAACTTCTTGGGCATGTTTCACTTTAGGGAGAGATATTGGGAGTGGGCACACGACATTCTAAGTCGTTGTAAAGGACACTTAAGATGTGCAAAGATCTATGAGGCTATCTATGCATCACTTTTTACGTATGATTACAACCCCAACGTTCTCAAAGCCTTTTGCGAAGCTTGGTGTCCTCTCACCAACACGCTCTTAACATCAACTGGCGAGGTGTCCATTTCACTTTAAGACTTGCACAAACTTGGAGGCTTACCAATACTTGGAACTCACTACGATGAAGTTGTTCCTCATGCTGCGGAACTCACAGGTGTGGACCATGATGGCAAGCAATTCCTTCCAAGGAGTTGCGAACATCTCCTCCATGCATACCACTTGATCAAAAAGGACAACAGGTGTCTCCATTAATAAGTAGCTCGACTTTTGGTTCAAAAGAGTAATAAAGTGTATAGCGCCTCCTCCAAGGGAAGAAAGAAGATCACGCCCCAAGTTTACTAATAATCTATGTGGAATTATCCCACCTCATACTGTATGGACATCTGAAGAAGAAGCTTTGTTTTCAAAGTTGGGCATTAGAAGCCACAACAAAGATCAAACATTCCTTGCAGCATTTTTATCATGTTGGCTTTGCATCTTTGTCTTACCTAATGAAGAAGTAGACATCATTCATCCAAGTACCTTCAAAATGGCAAGTTTGATAGCGTACGGGGAACGAGTTAGTTTGGCTATTCCTGTCTTAACCAGTATTTGTAGAGGATTGAATCGTATTTCCAACTCTCAATATCCCAGTGAGGAGAAATCTATCTTCCCAACTCACATATATACGGATGGCTTGTACACTACTTCAAAACTCACTATGAAGTCTCTCAAGGCTTAAACAGCCCTCCCATGGCAAGTTATTCTGGTGAAAGTAGCAGAAAGTACTTTAGTAAAGACGAAGCTCGCAAGCAGATTTATAGAGGTAAGATTATTGTTTGGGTTACGAACATTCTTACCAAGCACAAAAAACATGACTTTGTTGATAATGAGATAGCCCCTTTGGAGGAATAACTTTACTTCTTGAGCCTTCGTTCAAGTCTTCTAACTTTATGGAAGGACGATCACTTCATCATTGAGCCTTATAGCCCTCATCACTTTAGTCGCCAATTTGGATTCCTACAAGATATCCCAGGCTTCTTTGAGATTTCCACCCATAAGGCCGCCTTAATAGATGAATTACGTCTTTGGGTAAGATGCACACTTCGTAGAACAATAGCCAAGGTAACATTTCTAGCCACTTCTTATAGCATAAAGAAGCACTATACTCCAACGTATAAAGCATGGTGGGAACAAGTGCATGGAACCTTTCTTGAAGACCATATTTTGATATTGAATTCCCAAAAATTTGTATTTAAGCAAGTCGAGAACTTATCTTACTCCGAGAAGAAACTTCATCAAGATACTACCACGTTCAATGCTTCAAAGGGGTTAAAAAATTCTTCAAGACATGATAGACATTCTTCTTCGGATCATGACTTAGTTATAGAGAAACTTTCCTTATCTTCAAAACGAAATGAGTTGAATCAAATTGAAGAAGCCAGTTCTAGTAGTAGAGACCACTGTTGGAAGAGACCGAAGGCAACAACTACAACTTTAAACCAAAAGACCAAGGATCAAAAGACCTTCAAGGATAAGGTAAATTTGGTTTTCCCTTTTTGTTTTTTATTTTTATTCCTGTTTTCTTTTCTTTTGACTTAACTTCTTTGCTATTCTTCTTTATTAGGTGGACAACATTGTAGCCTTTAATAAGGATGCTTATTCTCAAGGCTCAATTAATAATTCTCACTGCTCACAGCAAGATGGTTACAAGGACATCTCTTACTTTCAACATGAGGATTTAACATCTAACGTAGTAGCTCATCAACATTGTTCAGCCATCTCTACCTTCTCGGGAGAGTCCTTAATGTCAAATTGTAAAAAAAAGTTTGTGATGGAAGTATGGCAGCGATTTTATCAAAGAATTCGACAAATGCCTATCAAGAAGATCTCTTCACTTGAGGATCAAGCTTGCTATATTCTTAAAGAATTGAGCAAGGATCCTATTGTTGACTTGTCACCATTGGATAATCGCTTGAGTTCTTTCTTTGCTAGAGCTCGTGAATTTGACAATGCTAGATCCACCTCTTCGGAGAAAACCTTAAAGGAGTCTCATGCAAAATTGCTTTCTGCTGCTAGCCAACACTTAGGTGATGTTGAGGCTAAAAAGTGTGACCTCATAAGTCAAGTTGAAGAAAGTAAGGCCAACTCACAACTAGTTAAAGCCAATATTACTGCTCTCAAAAGGAAGCTCAAACGCTTAAAGAAAGAGGATAAAAAACATTTAACTGTTGTGGAGGAAAAGAACAGGCAGCTTTTAGAAGCAGAGTCCACCTACATGTCCCTCAAAGAAAAGCTTGCTTCACTTCAAAACCCCCCTAAAGCAAACGAAGAAGATGAAGCCAACTTGAAGAGTATAAGAGAACATTTGGTGGCAATGCAACAAGACTTGGAAAATTTCAAGTTTTTTACTTGATGTCGCGTAGCACCTCATATGTTCATTAAGCAGTTGTATTTTTTCTTTCTTGTAAAATAAGGTTACTTCCTTACTAGCATCAATAATATACTTCTTTCATATTGTCTCAACCTTTTCTCGCACATATGTATTTTGTTTACTTATTGCAAATATCGGTTTCACAATAAGTCATCACTTGATTGCAACAAATGAAAAAAATGGAGAATGATGAAAGGACTGAACTTAGAAATTTCATCTAAGCTGCCTACGTATCTTAAGAATAACTTAAGAATCAAGTCAAAAATATTTCAAAATGGATGGATATGGTTTGGGGGGGCCGTTCACAGTTTTGACTCGTGCAGGCCAGGAGTATCCATTTTTACCAACTTGGACTTGATGGAGTGTTTCATCAGTTTAACAACATACTACACTATTAGTGGTTGTCTTTACACAATTTAAACTCATGCGGGCTAGGAGTATCCATTTATTTACTAACTTGGATTTGATGAAGTGTTTCAGCAGTTTAACCACGTACTACACTATTGGTGGTTGCCTTTACACAGTTTAAACTCATACGGGCTAGGAGTAATTTGCAGTTTAAGCTCGTGCAGTCAAGGAGCAACTTGCAGTTTAAGCTCGTGCAGTCGAGGAGCCTTTATTTATGCATAGTATCGCTTCAAATATTTGTCATTGATCGGTCTAATTCTCAACCCATCTTCAGCAACTATATTGTAAGATCCATTTGAGTAGACCTCTCGAACAACATATAGGCCATCCCACTTTGATGTCATCTTATTTGGTTTATGTCCAACAATGATTGGTCTTTTCACAGTGAGTATTAAATCACCAACTTGAAAGGAACGAAGATGAACTTTCTTATTAAAGGCTTTGGAAACACGAGCTTGGTAGCATTCTAACCTTTGTTGTACCTCTAACCTCTTTTCATCAAGTACTTCTAACTCTTCAAGTCTGAGACAGACATTATCTTCTTTGGTGAGACCTTCTTGAATAGCGATCCTCAAGGAAGGAATTTGTTGCTCTAGTGGAAGGATAGCTTCCACACCATATACCAACACATATGGGGTAGCTTGGGTTGGATTATGGTAAGTGGTCCTATATGCCCAAAGTGCCTCTCCAATACGAAGATGCCAATCCCTTTTTAACTTAGTAACCACTTTTTGCAACAAATTGCATAAAGTTTTATTGAAAGCTTTAGCGAGTCCATTAGCCTGGGCATAGTACATAGAAGATTTGTATTGCTTGAATTTAAACTTTTCACACAACTTATCCATCAAATTATTGTAGAATGGCTTGCCGTTATTTGTGATAATATATCGAGGAATACCATATTGATAAATAATGTTTACACATATAAAATCAATAACATTTTCCTTTTTTGCTTCTTTTAGTGCTACAGCTTCTGCCCACTTAGAGAAGTAATCCGTTGTAGCAAAGATATAAAGATGCCCAGCAGAAGACTTTGGTCGTGGTCCAACAACATCCAATCCCAATACATCAAATGGCCATGAAGCAACTGTCGGGTGCAATGGCTCAGGCAGTTGATGTAGATAATTGGCATTGAATTGATATGCTTAACATCTCCTAGCATAATCTAGGCAGTCTATCACCATAGTAGGCCAATAATATCCCATCCTCTTGATACGAAAATGAAGCTTCGGACCAGATTGATGGGCTCCACATATGCCAAAATGAGCTTCTTCCATTTCTTGCACAGCTTCTTCTTGACCTAAACATCTCAAGAAGACACCTTCAAATGAAAGTCGAAAGAGTGTATCCCTATAAAAAAAGAAGCGGGTGGCACGCCGGCGAATATCACTCCATTTTCGTGGATCATCCGGAAACTTTCCATTTTTGAGATAATCTACAAAAGGTTGTCTCCAATCTTCTTCATTAATTTCATAGACAAATACAGAATGGATTTCATGCTCTTCATCGTCTTCATCTTCAAAAATAGGCAGTATGACCCATATTTGACATATAGGAATTTGAATTTCTTGATCATGTAGACATAAAGTAGAAGCCAATTTTGCCAACGCGTCAGCTTGATTATTTTTACTTCTTAATACATGCTCGATCGTAACATCACCCAAACATCCCATAAGTCGTCTCGCATAATTATGATACAGGATCAACTCAGGTTTCTTAACATCATACTTACCGAGTAATTGATTAAATAATCAATTAGGAGTCCCCATATACTTCGAGATGCAGTCGCTTCATATCAACAGCCAATTCTAATCCAAGTATAAGGGCTAGGTATTCAACCACATTATTTGAGCATCTTTTAGTCAAGGTGAAAGAATATTATAGTACATCTCCTTTAGGGGTAATGAATACTGCACCAGCTCCAGCATCTTCGCGATGTGCCGCACCATCAAAGTACATCCTCCATGGTGGAAGAATCTCAATGACAAGAACATCTTCATCAGGTAACTCATCACTTAGTTCTCAATCAGCAGGGATAGGATGATCAGCCAAGAAATCCGCCAGTACTTGTCTTTTGACAGCTTTCTGTTGGACGAAGACAATATCAAATTGTTGGAGTTGAAGGTACCACCTTGCCAAACGATCAGATAGCACAGGCTTTGTCATAACATACTTTATAGGATTAGCCTTGGAAATAAGGTTTACAGTATGTGCTTGAAAATAGTGCTTCAATTTTTGAATTGCGAATATCAAAGCTAGGCAAAGCTTCTCAATTGGTGAATAATTCAACTCATTTTGTGTCATCATCCGACTTAAATAATAGAGTGCATTTTCTTTGCCATTGTCATTTTCTTGAGCAAGTAATGCCCCCACTGAGCGTTCTTACGCAGCAATCTACAAAATCAACGGCTTATCCGGGATAGGTGCAGCAAGCACAGGAGACTTTATCAAGTAAGATTTGATGCATTTGAAAGCATTTTGGCACACTTCGTCCCATTCAAATGGTACACACTTCTTCATTAGACGACTGAATGGTTAACAACATCCAGCAAGATTTGAGATGAACCTTCGGAGGTAGGCCAACTTTTCTTGTAAACTCTTTAATTTATGGATATTTCTTGACTCAAGCATCCTCATAATCGCATTGATCTTTGATTGGTCTATTTTAATACCTCGATGACGAACGATAAAACCCAAAAATTTTTCAGAAGTGACACCAAAAGCACATTTAAAAGGATTCATCTTCAATTGATATTTTTGGAGTCGCTCGAAAGTCTTTCTCAAATCTTGAAGATGATCAACTCGTTTATGTGACTTGACCACCAAATCATGCACATAGCATTCCACGATCTTATGTAGCATGTCATCAAAGATCTTTTGCATTACTCTTTGATATGTGGCCCAGTATTCTTCAGACTAAAAGGAATCACTGTATAGCAATAGATTCCTTTTGGAATACGAAAAGTAGTAAGCTCCTCATCTTCTGGTGCCATTTTGATTTAGTTATACTTAGACATGAAAGATAGAACTTCATGGCCAGTGGTTGCATCTATATCAGTTCAGGAATAGGCAGTGAAAAATCATCTTTTAGACAGGCATCATTTAGATTCCTAAAATCTACACAAATTTGAATTTGTCCATTTTTCTTCCTTATAGGGACAACATTCGCAACCCAAATTGGATATTTGACCTATCGAATAAATTTGGCTTCAATCAACTTGTTCATTTTTACTTCAATTAATGGAACCAGCTCAGGTCGAAAACGTCGTTAGGCTTGCTTTACTGATGTTGTCCCACTTTTACAACTAAATGGTGGACAGCAATTTTGATGTCTAAGCCCAACATATCTTTATATGTCCAAGCAAAGACGTCTCTGAATTCCTTCAACAGGTCAACATAGGCTTTTTCTTCTTCAGGCGACAAGAGTGCATTTATGTAAATTGGGTGAAGATCTTCAATAGTGCCCAAGTTTACTTCTTTGAGTTCATCAACTGTGACTTTTACGCATTCTTGAAGTTCTACTGGAGCATGCTCAGCATCTTCTTCCTCGGTACACTCTTCATCATAGATGGTGATGTGATTACAAGAGGCTACACTTTCTTCATCACAAGGCACATCAAGTGTTACTTGTGTTATTATTTTGAAGATTCCATTGCAATTCACCACTGTTCTTACCTTAGAGGAGACTTTACTGGAATGTCTTGCCTTGGAAGTGACTTTGACTCCAAACCTCTTGAAAATAGATTTTCTTCTTTTCTTTGGGCCTAACCTAGTGAAGACAGATGGACGTGAATTTGTATCTCCTATCCTACCAAAAACAGATCGCGGTTTTGACGTTACTTCATCTTCTATAGTAATATACTGTACATTGGCCCTTTTAATCTTGAGTCAGATGGGAGATGCTTGTTTGTAACCCAGGCCAGTACGCTCTTTTCCTGTTGGCATACTTTGGATAGATCTCGAGCTTTGACCCTTTTCCTTATTAATATCAGCAAGAAGCTTTCCCAACAAATGTTAACTTTGCAAATTATATCCAACCTTTGCCAGGAGTTTATAGGCATTTGGATCAAATCCTTCCTCTGTATGTGAGGTCGGTAATTAACCATGCTCTACTTTTGCTTCTTTCTCTAGCTGAACAAATCCCTTTATAGGAGTATTTGATGACTTGATAGGATCAACCTTTGTAAGAGGTAAGGTGAGCCCCTCCTAGTGGATTATTGCATACAGGTTGCTTGGTAAAACTTTCTGCACATACTATAGCTTTAACATCTTTGGAGAAAGTAACATTTTTATCTTCCTTCCCTCTTAATAAATTGATCTTAGTTGATTCACCATCCTTTTTAATGCAGTACTTAGCATCAGCAATATACGCCTCAGTTTCAGTGAATGGTTTATCATCAATATCTATTTTCTTTACCACGCCATTTCAACGGAATTTGAAACATTGATGCAGGGTTGATGGCACTACACCATTATCATGGAGCCATGGTCTTCCTAGCAAAATATTGTAGGAGGTCTTGGCATCAATAACATGGAAAAGAGCAGTTGAAAGCATATCTTCAATTAATATATCCAATCAGAGAGTACTACTAGCTCGTTGCCCCCCTTGATTGAAGCCTTGTATCATAAGGCTACTTTGGGACAACTTATCCATAGAAATGCCCAACTCTCTTAATGTTCGCAGAGGTAAGATGTTTACTGCCGATCCTCCGTCTAACAGTATCCTATTCACCCTCTGTTCTTGCCACAAATAACAGTCTATTGTGAGGCGTTGAGCCAAGCAGTAAATCATCGTCAGTAAATGTGATCTCAGTCATATAGCTACTAAGGTCTGTTAAAGCTTCAATTCTTTCCAGGTCTCCTTCATTTATACACTCATCATTATCTTCTTTGCTTTCCTCATCATGTATGGCATAGCATGAAATAATGTCAAACTTTTCAGCAAGTTCCCTTGATATGAAATCTTTTAGTGTGAGAGGTGCCGGAGATTTTTTTCAAAAAGAATCATCTACTGTTGATGCAGATTTGGTGTTCTTACTTTAAGCATTCCTCACATTTTTCTTTGTGAATCTGCTTCTTACCAGTGAAGCTCCACCTCTTGAGGCTTTAGTGCGTTTCTTCTTCTTGTCACAAACGTCTAGCCTTCATCTTCGCCATGGACAGAAGGTTCTTCAACTTCTTGTTGATATGCTTCAGTAAGAAGGACTTGTCTGTCAACTTCAACCTTGATAGGATCAAAACTTCCAAACTTAACCTCCAAAATAACGAGTTCAACGGGAGGGATGACAACAGTTGTCAAATTTGCAGATGCTTTGTCTTCTTCAAGGACTACATATCCTTCACAGACCAACTGCATGATCTTGTCCTTAAATACAAAATATTTCTCAATTGGATGACCAACTAGCCGATGGTACTTGCAGTAGTTGGGATCATTTATTCGTCCAACTTCATTCGGACACTTTGCCTCCGGCAAATCTATAGCTTTAACAACTAATAATTCATCGAACATTAAATAAACATCAGAGTCGAGAAAAGGATATTCCTTAAACTGCCTTTCTTCTAAGGTTACCTTTTTCATTTCTTGCGGAGGATCCATCTTCTTGGTTACCTTTTGAGTTACCTTTGAAGAAATTTTTATTGGAACCGCGACTGTGGCCATGGACTCCTTTGCTTCAGTTTTAGAAAAAGATTTGCTCCATTTTCTAAAATCTTATTTTTTTTTACCTTTGTTGGGGTCTTGAACAGGTGACTTACCCCCATGTGCAACGATGCTTAATTCCATATTATGAGCACAGGTCGCCAATTCTTCAAAATTTTCGGCATGATCCCTTTAAGGATATACTGGAGTCCCCAGTGCATGCCTTGAATGCACATCTCAATTGCAGATGATTCACTTAGACGATCTCTACAATTGAGGTTCAAATTCCTCCATCTGTTGATATAGTCCACCACTAGTTCATCTTTCTATAGACGAGAGTTGGTGAGTTCTATCATGCTGACGATTCTACGAGTGCTATAGAATCTGTTGAGAAACTCTTGTTCAAGTTGCTCCTAACTGTTGATGGAACCAGGTGCCAGATCGGTGTACCAGTCAAATGCATTTCCTTTGAGGGATCGTACAAACTGCTTCACTAGTAAACCCCCATAAGTTCCAGCATTGTTGCACGTCTCGATGAAATGAGTCACGTGCTGCTTGGGATTTTCTTTGCCATCAAATTGTTGAAACTTTGGTGGCTAATATCCAGCTGGCATTCTCAAATCATCAATTCTTTGCGAATAAGACTTTGCATATGTGAAGGTGGATTTGCTACCTCCTTCATACTTGTCCTTAATCATACCCATAATGAAGTCTTTGAGCTGTTCCATAGGAATCAAACCTTCGGAGGATATCTGAATATCCTGTGATTTCTTAGAAGTTTCCACTTCCTCTTGCACTTCAGATCTCTTTAGCGGAGCTTGACTTGTTTCGCCAGTCTTCTCAAAACGATTAATGAGATGCGCGATGATAAGATCTTGCTCTTGGGAGCATTTGGCGAGTCCCTCCACTAATTTTGTGAGGTGTGCAAGTTGCTCTTCCAGATTTTGTGTGCCCATCACCATAACCGGTGCCACAGAAGAAGCAGTAGAATTTTCATTGAATGAAGCTTTGGATTTGAGGTCCCCATGGGAGGATTGAGGCGCAGAGCCAGTACTTGAACTTTGGTCAGCTTGTTTGGAGATGTTGCAAATAAGGTGTACAGTATGCACTTGAAAATAGTGATTCAAATTTGAATTATGAATATCAAAGCTAGGCAAAACTTCTCAATTGGTGAATAATTCAACTTATTTGGTGTCATCATCTGACTTAAATAATAGAGTGCATTTTCTTTGCCATTGTCATTTTCTTGAGCAAGTAATGCCCCCACTGAGCGTGCCAAAAATTTGTAGACGACAAATTTCAAGTCTGCAAATAAAACAAGAAAAATATCAAAATTTATAAAATATTTAGTAAATATGAAAATTGATTACGAATCTCCAAAGAAGTCTTAAATTGCAGGATAAGTCCTCCGATTCTTCTCTTTTTGAAAAACGTTGATTCAAGGGCTGAAGAGCTTGATCTCGAATCGAACAGGATTTTAATTCGAGGGCTGAAGAGCTTGATCTCAAATCAAATGGGATTTTGATGATGAACAATTAATTGCCAAGCCTTCGAGGCTTGTTTGATGCAGAGCAAGATGAAAGCCTTGAAATTTGAAGAAGATTCTGAACCTTGAATTTGATGAAGCTTCTAAACCTTGAATTTGATAAAGCTTGAATATTTGATACCTCTTGTTTGTTGAAGTATGAGTTTGAAGATCTCGGGAGTGCCTTGAACCATTGAGGGAAGACCCTATTTATAGGCCAAAAATCTCTTGACTTGAGCATAAATAGTCGATGTGGGATTTTGAAGGAGTCTCTCAACAAACCCTAATGGACTTAGGTTTAAAATGACCTGGGCTTAATTTATGTTTTAGCTCAATCTTATTTAATCCACATTATATTTGGGTTATGAGATTTTCAAAAGTCCAACTTTAGGGCCTAGTCCAATTTCATTTAATCTATAATATATTTGATTTAATGTAAAATGGACTATTAACAATAACCCAATTTCAATAGTCTAATTTTATAATCCATGGGATTTAATGGATTTTTAATGATAACCCAGTGATATTATTTCAAGAACAATTATATTTATTCATGAATTAATTTTAATTAATTAAGACTAAAATATGTAATTTTCTTTTAATCTTGAAAATATACTTTATCCCAAAATTCTTTGTCTACACTAAGATTACGAATTTCTTCTTTTTAAAATCTTTAATAATTGCAATTGAATCAATGGAAGGAGTACTATCAAGCTCATAGTTTTAGTTTCCTTCTTATAACCAATCTAAAAGCCCTGGAGCCTAATTACAGTTTAAACACCCCTAAACCCCAATTTTGCAAGGATAAGGAAGAGTCCATTACAAATTTTAGTGAAATGTAAGTTGTAGCCATTTCTGGTCCCAATTCCAAAACTAATATTAGTACATTAGCTATTTGATGAATTGCCTGAATGAGATATTCAGAGCTACAATGTTAGAAGTCAGTAATTTTTTATTTTTTTTTTTGTCATTGCTTTTCCCTTCCCTTACAATCTTGAAATTCCAATAATCAATGCACCACAGAATTTTTCTCCAGCTGTGTTTGCCCCATTTGGTGGTTTTGTTTTTAAATCAAATTTTGAAATATAATATTGACCAAAAGAATGTATAAGGAATTACATCAGTTAATAGCAAATCATACCTAAATATAGCTATTGAGGATTAATACAAGTAAATGATTCAAAGAGATTCAAAATATGAAAGTACAAGATAAAAGTTACTATATGTTTTGATCCTTTTAACAATGTCCTCCAATTGACAACAACAATCCTCGAATACGCTTCGATTCCCCGCTGTCCAGGCCACCTTACAGAATGTGCACGTTAAATCATCCAGCTGGTAACTTGTCATTGGTTCGCAGTTTGCCGCTAGCAAGTAGCCACGAGATGAAAACACTGTAAAAAAGTGCGTTTGGTTGTTTTCTCCAATGGTTAAAAAGGATAAATTGGCAGGTTTTATCCTAAAATTTTTTTTATATGATTGACCATTTTTTTTTAATTTTTTTAGATCATTTATAAATTTTTGTACAAATTATTTAGTCTTTCTGACCTAATTCTGACAAGTCAATTAGTCAATTTTAACGTTAACTATTAAGAAATGATAAATTTGTTATTTTACTGTATACTTACCTAAAAAAATAAGATAAATTGATGACTTTAGTCCCTAAATTTTTTATTTTAGCATGATTGGTCTCTATTCTTTTTTTTTAACTTTATATGTTCTCTATCTTTTTTTCTTTTGATACATTAGGTCTTTTTGGCTACTTTTAAAGTTAAAATATTAAAATATTAAGATACTTAATTATTTAAGTACATTTAATAATAATTTTTGTTGACACTTTATTAATTAAGATGTATCAAAATTCTATTACAAATTTTAAGTGAATTGAAAGTTACGTAAGTTTTTAGGTGTGAATAAGTTAAATACTCATCTAATTATTAATATTCATTTATATTTAATCTAAATTATAATAAAATATAATATAGAAATGAATCATAATTAATTCAGACTTCATATTCAAACTTCAAATTTCAAATTTCAATCTTTAAACTTTAATTTTTAAAATTCATTACTTAAATATTCAAATTTCAAATTTTAAATTTTAATTTTATCAAATGAACCATAATTTAGGATCTATTTGTAGTGAAGTTTGAATATCAAACTTTAAATACTTAAATATTGAAAATTTAAAAATATAATATAAATATTTTATTAATTATAATTTATTTTTACATTATATTTTGTTATAATATAAATTAAATACAAAAAGAATAATAATTAGATAACATATAATATATTTAGATTTCAAACTTAAATAATTTTTATTTCACTTAAAATTTACAATGAATTAAGAACTAAATCTTTAACCTTTAACATATATTCTCTTTTAACTGTTTCATCCTGAATGTGATCTAATAGTTCGAAGAAAAGTTCTTTATTTGCTCTAGTAATTACATTAACTTGATTAAATGAATTATTGATAATACAGAATTCTCCTATTGCACAAGTACATAAACCGGTGCAATCGCAAGAAGACTGTTCACTTGAATCTGATTCAGAGGAATTTTCTTGGATTTCAAATATTTCGTCAGTTTCGCTATCACTATTATCTGTTGATGAATCGTTTTGATCAAGAATTTGATTTATCTGTTCTAAAGTATCTTTTGATAAAGAAAGCTGATTTACTCTTTTCTTCTTTTTAGCTTTTATTTTACATTCGTCTACTTTATGTCCTCTTTTTCTACAAAAGTAACACTTAATGGTGTTATTAAAAGATTTATCTTTTCTTTTAGATGGTTTAGAAATTCTTTCTTTCTTTTCCTTTTTAAATCTTCTTTTCTTTTCTTTCTTTAGCTTTTTAGATGGTGGAGTTATTGGTGAAAATCTGAATATTTCACATAAGTTTCCTAATTCTTTTTTAGATTTCTTATGATAGGATTCCATCTGATTTTTGAGTTTTAGATCTGTGCAGAGATCTGCACCTGCTTAATTCACATAACTGATTAATTGACCATATGCTAGATAGTCATAGGGGATTTCATTTCCAAAATCTAATTTTAACTTTTGTCTAACATTTTCTGCAAATAAGGGAGGTAATCTTGAGATAAATCGTTCTTTCCAGAACGCATGATGACAGTCTGTTCTAAGCATGACTTTTTGTAAAAACATATCTTTATACCATTTGAAATCATGTAATTTAGGGCAGGTTAAGTTAGTTAGGATTTCTGAACTTCTATCTGCTAGCTGTTGAGGATTTCCTACAAAATGCTGAGTTAGGGTAAACATGAAGGTGTTTAGACAATCAGGAGTTGTCTCAGATACTTGAGTGGGTTGACCGTTAGCATTTGGAACTATTTTTGTTAAGACTTTGGTGGCATTTAAGATTCCTTGGCGTTGTGGTTTAGTGAGGTAGTTGTTCCACCACCCCTGAAGAACGCCAGTAAAACCAGTTGTAAGAATATGAAGGATTGATTGATCGATATTGTTGGGATTCTTACATTTAATGGCTGTAATTGCCATGGACATTTCTTGAATAACATTGAGAATACTGTGTTCATACATACCGTCAATATTCCATTCGATAATATCTTCACCAATAAAAGCTGCTCGAGTATCTAAATGACGTTTTTCAAATTGAACATCTGGAAAGGATGGCCTAGGGTAATAATTCCTAGTATAAGGATTGGCAAACCGAGGGTATTTGGTTTTTGAAATTCTTTTACTTCCTCCTAATTTATTAAGCTGTTCAGGAGAAGGGTCAATGTCTATTAGAGAAATTGGTTGATGTATAGTTTGGAGATGTGTTTTAGAACTTGATTCTAGTTCATCTCTTGTCTTTAGATTTTTTAACTTTTCATTTATCTCTTTAATAAAATCTACTTCTTCTATATTCATGGTTCCTTTATTAAGCTTAATATTTTTAGGTTCGTATATTATAGGTTTAAATACTGGATTAGGGTCAACAAGCTGTTTCGGATTAAACTGTTTGAACTGTGGGGTTTCTCGTACAGGGGATTTACTGTCTAGTTGTTCTACTTTACTAGTCATAGTAACTAGCATCTGATTAGTATAATTATTCTGTTGAATTACTTTATTTAAATCTTTATTAGTTACATTACCATGTTTATCTAAGTTTTCTAATTTAAATGGAGAAGTTGTTATAACCTGATTCTCTATTGGGATTTTGATTTCTTCTGCTAGAGGAAAGACTGACTCTTTAACTTCATTTTTGGATGTATACCATTTTTTGGTAATAACATTTAATACATTCTTTTTCTAATATTTAACTAATTCATACCAATCAAAAAAGTCTAAATGCTGTTTCATTCTTATTTGATCTGAATAATATTTTTGTAAGAGTCTAGCTCTTTCTGATTCAGAGACTGTAGCAAAATACCATTTACGTTTTAACTCGTTACATGGTCTTTTCCATAACTTACGGAGATAATCTTTGTTTAAAACAAAGTCATTTTCAGAAGTTAAAACCATTAGAGTTGAGGGCATATTCATTTCTGATTGAGTAGGGCTTCCTGATTTAACACTAATGTTCTCTTCATAGTTTACTTTAGGGATTTCTCCACTAAAGTCAACATTGTTTACTTTGGGATTTTCTCCAGAAAATTCTATATTACCAAATCGTCTACTGCTAAGTGATCTAGGTAAAGAGAAGGATGAAGAAGGAACTGAAAAAGATTTTCTTTTGAATTCTAACTCTATATGACCTGTTGAAATTACTGTTATTTTTCCTAATGTTTTAGGTTCATAATACTTTTTAGGATTAATAATGTGATCAAAATTCCAGATAGGGTTTTGTAGAACATTATCCCACTTAATCATTCGAGGGACAAAGGTATTCGATCTTTCAAAATTTGTTTCTAATAAACAAGTTTCTTTAGGGTTTCCAATATGTTGTTTGGCTTTAGGATTAATCGTGGTTTTCATTACTTTATAGTAAACACGATATATTAAACCAAGAGGTTTTGATCCTAGTTCGAACTCTAAGTTCTTTGTCTGAATGTTTAAGGTTAAGGTTTTGAGAATGTGTGGATCTGTTAGATCTACGGTGAAGTTTGGGTAATGGTTGAAATAAACGGGACCATTAGCTGTGTTAGATTCAAGGACTGCTAGCAAACTGTTTTGAAAATCTAGATGTCTACTATCACGTAGTAGAAGGCAGATTGGGGCATCGATTCCTAATCGATAGAGAGGTTTGATAGCTACTTGAATTAATCCAATATGAAGATATCGATATTTATTCCTTTTATGTTGTTCTAAAGTAACTGGATTTAGGAGCTGGATAGTACCATAAGGCTGATTTATAGAAACTGTTTTTTCAGTTGTTTTGATTGTATAACTTTGAACTAAATCAAACATTCCTTTTTCATAAATCTTATCAAATTTTTCTATTGGTAAATTCCAGTTCATTAACCTAGATTCGACTTTATCTAGTTGAGTGCTAATTTCTAAATCGTTAACTGATTCTATGTCGATATCTGAGAGATTGGATGACATGAGTGAGTAGGAAGATTACTTTCTCTCTCTCTGTCTATGCATTAGTAGTTAATACGAATTCTATTGTTCCTTAGAATTATACCTTGATTTATGTTTCTTTAATTCTCCCTAGGACACACCTAAACTCTGGACACACCTGAGTCATTACTATGCTTATGGCTGGCAGCTACAGGACCACCCCCGGGTCCGGGCATATCGCGCACTCCTGCGCATTCTAGCCTAATCCAACGGTTCTGGCCTGACCAACGTACTAGCTGCTCTCACAGGTGACTAACCAACGATCATAGTTTAAGGATATTTTCAAAGAAACATACAGGAAGATATAGTACTTAAGAACAAGAGAAAGCGGATTAAACTACATCATGCAAGACTTAGAGAAAGAAAGTAAAGAGACTTACTCGGTCATGATTTGATTAATCATGGATGTATTCATGATTAAGTAATTTGAGCACTTGGCTCTGATACCAATTGAAACCCAGGATAAAATGATTGATAAATCTGATTGATTTATTGACTTGAAAAACTATTACAAGGAGATCCTATTGATCTCGATCTATTACAAAGATTTGAAATCTGGAACAAGTATCACAAATGTCTGAGTAGAGAGAGGTTTCAGTGTCTTGTCTTTCGAGAGGAAGATTGTGCATCGGACTCTTTCTGTTCTGTTTTGGGGACAGGAGTCCATCCTTTGACTCTGATTTCTTTGTATAGATGTTTTACATTATCAACTGTTTCGAGCTTATAGCCCCATCCTAATACAAAGCATACAACGTAATACTTACAAAGCTAGTTATTAGGGGTTAATCCCTGAATCTGACTTTCTATTACAAATTGATTGAACATTTGCAAGTTCTAACTGGATAGAGTGGATTTGCTTCCATCAAGCGTAGAACCATCTTGGTATAGGGTTGATAGGATCCTTACCGTACTTGACAAACCAAGTGTGGGTGAGGTCTCTGAGATACATGAAATTATACCAAGCATCAATATAATCCATGAAATTGTATGTTGGAGGTTTAAAGGGTGTTTTGAACTGAATAGGAGTGTAAATACCGGTGACCGGCCAAGTGTTTAGGTCGAGGATTTTCATAATCCTACATTTGGAATATGCTATGCCTTTATCGGCTCTGTTGAGATTTCTTTCGTGTTCAAATTCTATTGAACCAGTGGCAAAGAGGATGTACTCATAATGGAGACGGGATTTTTGGTGAAAATTTTAAAGGTAAACAAAAAGAACCAACTAACTCTTTACAAGATCTACAATTAGAAATCAAAGAACTTAAACAAGAAATTAAATGGTTAAAAGAACAGAATGATCAAAGAATAATAGACATTAATCAAATAAATACAGAATTAGTTCAACAAAAATTAGATAAACCTTTAATAGATCACACTCCTTTATCAGACGAAGAAGTAGAACAAAATGAAAACAATTCAGATTATATTTCAGCTATTTCCCATATAACTTTTCAAAAGTGGTATATTCCAATTCTTCTCAAAATAGGAGATTTCTCAATTCAGTTAGTTGCCCTTCTGGACTCCGGAGCAGATCAGAATTGTATCTGTGAAGGATTAATCCCTACCAAATATTTAGAAAAAATAGGTTCTAAATTATATTCTGCAGCTGGTGAACAACTAAAAATCATATATAAATTGTCCAATGCTCATATCTGCAATAAACAGTTTTGTTTCACAAATTCCTTCTTAATCATTAAAGATTTAAGCCAAGAATTGATTTTAGGAACCCCATTTCTTACTCAAATCTATCCCTTCAACGTAGATCAGAACGGTGTTCACACCGAAATAGGATCCATACCAGTCACTTTCTCCTTTTTGCAAAGTCCTTTAACAAAAGATATCAACCTTCTGAAAAGAAAGATTCGTTATCGTGAACAACAAATAGCCTTTATCAAAGAAGATATCAAATACACTAGAATCCAAAGCCAGCTACAGCTAAAAGACATTCAGGATAAGATAGAATCTATCCGAAAAGATTTCGAACAACAAATTTGCTCAGAGGTCCCCACAACCTTTTGGGAAAGAAAAAAGCATATAGTCAGTCTCCCGTACATTGATAATTTCGATGAATCAATGATACCTACCAAAGCTAGACCAATTCAGATGAATCAGAAATTAGTTGAATATTGTAAACAGTAAATCTTTAGCTTATTGCAAAAAGCCTTAATCAGATAATCTAAATCACCTTGGTCTTGTGCTACATTTTATGTCAATAATAATGCAGAAAAAGAAAGAGGTGTTCCCCGATTAGTTATCAATTATAAGCCTTTAAATAAAGCTCTAAAATGGATTAGATATCCAATTCCCAACAAAAGAGATTTGTTGAAAAGAACTTATAAAGCAGTCATTTATAGTAAATTTGATATGAAATCAGGATTCTGGCAAATCCAGATTAAAGAAGAAGATAGATATAAAACAGTATTCAATGTCCCTTTCGGACAATATGAATGGAATGTAATGCCCTTTGGATTAAAGAATGCACCTAGTGAATTTCAAAAGGTTATGAACGACTTCTTTAACCCCTATACAGCATTTACAATCGTTTATATTGATGATGTTTTAATCTTTAGTGAATCCTTTGAACAGCATCTTAAACATTTACGTCTTTTTCGTGAAATAATCACGAAAAATGAGCTGGTAGTGAGTGCATCTAAACTCCGCCTTTGCCAAACCAAAATCCGTTTCTTAGGCCATGACCTAACCCAAGGTACCTATAAACCCATTTGGATTGTCTGTAGGCTTCTGGGTGAAGTTTATTGACTAACTCTCTTTCAGGAAGGGTTGTTAACTCTCTTGGAAGAGCTAATATTGGGATAACTGTCTTGGGAAGGAATTCAAATTTCTCTTTTGAAGAAAGGGTTGGTTTTTCTGGTTTAGTTGGAGTCTTTGGAACGAATGCTTCTTTGAAAGAGGTCGGCGAAGGAATGGTGTAGAAAGATAAGTCTGTTTTCTATGTTTCTGTGTTTTTTGAAGAAGCTGGTTCGAGGAGATTCATTGTGAGCGGAGACTTGCTCACTAAACTAGATGGTAAAGAAGGGAAAGAACTTAGAATTGTGAATCTATTACCTTGTGGTGGTCTAAACTTCGGAGTTTGATCCATGCTTGCTTTGAGCTGATGTAGATAACTATTTATAGATGAATGAGCTCCAGACGTGAGTCGGTACTCATCACAGTGTTGAATACTATGTTAAAAAGCTATATTCGTCCTTGCAAGAACTCCCTGGTTAAGAAATTTGGTAGAAAATTGTTCTCTCCTTTGATGAATTCAATGTCAAAATCAAAACTTGAAAGTAGTGCTTGCCATCTGGTAAAAATTTGTTTAGCAACTAAGTTTTTAACATCTTTTTGCAAAACATCTTTTGCTACTTTACAGTCTATTCGAAGTAAAAACTTTTGATTGATTAAATCATCTTGAAATTTAGAAATACATAAAACTATTGCAAGTATTTCCTTTTTAATGGTGTTGTAATTCTTTTGACTTGAAAGCCAAATTCTTGAATGATATCTAACTAACTGTTCGGAAGAAGAATTAGGTTTTCTCTATTCTTTTTTTTTAACTTTATATATTTTCTATCTTTTTTCTTTTGATACATTAGGTCTTTTTGGCTACTTTTAAAGTTAAAATATTAAAATATTAAGATACTTAATTACTTAAGTACATTTAATAATAATTTTTGTTGTCACTTTATTAATTAAGATGTATCAAAATTCTATTATAAATTTTAAGTGAATTGAAAGTTACGTAAGTTTGATGTGTGAATAAGTTAAATACTCATTTAATTATTAATATTCATTTATATTTAATCTAAATTATAATAAAATATAATATAGAAATGAATCATAATTAATTCAGACTTCATATTCAAACTTCAAATTTCAAATTTCAATCTTTAAACTTTAATTTTTAAAATTCATTACTTAAATATTAAAATTTCAAATTTCAAATTTTAATTTTATCAAATGAACCATAATTCAAGATCTATTTGTAGTGAAGTTTGAATATCAAACTTTAAATACTTAAATATTGAAAATTTAAAAATATAATATAAATATTTTATTAATTATAATTTATTTTTACATTATATTTTGTTATAATATAAATTAAATACAAAAAGAATAATAATTAGATAACATATAATATATTTAGATTTCAAACTTAAATAATTTTTATTTCACTTAAAATTTACAATACAATTAGTACATGTTAATCAATTAAGTAATAATAAAAATTTATTGTCAAATACATTAAGTAAAATGAAAGCTATTAAAATATGAATTATATCTAATTATTGTTATTATTTTATATTTAATCTAAATTTTTTAAAATATAATGTAAAAATAAATTATAATTAATTTACTTTTCAAATTCTATCTTTTAATTTCAAATTCAAAATTTACCTTAATAGTATACTTAGATTAAATTTATAATATACTTTTATAAATAAAACATATAAGTATGATTTTAAATTTTATGGAGTTAAAAAGCAACATTGTGATATACTTAATCACTTAAAATTAATTAATTAATTACTCATTTTGTTAAGTGTATTTGATAAAAAAATAATATTGAATATTTAGTTAATTAAAGTGAGTTTGATAATAGATTTTTATTATCACTTAATTGGTCAGAAGAACTTAATGTGTCAAAAAACAAAAGATAAAGGACCTATAAAGTTTTTAAAAAAAATAGAGACCAATGAAGTCAAAATAAAAAAATTCAATGACTAAACTCACTATTTTATCGTATTTTTTTTAAGTAGGTGTATAGTAAAATGACAAATTTATTCTTTCTTAAATAATTAACGTCTGAATTGATTAGTTAAGTTGTCAGAATTAGATCGAAATGATCAAATAATTTACACAAAAATTTATAAAAAAATAAAAATAAAGAATAAAAATCAACCATAATGTTCAGAGAGAAAATTCACCAATTCACCGTTAAAAAGTGCATTCAAGAGATTTAGATGAAAAAGCAGCGTCTTGGTTGTCACTCTATTCCAAACCCTTTTAGTCATTTGTCTTTACTTGCAAGTGTACAATGATTTAAGTATGGGAATGAGTGCGGAATCTTTCAAACCTCTTAAATTACCTGTCAAACAACGTAACGCGACAATGACTACGTTGCTAAGTACATACGTTTAGCACCAAAACAACCCACTATCATTCATACAAACGGCCTCTTTTAATTGCATTCTTGATTCTTTCCCAGCCCCACCCCTGCCTTCCGGCGCCCCCTTTTAGATAATTTGGGTAATTACTCTCAAATTCAAGTAACCGTAAAATCATAATCGATTAATAATATTTTTCAAGCAACTTTCTTTTTACTAAAATAATTTTTACATATCTATCTTTATTGATAAATTCAAATATATCTTTTAAATGTTATTTCACTTCCCATGATTATATCTTCTTAATTTATCTCACTCATCTTTTCACTCGCCTCTCCTCTCCCATGGAAATCTTCTTTTTTCTTCTCCTCCTCTCTTGCTATATCATCTCTCACACATTTCCTTCTTTCTGTGCTTCTCTATAGGTTGAATAATCACCTCAACTTTTAGGAGAAAATCAAGACATTTTCTAATCCTAGAAGCTATCTCTAAGCACAACTTTAGAGAAAAATATTTCCGCTTAACTTCTACCGTTGTCCCAAAATTTGTAACAAAATCTCATTAACAAAGAAGAATAGAGGGGAAGATTTCCTTGGCAAAGGAGAGAGGAGAAAGGAGTGACAAGATTATGATAGAGAGGGCAAAATTTCAGTAAAGAGAAGAGAGAGGAGGTAGAAAAATTAGGAATGTGGAATCTTGGATAGTGAAAGAATATTTTGGAGATATATTTGAATTTATCAATAATGATAGATATGTCATTTGAGCAAAAATTGCTCTGGGAGGATAGAAATTTGCTTTGGCAATTCGCCATGCTAGCCAAAAGGCAAGGGGATTAATGCTTATTATTTAAAGTAAGTTTTTTTCTTATTAGGTGGCAACGTAGATTTATAATCAATTGATGTTGAAATTCATATATATTAATAGATATCTATTTAAATTCAATAAAATTCCATTAGACTCCAAAATATCTAATTAAATGTTAAAAAGTCAACTAACATCTATCATTATTCACCAATACATGGGTCCTACTGCTAATTTCTTTAATTAATAAAAATACAATGATAAAATAAAATATTTATTTATTTGATTTAAGTGATGAGTTCTACTAATATATGTGTCCACCATTGGTACACAATCTTCCGTGGCACATCTACCACGGATTACATCCATTGATACTATCTTCCGTGGCAAATGGATTTATAACGGATTCAATATCCAAATAATTGTCCGTGGCAGATTGCCACGGATTTGCCACGAAATCAAAATCCGTGGCAACCTACTGTATACAATTTCAAT
The DNA here is from genome assembly GCA_026120185.1 of Voacanga thouarsii. Classification (NCBI taxonomy): domain Eukaryota; kingdom Viridiplantae; phylum Streptophyta; class Magnoliopsida; order Gentianales; family Apocynaceae; genus Voacanga; species Voacanga thouarsii. The sequence continues at coordinate 4,833,216 of JANUWF010002392.1, read as the reverse complement.
TTTCAAAATCTATTACATTTCCCTATTCACAATTCCATAGCAACTAATATGCACAACACACATACACAATCCCCATCACACTCCCTGCCTACAAAGTTTCCAATCACTTCCCCTAGACATATACACAACAAACAACCTCTAACATTTATAATCCATTATCCATACATGCATATGCACTATACACAATCTACAACGTTGCATGGAGTATGATACTCCCTGCACACATGCACAACACAACGCCTACAACGTCTCAAATCATATTCACAGCACACAATGCAAGACTACAAAACACATTCACCACACATTGTTTTAACGAACCATAAAATTCCATAATTTTTTTAGAGTTCAAATATACAAATAATCATATATCATCAAAATATCTAAAAATAGCAAATATAAATGATAGTGATAATACTAAATCCATAATCAAAGCGACCCAAACTTAACATCCACATGAAAATAAAACCAATCTAACTATCAACAGCTGCTGAAGGGCCAAAGTCATCCTCGTCAGAATCATCAGAGTCAGAAAAGGGAATGGAGGGCACTTGTGAGTTAAGATGCTACATCACCAAGCGATTCATCTCAATCAATGCAGACATCTTCTTATCATTTTTCTCCAAAGTCCTCTTCTTCCTTTTTCCTCTCTTTTTCTATCTCTTTGTCCTTCTTGTCCAACTGTTCCTGAAGCTGCTGTTGAAGGGTCTACTCAAACTCGCCATGAAGCTTCTCTATATCCACTGATGATCCCAAAGACGAGGCCCCAGACTGACAGCACTCTTGTACTTGCATAGCTTGATGGGCCAACACAAATGGATCAAATCCAACATAGCTCCTCTTGTGATTAATGTCAACAAGCTTATATTAAGAATGCACTCTTGTACCCACCTTCTTCCTACTCATGTAGCGAGGATGACTGCAAAACCTACAATCTCTCCAATAAAGCATACAACCATTGGTGCAAACATAAATCTTCTGAACCGGTAACCCAAGTCCGGTAACTAACTTCTTTGTTTGGTAGAAGTCACAGGGCATCTTATTCCCTTGAGGCAAAACCTCCTTCATCAATGTCACCACTTGGTTGAAGCATTTCACTGATATGTTATTTTCTGATTTAATATTCAGTAATCTCAATACTACAGACATAAGCGAGTGGCTCGCACACCCTTCCCATATGGGAGTATATGCAGCTCTCAACATCATAGAATTTTTTAGCATCGGAATTAGGAGGTTCTTCAGCAGTAGGGGAGGATGGATCTGGGGCAAAATTTGGTCCTGCTGCATCTATGATCATTTCCCGATACTGATTGGTTGATCTCGAGGCATCTCCATCCATAGTTGCGTTGGACGTGTGTGGCAGATTTTGAAATTCTTCACCATGACATGTCCAATTATAATAATCTTTAGTAAATCCCTTTCTGTACAAGTGCAATTTGATTTCCTCCGCAGTATGATGACGCAAATTGTTGCACTTTGCGCAAGGACATCTAACTCCATTAGGATTAGTAGATGTTGCTACTATTGATAAAGCATATTGCAGAAATTGATCGACTCCCCTGACAAATGCAGTTGTAATTCCTTTAACCCTAGTCACATACCGATTATACATCCAACTCCTATCCTCCATCAAATTTTCTAGAAGAGCAATTTGGGAAAACAAAAATATTTAGACGGTTTTTAGGAATATATTATACAAAAGCAATCATTTGACTGGTAGCAAATTGGATCACCAAGGAAAATCATTCAAGCATTATATTCAATAGGGATGGGTAGAAGCCAAAGATAAAGGATGAACCACTTATTTCAAGGTTCCATTATGATGAAGCAAAATACATTCTATGAAGAAATTTTTCGCACTATAATAGGTCTTTTGGTGTTGAAATAACTGACATAGAGTTGAATAGTGTGGTCATTATGCGTTGCTAAGTTGAGAGTTAGAGGTTTCCGTGAATTTTTTGAGAAGTGGTTCGATCAACTTGTCTATCCTAATAGAGCAAGATTGTTAGTGTGCAATACATCCATTCTAGTTCATGAACCTAACAATAGATTTGGGGCCAATATTAGGTTAAAACCGAGCTTCACACATGCTTTAAAATGGTGTTTGATTGGAGGTTGTTAGTGTACAAAATACCATTCATGGATTGCATAGCAAGTAGATAGGTATGACATGACATAATAGAAAGTGTACAAAATACAGGATTGCATAGCAAGTGCACAAAATACCATTACTGGAACCATGCTGCCATATGACATAATAGAAATCATAAAGCCTTGAGTTATGAGATAGCACATATAACAACATAATACCAAAATATTATGTATAAAAAAACTCATTCAAGTTCATGATGCTTACATTAGATACAAAAAAAGCATTTCTCTTGTCAAAAGTACACACAAGAAAAAAGGATAAACTCTAACCTCTTTTAGGATTATGATGAATGAACTCAACCTACAATCTCAATCTGCTAATATCTGAGAACAGAAGAATGGACAAGTTAAATACAATTTGAAGCTGACAAATAATATCATTATCCCACTTTTTTTTCCCTCTAGCGAAGCTTTAAAACATCTAAGTCCGTGATTTACGCATGGTTCCAGTAATGTCCTATGGCAGTCCCAAAAAAACTTATGATAGTGTTGTTCACTCCATTTTACTCTTCTGCTTATTCTGAGGTTCACCCATATCTATCTAAAGTCCCATGAACAAATCTTGATTTTGTAGAAAAAGTAAATAGCTTAGACTATTCCCAAAGACCTTTGATTGATGCCTCTGATACATTTAGTTGACTCTATGCATTAAAATGGTTAGATTCGCCCCTCAAGATTCAGCTGCATTAATTGCTAAGTTCCATTCTGGAACAAAGGAAGATGAATGAAAGAGGGTTTGCCCTCATTGGAAGGGAATGATGGTACAAAGAATTGCCAGAATTTGTTGCTAAATTTGAAGCTAAGGTTGTGTCTCTGTGCATGAACAGGAATCAGAATTTTAGTGGGCAAAAGCATTCACTCTTTGTTACGTAAACATTTTACTCTTTTGTTATAGTGCAATAATTGAGAATGAATCTATAAATGATAGTGTTCTAATAAGTCCATGAGTTTGATTTCTAATTTCGTACTTGTAATGAAACTTGTTAAAATCAAGTACATATATAAAACAATGGTCTAAACCACTATCATGTTTTAATGAGCTTTCAATTCTCAGTAATTTGCATTCTTTAAATGTGCAGCAAGCCATCAAGGTGATTCTGAAAATGTGCACTAAGCGTTCTACCTTGCAGATTCTGCGATAGTATTAGCATGTCATCCACATCCACATGCAGATTCTGACATACCTTGCAGATTCTGAAAAGAGACAGAGAATGTCATCCACATCCATATTAATATGAATATAATGCCAAGTGTCTAAAGTACATCAAAAAGAAGTTAAGGCCGCACAAGTATATGGCCAAACTTGCAATGCCATTTAACAGTAAAGATTGAATATTGCACATTTTATATTGCACTGGATCCATCCAAAAAGAATTCAATGCCCATAAGGATTCTCTATACCTCATCTCCCAGCCAAAAAGGTACTGCTTTTAAAGACATATACCAAACTAGCTGAAATAATGCTTTTGAAGTCAAAGTAAGTACAAGTAAGCATTGAGTTTATTCTCCCTTTTTCTAAGTAGAATAAAGGGGTACTGTTAGAGATTTAAAACACTTTAGTTAGCAGGAAGCAGATCTACTGGATTTTAGGCAGTGGGTAGATCCCCTTAGTATGTCTTGTTTCCACTAAGTTTAAAGATGAATGTCTTAGTCAGTCTTGAAAGTGTGTTCCACAAATATATCTTTGATTAGATGATGAGCAGAAAAAAAGATTGGTATTCTTAGTCCAATACTAGAATGTTTTCTCATTCTATTTGTACAAGGATTCAATATGAGACTTCTTTGGTTTAGAAAATCAGTCAAAGCATTTTCAAACCATTCTGTAGCTAACAGGAACAAGCCGCTGACACAAATGCTTTAAAGCCTCTGCAGAATTAGTAAAACACCATAGTAAAGCTTTCTGTCCTTTTCATAATGAGATTCAGAAACTTACACTCTCAGGCTACACTTTCTGTTGGTAGTACAAATGAAGGAAGGTAAGCATGGAAAGGAAGAAAACAAACTCCCAGAAAATGCAAAACAATCAGCCAATCAAACTGCTCAAATCATGGTCAGAAAACTCACAGAAAATTCTGTACCACAGCTGCTCAAATCTGTCTTAAACTAGTTTTTAGGGGGGAAAAAAAGTAATAACTCCTAACCTTGATCCCATTTTAATCCCATCTTGATTCAAATTAAAAGAGCATAAAAACCTGTAATTTCACCATATTTATTCCCCTAAAATGTTCACAAATCGAACTACAAAATAGATCCAAAACATAACATGCAAATATCTGATAAAAGCTACTTTTTTTTCCATTTTAGAAAATTTCTGCAATCCAACCCCACATTTTATAGCCTGATTCAAACATAAAAACCATCATTCATATGTACAGAACACTATATATCAAGTGTCTTTTAAAAATAAGACACTTTTGTTCAATTTCTTAAATCCTAACAGTTACATGACATAAAACTGTAAAAATTCCAGCAAGAAATTGTCACAATTACCATTAGTAAAACACCATAGTAAAGCTTTCTGTCCTTTTCATAATGAGATTCAGAAACTTACACTCTCAGGCTACACTTTCTGTTGGTAGTACAAATGAAGGAAGGTAAGCACGGAAAGGATGAAAACAAACTCCCAGAAAATGCAAAACAATCAGCCAATCAAACTGCTCAAATCATGGTCAGCAAACTCACAGAAAATTCTGTAACACAGCTGCTCAAATCTGTCTTAAACTAGTTTTTAGGGGGAAAAAAAGTAATAACTCCTAACCTTGATCCCATTTTAATCCCATCTTGATTCAAATTAAAAGAGCATAAAAACCTGTAATTTCACCATATTTATTCCCCTAAAATGTTCACAAATCGAACTACAAAATAGATCCAAAACATAACATGCAAATATCTGATAAAAGCTACTTTTTTTTCCATTTTAGAAAATTTCTGCAATCCAACCCCACATTTTATAGCCTGATTCAAACATAAAAACCATCATTCATATGTACAGAACACTATATATCAAGTGTCTTTTAAAAATAGTACACTTTTGTCCAATTTCTTAAATCCTAACAGTTACATGACATAAAACTGTAAAAATTCCAGCAAGAAATTGTCACAATTACCATTATTTGCAAGAAATTGATAAGTTAGGCAAGAAATTAACTAAATTCACTATCCAAAAGTGAATTTGAGGATAAAAAAAAACTAGGCAAGAAATTAACTAAATTCACTATCCAACAGATCAATTAATTTTGAGGATAAAAAAATTTTCTCACACAGCAATATTACAGAAAATAACTAGGCTTCTATTCCATGGAGATACCATATATTTTTTATTCCTCACCTGTAAGTTTGCACCAAAAAATATGATCTCCAAAACCTAAGGAATTATTTGCACAACTTTGCCCATTTTTCCATGCTTCAGTGATGGATGTTGCATCACTGGCAGAAAAACCAACGCAACAATGCTCACCGTCTAACAAATAACTCCGATTCTTTTAACGTAGTAAACCAGAGAGCTATTATAGAATTTTAATACACTACATTAATGCATCATTCCAGAATAGAACCATCTAAACCTCATTAAATCATCAAAAGTATAACAATTACAATAAAATATGCAGACAGCCCCACAGAATCATATTCAGTTTTACTGAAGCAAGAGCTCACAAAATGATCTTTTGTTAGGATTCAGTTTATACCCTTTGCTTCCACTTAGGATTCATGATCTTTTGTTAAGCATAAAATTTGATCAAATTCCAAGAATCAAATATATCAATAAGAGAGCTATAGCCAACAGAAAAGTGATAGAGATAAAATATTCCTTCATCACCTCTCCCACGAAAATAGCAAGCAGACGCTAAAACTATTTACAAAGAACAACTTTATTCCTATGTTGACATCCTCTGCACAAAAATCATACTACTGGCGAGCCTGAATTAAACCAAAATCTGTTAATTAAACCAAAACCTTATTATAATATTGACATCTTGACAACTTCACATCTTCACATCTTCACAAAGCAAGAATTTTGACTAAGAAGCAATTTACCCATACAGAAATAGAATGCCATTAGCCCACAGAGAGTGAAAACAGAAAGCATTTACAGTTTAATGCTCACCGTCACCAACGGCCATCGGAAACTAACTCATCCAAACTTGTGTCTGTAAAAGCTCAAGCATCCGTGGCAGATTCAATGTCTTCAAAAACAATGCAGAGAATGTGGGTCGCAGAGGGAAGAATTATACTAGAGAGATGGACAACGGCGATGGCGGAGTGGCCTGAGGTTGGGTTTCAGAGGGCTAATTGAAGTTGTGGGAGTGACGGGTTGAGGTTGGATTTCAAATGTGGAATCGCAGAGGAGGGTTGAAGAAAGATTAGCTCCGTACACAGTGGAGTTGCAGTGGCGCTGCCGGCAGGGGTAATGGCCAAGGTTGGAAGAGAGAGGTGAAAGGGGATGGGAAATAACCACAAAATACTATTTTTAAATTAAAATTATTTTTTATTAACATTAATTACCCCAATAAAAAAACTCCAAAAATAATTAAAGATGTATTTGAAAAATAAATTTTTTGAAAACAATATGTTTAAACTTTAAAAAAAAATACGTAGACAAGGAAATTTTTGGAGGAATGAAAATTTTTAGATTAAAATTAATTTTAATATGTTGTAAGTATATGATAATTATTGGAGGAATAAAATTTTTTAGATTGAAATTAATTTTAATTGTGCTGCAAGTTTTATTTTATTTTTTTGAAATAAAAACTTGAGAATTTAAAATAGTGAAAGTAAAGAAATTTTAAAACAACCTATATATTTATTGGTAAGATTATTCAAAGTCAATATATATAGTCACTATTTTGCTTGAAAAAAAAATAAAACTAATTAATAAATTAGAAAAAAAAAATTTGCATCAAGATTCCAACATGGAATAGTTATTGAATAATTATGTTCTTTGATTGATGGATCTAATAAGGTTAGTTGCTTTGGGGATGAATGAATATTTTATAAAGAGTATATATAAGAATCTATTTATGAGAAAGTATGAGTTGTTTGGTGTTACACTTCCAACAATTAAATCCTTACATTAATACGAAAGTATGAGAAAGTACGAATTATTTTAGAATGTTATACAATTATATTCAAAATATTTTTTTAAATAATATGAAGTTTTATATAAAAATATAATTAATCAAATCATTTTTTAAAAAAATCAATCAAAAAATATTATAATCAAATACATAAAAAAAAATCTCTAGGAAAATTCTAATTCCAACTCAAATGCAAAATGTCCAACTCATAACATAAAAGGTTTTGTCACGTCAAATAGTATAGATGGAAAACAAAACCTTCAAAGAACATTTTTTTTTCAATTCCATTTCAATAATAAATGCATTAAAAAATAAATAAATTTGCTTACTTACAAAATATTCCATTGTTATTATTTAAAATGTATGGAAAAAAAATTAATACAAACCAATTTATTTAATACATTAGAACAAAAAAGGGAAAAATTTCGTGACAATCTGCCACGGAATTAGTGGCAATTTTGTTATTGCCACGAGATTTGCTACGGAACACACAACAAAAATTTAATTCTATCTTTTTATCACTATTTTACATAACATATTTTTTTATATACTCTCAATGATAATATAGTTCTTTATAACAATTTTCAATGACTTTTATAGTCGAAATAAAATAAAATTATATAATTTTATTAAAATTTTAATTTTAATACAAATATATATTTTGATACTAAAAAATAATACATCTTATTTTCAATTCTATTTCAAGAATGAATGCATTAGAAAATAAATAAATTAAGATACTTACAAAATATTTCGTCGTTGTTATTCAAAATGTATAGAACAAAAATTAATACAAACTAATATAATTAATAAATTAGAACAAAAAAAAGGAAAAAATTCCATGGCAAATCCGTGATTGTTTCTCGAAATACACAACAAAAATTTAATCCTTTCTTTTTATCACTATTTTGTGTAATATACTTTTTTGTATACTCTCAATGATAATATAATTCTTCACAACAACTTTCAATGATTTTTACACTCAAAATAAAATAAAATTATATCGTTTCTTTAAAATTTTTAATTTTAATACAAACGTATATTTCAATACTCAAAAATAATATATCTTATTTTTAATTTCATTTCAAGAATAATACATTAGAAAATAAATAAATCAAGATATTTATAAAATATTTTGTCGTTGTTATTTAAAATATATGGAACAAAAATTAATACAAACCAATATAATTAATAAATTAGAACAAAAAATAAAAAAAATCCGTGGCAAATCCATGACAAACAGCCACGAAACACGCAATAAAAATTTAACCCTTTTTTTTTATCACTACTTTGCATAACATATTTTTTTGTATACTCTCAATGATAATATAGTTCTTCACAATAATTTTCAATGACTTTTATAATCGAAATAAAATAAAATTATATCGTTTCTTTAAAATTTTTAATTTTAATACAAACGTATATTTCGATACTCAAAAATAACACATCTTATTTTCAAATCCGTTTCAAGAATGAATGCATTAGAAAATAAATAAATTAACATACTTGAAAAATATTTCGTCGTTATTATTTAAAAAGTATGGAACAAAAATTAATATAAACTAATATAATTAATAAATTAGAATAAAAAAATCGTGACAAATCCGTGACAATCTACCACGGAATTAGTGTCAATTTTGTGATTTCATGGTAAATCCGTGACAAACAGCCACGGATTTGCCACAAAACACACAACAAAAATTTAACCCTTTCTTTTTATCATTACTTTGCGTAACATACTTTTTTGTATACTCTCAATGATAATATAGGTATTCACAACAATTTTCTATGACTTTTACAATCGAAATAAAATAAAATTATATCATTTATTTAAAATTTTTAATTTTAATACAAACGTATATTTCGATACTAAAAAATAATACATCTTATTTTCAACTTCATTTCAAGAATAAAAGCATTAGAAAATAAATAAATCAAAATATTTCGTCATTGTTATTTAAAAGGTATGGAACAAAAATTCATACAAACCAATATAATTAATAAATTAAAGCAAAAAAAGAAAAAAAAATCATTGGCAAATCCGTGACAATCTATCACCGAATTGCCATGGAATTAATGGTAATTTTGTGATTCTATGGTAAATTCGTGACAAACAACCACGGATTTGTCATAGAACATACAACAAAAAATTAACTATTTCTTTTTATCACTATTTTGCATAACATACTTTTTTGTATACTCTCAATGATAATATAGTTCTTCACAATAATTTTCAATGACTTTTACAATCAAAATAAAATAAAATTATATCATTTCTTTAAAATTTTTAATTTTAATATAAACTTATATTTCGATAATAAAAAATAATACATCTTATTTTCAATTCTATTTCAAAAATAAACACATTAGAAAATAAATAAATCAAGATACTTACAAATTATTTCGCCGTTGTTATTTAAAATGTATGAAACAAAAATTAATACAAACCAATATAATTAATAAATTAGAACAAAAAAAAGAAAAAAAATTACGTGGCAATTTTGTGATTTCGTGACAAATCCGTGGCTAAAGTTTGGCATAATTTTGCCATGAAAAATTTTCCATTGCAAATCAGTGGTTAATGTTTGACATAATTTTTTTGCGCCTTTTTTTGCTATCGATTTGCAACGAAATATGTTTTTATCACTATTTGCTACTATTTTCATCACAAATCCGTGGTTATTCCGTGACAAATAGTCACGGATTTACTATTATATTTTTTCCCTCACAAGTTATTTGTATTTTGTTATTCTGTGACAAAATCCATCGCTGATTACCCGAAAAATATTTCGTGACAAAAATCCGTGGTAGATTCACAACTTTTTTGTAGTGTTTCAGCGCCTAATATGGTTTCATTTGGGCTCATAAGTTTGCTGCTGCAATGGTGAGATCAGGAAGAACTGCTATGTTTTGAACAAAAAGATCTAAATAGTCCTGGCAGAATTTGAAGATTCTTGAAGCTTTGAATTTGTCAATTGTGCATTGGTCATTCTTTTTGTTTTTCAATTTGCGTTTTGCACGTTAAAGTCGGGGATTGATTCATGAGGAGCTACGACATTCCTAGTTCATACTAATAAACTTTTTGTATTCCCCGAGAAAAAATTTATTATGAGGAATTAGTCTAAAATTTATTGAAAATTTTAGTATGAATTCGATTCACATGAACACATGAATTGAAAAATTATACTTTATGTAGTAAAAACTATATAATATAACTCATATAGTTCACGAGTCTGTGGTCCATGCAAGAATTTCTAAAGAAATATACTGAAATCATTGTTTCGGTTCATTATCCAAATATCACACCATATCATTATTCACTTGTTAGTTGTTACCAAACATCCTAATTAGGTTATTGTTTAACATGACAGAAAATGAGAACAAACTACACACGATCAGCATCCTAGAGTCCATCTACAACTAGAATTAGGATTAGTGTTTGGTTTGCTAAATTTGGTCTGAATAAATGAGGAGCTAATTATAGATTCTTATAAAACACATGTTTAGTATATTGGAATAGAACAGAATAAAATGACTTTTTTCACTTCTCTTTCCATTTCTGTATGGTTGATATAAATATTTTTATAATTTTACTTCTAGATTTTTCTTAATTATATTTAATGCCATGGTACAAATTTATTATTTTCTTAACAATATTATTATTATAAATTACTTGGATTAGAACAACATAAAAATAATTGCTAAATGGTTTATATAAATATATTTATATTTGATGAAACTTTTATCAAACTCCTATACTAAAAAATAATATTTCAATAATTTTGTTACTTAAATGGAAAATGGGAAATAGAATATTTTTTCAACCCAATTTTAAAAGCTCAAGAATTTTTTTTCCTTTTCTATGATTTTCCTTTTATATTTGTTTGAAATTCCATCTCTCTTTAATCAGAATGCAATTACTTAATGTTATCCATCTTTGAGAGCCATAGCCTTATAAAAGAGGGCCCAAAGCAACCATCAAGAGCTAAGGGTACTTTTGTACATTTCAATATTTGCAATGGCCTAACCCCACTTCCATGCGTAGGGATGGCAATTTTCCTTCTTAAATTTGGGATTCAATCCGGTCCCGCCCGACCTGATTAGATTGGAAATTTTTCGATTTAAGAGGAGACAGGACTCGAGCGGTCTTCATTCCTCGGCCCGCCCCCAGTTGGCGAGCCAAGGACAGGGATTACACGATCTCTGCCCCTAACTTGACATACTCTACATATATTTTATATTATATGTATTATATATTCCTTCCATCCCAAATTATTAATTCACTTTCTAACTTAATCTTTGTTCTAAATTATTTTTCCCTTTAGGAAATTAAGATTTAATATTCCAGATTTATCCTTATTTAATAATATTCTATTTCCTAAATACATTAAAATATAGTCAAAAACTCATTTTACGAGTTCTGATATTCATACTCATCTCGTTAATTTTCAAGAAATATCAATAACATCTTGGAGAGAGAATTAAATACTCCTCAATATTTTAACTCATTTTCTAGTAAGGATTAAATACTTAGGAAAGAGAAGTAATTTGGAGTTATGTCAAAGTTTTGGAGTTTGTGTATTTCTTAATATAAAGAGAGATACTCATCATTGAATTGTAAGGGTAAAAATAAAAGAGAATGTTTAATTAACTAAAAAATTTACTTTTCTTATTCTCTATGTAATCGGTTAAAGTGGACAAATAATTTGGGACGAAGAGAGTATATTATATATATATATATACACACACACACACAATATATGCATTGTATATGTATATGTATAGAGGTGAAATATATATGCGTTGTATATGTATACATATTATATAGATTTTATATATATTATATATGTATACATGCCAATATAAATAAATTAAAATATATATATATATATATAAATTATAGGTAGATATTATATATTATATATGATTATATATATATATATGTAGATTATATATGTATATAAAATAAAATAAAATAGAAAAGAAGAGAGAAAAAGAAAAAAAAGAAAAAATTATCATTTATCAATTTTACTCTTACTAATTTAGTAATATCATAAATACACGAACCATTGAAAACCACCACAAAAATTTTCTAAATGATTAAAAAATTTTGAATAAAAATATATTAGAGAAAAAAAAATTTAAAAATCTTTATAAATATTTTTTTGCCCAAACGGGCCCTCACTTTCCCGTTGGGTCGGGACCGGAGATTGTTTCGTCTCCAATGAGTAGAAATCTCCACCTTTTTCCTTGGCGGACCGGGAATGAAAAAATAGGAACGTATATAAGTGCGGGATTAGAATTTCTAGTCCCCAATCCGCCCCCTTCCATCTCAATCCGTGCAAGTTTCTGAACTTTCACGTCCATCTGCTAAATATATTGTGAGAAGGCAGTAAATAAAGATGTTTTTTGAAATCCCAGATTTCAAATTATAATTAATTCACTCTTTAAATTAATTTATTTTTCAAATTCAAATTTTAAATTGTAAAATTTTCAAACAAGCCTTTGATATGAGTTCTCCTACTTTAAAAAAAAAAAAAAAATTTAGGTCAATGACTCGAAGGAATAGCCAACCATGCTATTGATTCATTCAACGAATTGGACCACAAATGTACGGCAAATTTGGATTGCAAAAAATAATTAAATTGTTAATGGGTAATTTTGCATATATAATACTAACTACTAAGAAATTATTAAGAGGAGATTATAATGGTAATATCTTTTTTTTTCTTTTCGCGTGATGTGGAAAATGTCATTAGATTGTTTGAGTTATGAAGTTATTTTTAACAAAGTTGACCTTTAGCTATTTATAGAAAGAAAAATATAAATAAAAAGCGCATTACATCTACCTAATCTAAACATTTGATCAAAACCCCACGAAATCGAAGAAACCAATGTCCGAATTGACCAGTTCCTCTATGCGACTCTTTCGACATATTACTCACCATAATTAGTAGAATTTCTACCACTTTTGCGTAACGATTATTAAATATAATTATATAAATCATATTTTGTTTAATTGCACTCATAGAAAATAAAATTAAAAATGTAATAATTTTTTGTGTTTAACAATTTTATTTTAAATGTAATTTTAAATAATAAAATGTTCAAAATAATCTTCACATTTATTTATATAAAATAATCTTGATTAACTATTTCCTTTAACAATTTTATGATTTTATTCAATTTATATCTTAATTTTTTATTTATTATAGTTATATTAGGAATAATTGAAAGATACCAAAAAATAATTTTCCACGCAAATAGAATAAAAAAGGGAAAATATTGAATTTTTAATACTAAAATATTTTTATTAAAAAAGATGTAAAATATATAGAAATAAAAATAATTAAAAAAGATAAGTAATTCGTTAAACTTTGTTAATATTTAATGTCTATTATTAGAAATAAACAATTACAAATTACAGTTGAGACTAGCCACTTACAAACAACTCAAGAAACTACATATATAGAACACAAATGAGCTTTTGAGTTATACAAATGCTCTCCAAACAAGCATCTTCAAGGTAATCTTTATAGGAATACTTTTTTTTTTAATTTTTTCTTATATTAGGAGACTGTAAAATTTGTATCAAATTCAAATTACTCTCTCATAAAAGTTACTTCTTCGCAACTGGATTAATACCTTATCTTTGACCATGTAGAGCACTTTATTGGGCTTAACAAGTCAATCTTTTAACTTTCCTCTAGTTGGTGGGAGTTCAAAAATGTAGCAAGAAATGTTCTCCCAATCCCATGTTGTAAAATATCATATGGTATTCTATCAAACGAATTTAGCAAAAGCATTTTGTCGTGAAGTTGGTAAAAATGAACTTTAATTAATTAAAAATTATTCAGTTCAATTGAACTAGTAACGGAGTCTTTTCATATTAATGTTACCGCTTACAGATGAGTTTTCACTCAGATATTCATCTATACACGCAATAAAAGGATTATTTACACTTGAATTCAATTTCTTGAATCAATCTCAACACAGAATGAAATGAACTTGAAAATCTAAAGGGCATGGTGATGATATGATCAGTTCAGGAAATGGCAATTTTTCCTGATTTCCCCCTCCTTGCCAGTGAGGACATCAATGGAACCCATATGCACCATTGCAGCAGCAAATTTGGATGCCCATTTCCCACCATGTTTAGCATTGTCCAAAACTAGTTTAGCAGTGGAAGAACTGCTCAACAATGTCTGGTCAGAGGTCAATAGCCCGCGATGGGTCTTCAAGTTCACGTAGTATTTGTTGTCCAAGCGATTTGGTGTTGTAACATCAAGATTCACAGTTGGATTAGCACCGTTGTTGCTTGGTGGAGGGCACTTGGTTTTCAAGAAAGCAGCATATGCAGGGTGTAATTCAGGGTCTTGTGGATGAGTCGCATTGAAAGTGTAAAGCCGGTTTGAGAAGGAAGAACAATTTGAGAGACCAATAGAGTGAGCACCAGAAAGAGTAACCATTTCATCAAGTGATAATCCTTTCCTTTTGAAATTGGCCTGAAGTTGCTTGGCATTGAAGGAAGGAGGAGGAATGTTCTGTCCAACTTCAGAACTCAAAGAAACACGTCCATCACGGCGTCCAGCAGGCACTGCATAGCTTATTCCTCCCAATTTAAGGGCACTGTCACGAGCAGCAAATGCAATAATGTCTGCACATGACACAGTCTTTGGGCATACAGCTTCTACTTCAGCTTTTGCTTCGTCAATCACCTCGAATCCTCGTAAACTTGGGTTATTAGCCGGATGCTGTTTCTCAGCAGCAGACCTCCCTGGTACAGTGTCCAGTAGCACAGAACCATCACAGCCCTGGATTGAAAACATCACATGATTAGCAAATGAAAAGACTAGGAAAATATTTTGTGGTGTGAAGCCATTAATGTGGGAAAGAATTCTAGCATACCCGAACAAAGCAGTCGTGAAAATGCATCCTGATTAGCCCAGCAGCAATGCCTGGATTTCTTGACACAGCCTTGTTCACAGCTTTTCTCACAATTGCCTCAGCAGCAGGACAAGATTTTAGGTAAAACCCTACTGTAAGTCTTGGAGAAGCCGTAGTAGATTCAAGTGAGAAAATCAGACAAATGAGCAATGAAAGCAGAGCAAACTGAGATCTCTGAGATTCCATTTTGTGAAGCATACAACAAATTGAAGTAAAAAACTATCGAGCACCAGTTTATGCTATGAAAATTGAGTTCTAGTCAGTGTTGGCAAAAGTTGATGAATATCTGAGAATTTATAGGCAGAGAATTAAGAAACTTACATGGCTAGATGTTTTTTGTCGTGGGGGCTTGGTTCAATGATTGGTTGTGAAAAAACGTGTCTAGCCGTAAGAATGAACTCAGTGCAATCTGACTTTGAACCGTTCTGCCGCCTAATTATGTTAGAGAGCTATTACTACTCCTTCAACTTGTCCTCTTTCACTATATATTATTTTTAATAGCTTTTGGTTTGTTATTGTCGTTGGATTGATGGTCAATCCACAGAATTGGGGCGTCCAAATACTTGTATGGCCATTCAATGGTAATAATTAAAGAGGATATCGAAATATTCAGAATAAGTCACACATATTGATCAATTTTCTATAAAATAACATTATTTTAAAAATTTATACTTTGTAACTATAATAATAATAATAATAATAATAATAATAATAATAATAATAATAATAATAATAATAATAATAATAATAATAATAATAATAATAATAAATTACTGGACTCTGTCAATCCACTGCTTGTGCTTGCTTTAGTTTGAAATGTTAAGTTTGTGTTATAAATTAAATCTGCTACTACAGATTTACAGATGTGAAATTTGAGTAATTATAACACATCAGAAATTTCCATTCCTCCTCCATAGCTACAACCAATCAATGCTTCTTGATAGGGTTTCCTCTGTAAATAATTTTCTATTTTTTGCAGCTGCTTAATCATTCAACATTTGTCAATACACCACCTTCTCCCGCTTAAAATAAAAAATAAAAATAAAAATCTCTTGTGTCAACCAACCTAACTCTTCTTAACCAAATGGCTTCCTTCCCTGTGAAATTTTCAGTAGGAAATGTAAAACCACTGCTTAATCGAGCCTGTTATTACATCTATGTCGAGAAGTTTGAGGTTCACGATGCATATTTTTCGCTATGTCTAGGAATGGCTATTCCAAACATTAGTTAGCAGAGTGCCGGAAACTCACGATCCCATTGGGGAAAAAAAAAAAGTGCCAGCTTAGCAAATACATAAGGTCAATGTCTTGATGCAATTTGTTAAACTTTTTTAAAACAATCTCTGTGGTGAACAGGCAATTATTCATAATCAGTTTCTTGCAACTTGGAGAAACCTAATCAAACTTTGAATGGATCTTCACCATGAAAACACATATTAGAATAAATCAAACGTTACCAACTCCTTTGGTATTTTCCACCCCAAAATCTCAGACACAGTCAAGGGCTCCCTCTGCGTCATCATCTATATGCTAATTACGTACTAAGAAAATCAGACAGGAAGAAGACTGGACAATCCCAGAAACACGATGGAGCCTTCCCTCATCAATATTAAACACCATGGACGGTAAGTGTTTGAGTCCTTCCATGTTGTCATTTTGGTTTGAACCTCACTTGAGTATGAGTGATCGAGCTTTTATACACACACACACACACATATATATATATATATAAAGAGTTTTATTTATTGAATTATCATCTTATATTTCTAATTTTGAAAATTGGCTAACTTTGCGAAACTCTTCATTTATTAGTCTAAAAGGAAAAAAAAAGAGACATACAATTATGTTTTCGTAGTTTCTAATTTTGCTAATTTTGATTGGAGTGTGACTTTTTTCTCTTATTTTTGAATGAGAAATGATATATTAGATGACAATACTATAATTTTTTTAAAAAAAATTAGTTGAGATGTGAAATATAAAAATTTAAAGAGATTTAACTTTTAAGAAAAATACAATTAAAAAAAAAAAAAGAAATTAGGAAGCAAACGCCACCCCACCCTTTAGTTTCGACCTGGACCTCGCCCTTACTTATTAAGTGGTTAATAATAAGACTTATGAATTACACGGAATTTCATTATATCTTTTAAACTAAGAAGGTTAATGTATGAAAGTTTAAATAAAAAATATATGTTTAATTTAAGAAATTGAATATCTATTTCTAAACATTTTAAAATAAAAATGTACATATTCAATTTTAAATGAGAAGAATATTACACTACAAAAAAAAAAAAAACTATTTGCAACGTCGCAAATCCGTCGCAAATCCAGTGTTGCGACAGATTAAGCCATCGCAAACAGCGACAAAAAATTAAATCCATCGCAAATAACGACACATTTGCGACGGCCAAATCTCTGGTCAATCAAATTACATTTTGCTACAGATTTGCAACGGAATAATTGAAAAATAAAATAAAATGTGAAAGAAATCCGTCACAAAACTGTAGCAAGTTACGACGGATTTGCAACGGAATATTTTCATGGATAAAAATAAAATGGAAAAATATCCGTCGCAAATCCATAGCAGATGGCTATAGATTTGCGACGGATAATATACAATGGAAAATAATTCCGTCGCAAATCCCTAGCAAAGAGCTACGGATTTGCGACGGCATAATTACATATTTAAAATAAACGAAAAAATATCCGTCGCAAATCCGTTACAACTTAAGAAGGATTTGCAACGGGATTTTTCGAAATTAAAATAAATGTGGAAGATGCCGTCGCAAATCCGTAGCCAATAGCTACATATTTGCGATGGATTAATTACAATTTTTAAAAAATTAAAAAATCCGTCGCAAATCCGTAGCAATTTGCTATGAATTTGGAATACAAATAATTACAATTTTAAAAAATAAAAAAAAATCCATTGCAAATGCATAGCAAGTTGCTACGGATTTGCGACGGAATAATTATAATTTAAAAAAATTAAAAAATCCGTCGCAAATCCGTAGCAAGTTGCTATGGATATGCTACGGAATAATTGCAATTTAAAAAAAATCCATAGCAACTTGCTACGGATTTGCGATTGAATAATTGCAATTTAAAAAAAAATAAAAAAAATCGTCGCAAATCCACTGCAAGTTAAGACCGAATTTGTCAAAATTAATTTTAGAAAACCTGTGACAAATATTTAAGCAATTTTTCTCATAAATATCAAATTTGTAATGTAAAACTAATAAAACAAATAAAATTTCGAAACTAATAATAAATTGCATGCCAAATCATAAAGTAAAACTACAATAATCCAAACATGTGTATACACATAAGTATCACAATAGATAGATAATGTTCAAAATACAATCATGTAGCTAAAGGATTAGGAGCACTAAGCTGAAGGAGGAGCGGGAGGACCATCAAACCCAGTACTAGGACGGGGGTGATGATCAGGTGGGGAAACAAATAAATCATCATCTTCGTCTTCGTCTTCGTCCTCATCCTCATCCTCATCCATGTCCTCGTCCTCAAATACCGAAGACAGCTGTGGCATAGCAACCCCCATCTTCTCAGACATAACTACCATCCAAGAAGTGATTCCCGCAACTTTATGTTCAAAATTCTTCTTAATCCTCTCCTCACGACGCTTGTACTTATCCTCGCGACTCCTCTCTCGATGCCTCCATCGATCCTCAACCTCCTGAATCCTCTGTTGAACCCTAGTCTCAACTATCTGGTCAACATCAACAGGAGTGGATGAAGATGATCCTAATAAATGAGACGCATGCATCTGCTCCTTAATGCGAGTAGCATCTGATCCCAATCCATAGACACGACCCTTGTTGAATCCGCCAGCTGCCTCAATGATAATGGCCTTGTCATTTGGCATAGCAACGGAGTTTACGGACCCGCTAGACTCCATTTGAGAGTAGCGCTCCTTGGTGACATTTGCCTCCTCCTGAAATAACGTGAGTTTATAAATATTAAAAGAAGACCTATTATAATAAGTAATGAAAGAATAAATTTTTTTACCAATATCTTCTACGGACGCTCACCCACAAACTGACCCTGTCTTTCCCTGTTCTAGAAGATATGTAGTTTTTTGAACATGTCCAGATAGCTAAATGTGTCCCCCTTCACGTCTCATCTGCAGTTAAATTAATAGAAAAGAATATAATTTCGAATGCGAGTGCATGATTCTGACAATTATGAAATATACAAAAGTTAATAAAATTGAATTTACCATGAGTTCCTCGTGCTCAATGAAAGAGATAGAACCTCCTGTGTGAGTAACACCGCTACGAGACCAATTTTGCTTTGTAGACTGCACGACTCGTTGATACTTGGAATCCAACCAATGTTTGTTCATCTCCGACCAATTAGTTGGATCAATCCAAGTTGGGCACGAATTAGCAGGTGTGCTCTTTCGGGTCTTCGACAAAGTATCGAAAAGCCTTTTTGCACATTTCCTTTCCTAATTTCTCCGTATCTGGGAACCATGCTCAGGAGCCCAACGAAATAACTTCTGCAAATATAGTAAACCATCGCCGTTAAAGTTTAAATTAACAGTTTAAAGTAAATTTGTTTGCAAATACAACAAATGACACCTGAGCATATAAGTTTCAATAACATATACATGAGATTAAATTTGTAAGAAAGTAAAAGAAACATACTCCCCACTCCTCGAACCACATGTCCTGAATGTGTATCGGGACATGTGAGTATATAGCGTATGAACCATTGAATTGTTTCTTGAATATGCCTTGAATCTCTCTCACATATTTATCTGAACCAGCAAACCTATTTTGTATAGCCAGAAAGGAAAGTAATATGATTGTTAAAGAGGATATACTAAATTTGAAAACATTCAACATACTATAAATCACACACCCATCTCCTCGAGGAATAATCATAGGTTAGCCGTCTGTGGCCTGTGATCCTATATGGTGTGATGCAGAAGTAGGAGCGTCTGCTGGAGAAGCACCTCTTGATTGTGAAGGTGAACTAGAAATCGTTTATGGTGCGGAGAGGCGCCGTGCGTGTGATGGTGATGAGGTGTCAGGAGGATGGGTATGTTGGTCCATTCCAACACCTCCAGAAGACTGTCCATCGCCAGACATCTTAATTTTGAAATAAATTTATTTAAATTTCAAATATATTTGTAATATATATGTAGAACAAGTTATAAATGCAAATTTATAAAAAATTTTGACAGAGTCTCCCCTATAAAATGGTCATTTTCCAGGCATTAATGCCACATTCAAACATATTCCAAGTATCATCAACACATTAAACACACAAAACATGTACAACAAAACCTGTATCAAAGAACACATTCTCCATAACAAAAAATTAACTGCCAATAGATAAATTGGAATATGTAGAAACTTGGCCATTTATACAACTTGAGAAAGGAAAGGTTTGTTATTTTTGTTTTCTTTCAAAATGGCTCCATTCTTGCACATAAGTCTCTAACCTTTTCCAAGCATTTTGAAGGGCAAGTGCATGATTCTTCCTTTTTCAATGGATCAAAGCCATCAGATAATGAAATGTGTATTCGTTTATACAGGTTTTACACCCTAACAAAGAAGACATCTATAATAAAAAGTCAATGTCAACAACAACAATTAACTTAAGGGTAATCACCCATTAATCAAGAGGAGTGATCACCCATCACTCACGGGGAGTGATCACCCATCACTCACGGGGAGTGATCACCCATCACTCACGGGGATCCAATTCATATATTAAACAAAATAATATATCTTTGGAAAAGCAAAGAACGCCTGTTGATCTGAAAATAGTTAGCATTGACTCATGCTTAATTGTATTTTTTTTTTAAGTATACTTGTGGAAAGGCAAAGAACACCTGTGGAAAAGAAAATAGTTAGAGTCTCCCCTAATACTTAATGTATTTAAAAAAAAAAAAAAAGAAGCATACCTATGGAAAGGCAAAGAACACCTGTGGAAAAGAAAATAGTTAGCATTGACTCGTAGTTAACTATATTTAAGCTAATAAAAAGGACAAATTATGGTATAATAATTGATCATCCAATAAATTAGTAAAACATGAAATTTTAACATAGATTATTGATCAACAATATAAGCAACCATCATGAATTTAAACTTTAAATCACAAACATATAATAAATGTACTTTAATCACTCGAGTCATCCTCTGATATATATTCTTCTTCTTCCATCTCTGTTGTGCTATCTGTATTCCAGTTACCTTCGTCTTCGTCTTCATCTTCATCTTCGAATTCATTTGTATCCTTAAGTAATCCTTCTTTTTGAACATCCAACAAATCACTTGTGCCCAATTCATGAGCTAAGGGACCAAGATCAACGACTAAGGAAATGCTCATTGCATTGTGAATATCAACCTCTTCTTGGTAAGCTTTATCAATCACAGGTGCATTAATCACATGTCAAGCTTTTACTTTACACACAGCTAACCAATCGGATCTTGGTCTTTTGCATCCTGGATAAGAGGCATAGTACACTTGAGATGCCTGTTGAGCTAACACAAACGGATCATATTTTGGATAGCTGCTCTTGCAATTAATATCAACAATCTTAAACTCCTTATGTATTTTAACACCGTGATTTGTTGTTTGATCAAACCAATTACATTTAAAAAGGACAACTTTTGTGATGGATTACCAGGAAACTCTACTTCAACAATCTCTTTAAGAACCCCATAATAATCACTCACTATTGAGTCCTTTTCACCCCCCTTAACACAAACTCCAGAATTCACTATTTTCTTTCCTTCGGCGTGTTCGTGGGTGTGAAATCTATAACCATTAATAATGTACCCAGTATATGTTTTTACTTTCTCGAAGGTCCCCAAGCAAGATTGTTCAAACATATATCTGACACATAGTTTTGTGGATCGTTCACCTATAAATCATATGAAATGTTCAGGTGGACATACATTACTAACAACATATGTTCACGTGTAAAAAAATTTAACTGATTTTTTAAGAGCATATATAATCTGTAAACCATCCTGCGAACTCATTCTCTATCCTTCTTTGTACATCCAATTTCGAAATGTTTAGGATTGAAGATTGTAAACG
Source organism: Voacanga thouarsii (assembly GCA_026120185.1). Taxonomy (NCBI): domain Eukaryota; kingdom Viridiplantae; phylum Streptophyta; class Magnoliopsida; order Gentianales; family Apocynaceae; genus Voacanga; species Voacanga thouarsii. The sequence goes on along the minus strand of JANUWF010002392.1, from coordinate 4,810,969 downwards.
AGATGTGAGTTCACTGTAGAGAAGAAAATGACACAATTACCAATGGATCTTATTTCTAATATCAACAGAGAGGCAAGCATCTCACCTAATATATGGTTGGACCTCTTCACAGTTAAGTAATATATAATTTCTTGCCACTTTGTATTCTTCATAAGAGAGGAATCGGGTTTGAATCTTTCCTAATATCTTCCCATATATATTGCATATTGACAACGAAGCTTCATCTACTTCTCGCCCTACTACACCTTCATCATTGCGAGCCATGGATACATGTTTTGTCTACACATGTGCCTCAAAATAATAGGAGAATAATGTAGATATTTTCTCAACAAGATAAGCATTGCAAATTGACTACAGCTAATCGTAGTATAATTTGGAAAATGACAACTACCTCTCAAAAGGATACATCCATCTATATTGTACAGGACTATAAACCCTTGCTTCGTAAGGCAAATGAACCAAGAGATGTTCTATAACATCGAAAAAACCTAGAGGAAAAATCTTCTCTAACTTACATAGAAGAACCGGTATCACTTGCTCCAACTTCATCATATGAGATACAGACAATTTAGGAGCACAAATGTCCTGAAAAAACAGACTTAATTCTATCAAAGTTCCCCAAACATTAGCTGGAAGGAATTCTCTAAGGGTAATCGGAAGTAATCTTTCCATGAAGATGTGGCAATCATGGCTTTTCATGCCGAACAGCTTCAATTCATTAAAATCAATACATCTACAAAGATTCGATGCGTATCCATCTAGAAGAGTTAATCCTTTCAACCACTCAAGCAACATTTTCTTTTGTTCTACCGTCAACGTGTAACATGCCTTAGGTATTGCTATCCTCCCTTCTCCGACGTTACGCACATGTAGTTCTGGCCTATTGCAAAATACTTCAACGTCACGACGGGCCTTCAGATTGTCTTTAGTCTTGCCCTTCACATCCATAACTGTATTGAAGACATGATCGAGCACATTCTTTTAATTATGCATTACGTCAATATTATGACGAACCAAATGCGTTCGCCAATAAGGCAAATACCAAAAAATACTCCGTTTAGCCCAATTATGACTCACATATCTACCTTTCGATCTCCCAAGTTCTCTTCTCGACTCTATTATTTTTGAATACTGAGAAACATTGCTCCACAGGTCATCCCCAGTGGGACGGAGAATAGGTTGTAACATATCAGAGCCCTTATCTCTCTTAAATGATATTGTATCCCGTCGAAATGGATGATCCATGGGTAAGGAGTGGCGGTGGCAGTCAAACCATGAGTGTTTACCACTATGTTGTAGATGAAAAGAATTTGGCCTCTCCATACAATATGGACATGCTAATTTTTCAGCTGTGCTTCATCCACTTATCATTCCATAGGCAGGAAAGTCGTTAATAGTCCACATTAGTACAACACGCATCTGGAAGTTTTGTTTCTTTGCTATGTCATATGTAGTAATACCTTCAGTCCACAAATGATTCAATTCTTCTATTAATGGTTGAAGATAAACATCAATTTTATGTTTCGGATTCTTTGGTCCCGGTACAATGATTGTTAAAAACATCTCAGGATCTTTCATGCACAACCACGGTGGAAGGTTATAAGGAGTGACAATAACTGGCCAACATGAATACTGCTTTCCTGACATGCCAAACGGCGAGAAACCATCAGTACAAAGTCCCAATCTCACATTCCGAACTTCCTTTGTAAAATTTGGATGAATCCGGTCAAAGTGCTGCCAAACCTCACCATCTCTTGGATGACTCATGTTTCCATCTTCGACCTTAGCCTTTGCATGCCAACTCATGTATTCAGCTGTACTTTTAGATGCATACAACCTCTGCAGCCTTGGTGTAATCGAAAAGTAGTACATTTTTTTCAAAGGGATATCAAACCTAACCCTTCTTTTTTTTCAGAATTTTCTAGGCACGTACCGAGCATGTCTGCAAAATTTACATTCTTTCAAATTGATATCGTCCTTCCAATAAAGCATACATCCATTACTGCATACATCTATCTTTTGAACAGGTAACCCCAACCCAGATACTAACTTCTTCATTTAATAAAAGTCATCAAGTATCTTGTTACTACTTGGAACCACCTCTTTCATAAGTTGCACAACTTGGTTAAAAGCTTTATCAGATACGTTATTTTCAAACTTAACATTTAGTAGCCTTGAAACTAACGAAAGCACTGAGTGGTTCGTACACCCTTCCCATATGGGAATGTCTACTGCCCCCAGCATATCATAAAACTTCTGCACTTCCGTGTTAGGAGGTTCTTCAACTTGCTCATCCGACGGTCTTTCCAAATTAAAATTAGGGCCCGCTGCATCAATGATCATTTCCAGATACGGATTTCTAGAACCTGAATCAACTTAAACTGTACTAGATGTTGAGATAGACATGCTTTGATTTACATAGTAAGGTTCACTGTGACAAATCCACCAATGGTAGTTGCTAACAAACCCATATCTGTACAAATGGATCTCAACTTGGTCCGGAGAGTCAAATTTCATGTTCTTGCATTTTGTGTAAGGACATCTGATTTTACCAGACTTAGAATTCGATAAAGCGAACACAATAAATCCATTCACCCCTTGCTCAAATTCAGTAGTAAACCCTTTACCGGGCAACCGCCTTCTATACATCCAACCGCGATCTTCCATCTATACATTCAACATATTATGCAACAAAGAGGTTTAACTTTGAGTTTATGCATGTTTGTGTAAAAGGTTTAGGAAAGCTTAAGGGTAATCATCTTCATGTTACTTTAAACAACAATTATAAATACTTGAATAGCCAACTACATGTTTCATGAAATACTTTTTTAGTAATTTATATATACTTCTTTATCATGCATCATACGTGGGCTTGTGATGGTGAACCATCATCGCAAAACACCAATCGGTTTCCCAATCATGTTTATATAGACCCCTATTATACTTAGCACAGATTTAAAATTATTAACCTCTCAGGCAATACCTCAATAAGCAACTAAATTTAAACCATGAAGCATCAACCAACTCAGCTACCAACTAACAATCAAAATTAATGTTAAACCAACAACCATAAACACAACCACCACTACAAAATTCATTAGAAATTTCGGCAGAGTTTCTCCTATATACTGGACGTTTCTTGGCACCAACCACCATAAAATCAACAACATTAAAAAAAAAAATTAACTGTCAAAACAATTATTCAATATAACTAATGTAAGGGTAATCACCCATTACCCATGGGGAATGATCACCCTTCACTCACGAGGAATGATAACCCGTCACTCATGGGGATCCATTCATATAAGTTAAAAAAAAAAGAAAAAAAAGATGAAGTTGGTATCTGTTGGTAGCCAACTTACCATTAACAAATAGTAAGTACTAATTATTGACATGCAGTATACTACTAAACGTTAAATAGTAATTATTATCAAACAATTTTATATTAAAAAATAATGTTATAAAAAAATATTAGTAGTAATGCTAATATAATATTGAAAATAATTTTTTGCCCCCCTAATATTTAATAAATAGCAATTCCAATAAACAGTCAATAATAATATTAGATAAACATATGAATAAAAATATTAATATTATGGAATAGCAGTTTTATTAGTCAACAAGTAATAAGAACTAATAATTATCATAGTAGTAAATACTATTAATAGTGAGCATAGTAGTTAACAATCAACAAAATTCACTACTTGTAATATACATCACATACCACATAAAAAATTCACTGCTAAGCACATAAACAAGTTCTATATCACGTTGAACTACTTATTATACCAAATATATTTCCACATTACAATTTTTATCCCATCCTTGTACGAAAACAAATCAATGTAATATATTCTTCCATTCTCCATCACAAAATATCACCTGCTACTAGCGTTCTAAAAATCAAAGACGATGTAAGAGTTTAAAAAAAGAATGATATTTACTTGTTTTGGAGACTGATGTTGAATGATGACTAAGGCCTTTGATATGCTATGAGGATTCAACCTTAGTCTTCTCTGGTTGAATTCCTTAATTCTCTAATTCGTGGAGAATGCTCCGAATTTGAAGTGTGAAGAAGAAGGTTTTAAGTGTTGTGGGCAGAAATTGAAAATAACATAGGAGAAGGAGGGTTGTCAGTAGATGGGGTGGAGAGGGGAACGGAGAAGGGGGCCGGGGGTGGTTGGCAGAAGGCGAGGAAGGGGGGGAGAAAGGGGCCGGGGTGGAGGAGGGAAAGCCGCGGGGGAGAGGGAGGGGGAGAGCGGGGGGGGGGAGAGCCTGGGAAGGGGGTTGCGCGGGCAAGGGGCGGTAGGTGGGGGTAGCGCAGGGTAGTGCGGGCTAGCGGGGGGTAGTGCTGGTAGGGGGTGGCGGCAGGAAGAGAGGGGGCTGCGGGGGAGGGTGGTGCGCGGTGATCGAGCTAGATCTGGGTAGGGGGAGGTGGGTAGGGGAGGGAAGAAGGAGGGAGGGGGAAGAAGAAAAGTGTTTGAATTTTTTTTTTTTAGATTATCTTTAAAAAATTGGAAAAAAATTAAAAAAATGTCACGAATTTGTCAGGAATTAATAGTAATTTTGTGATTTCGTGACAAATAATCACAGATTAGCCACGGAATACATAACAAAAATTTGTATATTTATATTCAATATAAAACTATATTATTCAAAATAAAAAAATATTTTTGTATATTTATATACTATCTTTTTTATTAAATAATTTTTACATATATATGTATATATATAAATATATATGCATAAATTCATTCACAATATAACCCACACACACATATACAATCATAATCACAAATATATATGAACAAATGTGTGTGTGTGTGTGTATACACACACACACATATATATATATATATATATATTCATATTATATATTTATATATACACACACACAAATATTTATTTATATGTATAGATACACACACATATTCATATAAATATATACATATATATATATTCATATATTCATATAAATACACACACACACACACACACACACATAATTAATGAAATTTTCTTATTAATTAATGTCACAGTAATATAGTTAATTGCACTGATATTATTATCAAAAAAAGAAAAAATATATATCATATCTTTAAAGTTTTTTTAATACACACATATATTTCTATACAAAAATATTACATTCTATTTAAAATTCGTATCAATTCTTTTTTAAGAATAATTAAGTTAGAGATAAAAAAAACATAATGTACAAAAAATATTTGACCATATTAATCAAAATATTTTATTTACGTATATATATATATATATATGTATGTATATTAATGAAACTCCTTATTACTCAACTTATAAAATTATCTATAAAGAACATGTAAGAATGTTTTATACAATAAGCAATATTAGTAAGAAAATCATGGACATATTCTATGATAAGAATACTCATGTGTATATACTATACAAAATTATACAAAAAAAGTCTTAATAAGTAACTTTAAATGTTTTAGATTAAAATTATTTACAGCAATAATTTTTTTTAAACTTTATTTTATAGAAAACACCAATCCGTCGCAAATGTTGTGAGGGATTTGCGATAGAATCATTAAATCCGTCGCAAATAACTTCCGTCGCAAATCCGTCTCTAAATTTGTGACGGATTAGCTAGAGCAACTTTTTGAATTTTTCTGCTTCAATTTTTTTTTAAAAATATTTTCGTTGCAATTTTTGCAAGGGATTTGCGACAGAATCTCTAAATCCGTCGCAAATAATTTCCGTCGTAAATCCGTCTCTAATTTTGCGACGGATTAGCTAGAGCAATTTTTTTTAATTTTTTTCTTCAATTTTTTAAAAAATAATTTTCGTCGCAAATCCCTCACAATTGTTACGACGGATTAGTTAGAGCAATTTTTTTAAATTTTTTTCTTCAATTTTTTTAAAAAAATAATTTCCGTCACAAATCCCTTGCAATTGTTACGACGGATTTGCGACGGAATCTCTAAATCCGTCGCAAATCTGTTGCAAATAATTTTCGTCTCAAATCCGTCTCTAATTTTACGACGGATTAGCTAGAGCCATTTTTTAAATTTTTTTCTTCAATTTTTTTTAAAAAATAATTTCCGTCGCAAATCTCTCGCAATTGTTGCGACAGATTTGCGATGGAATCTTTAAATCCGTCGCAACTAATTTTCGTCACAAATCCGTCTCTAATTTTGCAACGGATTTAAGATGGAATCTCTAAATCCGTCGCAAATAATTTCCGTCGCAAATCTGTCTTTAATTTTGCGACGGATTTGCAAGGGCCGGTCAACTACATCCCTTAACCCTTTTTTCCGTCGGTGAGCCGTCACAAATTTACAACGGATTTTGTCCATCACAAAAATCCGTCGCAATTTGCTGAATTTCTTGTAGTGTTAATTAGGTGTTTTATCTCTCAAGTGCTTGCTGCCAATGGTGGTAAAAAAGAAGGGATAAGATAAAATATTTACAAATTTTCATTTCATCAGGAGAATCTTATTAGAAGTTTTGATAAAAATAATTCGTTTTTTAAAGAAAATTTTATATATAGCGATCAATGATTATGAGTAAATAGTGAATAATTTTTTGCATTAATTTACAGATTATTTTCCCGGATGATAATTTGAATGCCATATATACCTATTAACTATTGGTAGTTCTTGCTGACTATTTTGTCACCATCAAATTATCACCAGCAATTAGCAAATAGTCAAAACTGGACTAAAGATATATAATGTGTTATATGGTAATTTATTTATTATTTTTTAAAAATATTAAAAGAAAATTAGAAAAATAGAATTGTATACTATTTAAAATAGATAAATATTTTAGGTTAAGTTTATATATAGTATATATAGATAAGAAACATCTATTATATAGATGGAAAGCAGTTAATCAAAAAATAATTAGATTATTTGAGAAGAAAAAAATTCCTTTTATCAGAGGATCATTTCTCAATAAACAGTGCTTACCAATTAGACAAGAATTATCTCTGTCTTTAAATTTAGGGAGGTCCAGCTCTAGACCCTGTGCATGGCTTATGCCAAATCTAGAAGTTTTTTACATTATTTTAATAGATTAAATATTTCTATACCAATCAATTTTTTAAATTAATTAAAAAAGCAAAATTCTAAACACACTATAAGAAATTTGCCAATTTGCCACGAACAAATCCATGGCTAAATCAGATTTTGTCCCGAATCTACGACGGAAAAGGTCTGTGGCAAATATTTTCGTCGTTAGGGATTTTTTTGCGAAGGATATATTTTTCTGTGGTAATTTGTCACGGATTGTTCAAATTGGTATCAACTTTAGGGGGAGAAATATTGCGAGGGAACCGTGGCAAATCCGTGACAATCTGCCACAGATTTGCCACAGAAACAATATGGAACATATGTTGTTCGTGGCAAATCCGTAGCAGATCTGTGCCACGAAAAAAATATGGAACATATGCTGTTTGTGGCAAATCTATGTTATGGATTTGCTACGGACGTTTCACAAGCAGGTATCTTCCGTTGCAAATCCATGACAATCTGCCGCAAATTTGCCACGGAAACAATATGGAACATAGGTTGTCCATGGCAAATCCATAGCAAATTGTCACGGATTTACCACGGACATTTTTCAAGCAGGTACAGTCCGAACAAATCCGTGACAGATTGCCACGGATTTATCACGGAATCAATATGAAACATATGCTGTCCGTGGCAAATCCGTGACAGATTGCTACGGAAACAATATGTAACAAATGTTATTCATGGCAAATTGCCACGGATTTGCCACGGACGTTTCACAAGCAAGTATCGTCCGTGGCAAATCCGTGACAATCAACCACAGATTTGTCATGAAAACAATATGGATTATAAAGCTGTCCATGGAAAATCCATGGCAGGACGTAGCTAGAGAAACGTCTGTGGCAAATTCGTGGCAATCTGTCATGGATTTGCCACGGATCAATAGGGAAAATAATTTTTTGTGGCAAATCCGTGGCAGTCTGCCACGAATTTGACACGGAATTAAAAATCTGTGACAAACTACTCTCTACAATTTCAGTTTTCAAAACCTGTTGCAGATTCAAATTCACAATTCCGTAGCAACCAATGAAGGCATAGAAAACCAAAAACACAGAGCAGGCAGCGGAAGTGAAGATAAAAAATTGAAGAAACAAAGAACAGGGGAACTCTAGGAAAGAGCCGGCGCCTGCAGTCTTAGTCGGCGCCAGTTAGGCTCTGTACAGGTTCCAAGGTTTTAAAAAGTTTACCTCTTTTCCACGTTCTAATAATTGATTGGATCAGAATGTGTGCCGCTAGGGTAGGTACGCTGGTGGAAGCCTCTAGTGCGATTCCTGCAACATTCCTACTCCGTCTTTACATGTAGGTGAACGCCAATCTCTCGATCTTCCAGTATATGGCCTGCCTAAATCCATTTGGTGAACAACTATAGACTAAGGAACATTTTTTTTGGAGAGAGAGAGAGAGAGATGTCTGGATTTTAACAGAGAAGAAGCCACCTCAGAGAGTGTATGTTCTTTCAACAATGTTGTTTCCAATCCTCCTGTTTAACCTAAATAAAACTCTAGGTTAAATTGAATTGGGCCATTGGACTCTTAATTTAATCTTTGGGCTTAATTAAATATTCTAATTAGAACCAACCTAATGGCCTAATTAATAATTAATTTTTCAGCCCAAATAAACTAGTTCAATTAATAAGCCTATATTAGTTTAGTCCCAAGTTAATCTTTAATTATTCAAACTGGGCCAAAGCCCTGAATAATTAATTAACCCACTAAACTAATTTTATTAATTCTCTCTCCATGGACTTTTATTTTATTCTAACCCAATAATTAAATCAAGCTACTTAACTAAAATATATTCCATTTAATTTAAAATCAATTCCTTAGCCCGTATTTAATTAGGACTCACGGTCTATACTGGGGACTAAAAGACATACCGTCTTGGCTACTAAAATAACCAAAATACCCTTGCCATATAAATAGTTGTATTTTGCATTTTAAATATTTCTTAACATCACCATAAGGAAATATTAACCCCAATGACAGTGCTGCATTAGCAAAGTCTCCGACTTACAAGTGTAATAACTAAAATACCCCTCTATACATCGCCGTACATTTAGAGAGAAAGAAGTGTACTAACACCTCTCTAAATGACATCTACCATCCTTAGGCCTCTAGTCCAATGATCCACAACTTCCTGGATTGTTTCCGCTTTCCAAGGAAGCTACCCTAAAGCAAACATCCAAGTCATGTTTCCCAGGGCCCTGGACATTTTAGACCATCCGGACAACCACAAAGGGCGATATAGTGTAAAAACTATCTTGTACAAGTCTGTCTTAACTAACTAGTCACACATACCCAACATGCAAGTATATTGGCCCTACGATAGAACCTCAACTATAGCAAATCAAAGTATATGCTTCCAGTTTCGCCAGACCACCAACTCATACTCAAGTCGTAGAATACTAGTCCATGCTGTAGCGGTAGTAGTCTAGGTTTCTATCATATAGTACTTTTAGAAACCACTACTACAGGTCCTGTCCTACGTATTCGAAATACGCTTATGTCATGAAGTGAGTGGACTACTCACTGGCTAAATGTAAGCCATTCCCCATTTAGAATTTACAACATAATAACCTAGACATGATGAGATTTCTATTCTCATCAATCGGTTAAGAACGAATGCTTATGTGTTAAGTAAATCGTGATCTATACCTTACTGTGAAAGACCTCCATTCACATGGACCACTTACTTAAACACAATGGGTCTTTTCCAAATGTAATTGTGCACAAATAAGATTATAAATTCATAAACAATTTCTGAAAATAAATTCTTTTATTAAAACATTCGATTTTTACATCAGAAACCTAATCTAAGAGGGCATACATCCCAACAACCAGTATGCACAACACATATGCACAATCCCTGTCACACTCCCTGCCCACAAAGTTGTTGGGAAATATACTCTCTTAGACTAGGTTTTTGATATAAATATCGAATGTTTTAATAAAAGAATTTATTTTCAAAAATTATTTATGATTTTACTTTTTATTTGTGCACAATTTTGTTTGGAAAAGACCCATTGTGTTTAAGTAAGTGGTCCATGTGAATGGAGGTTTTTCACAGTAAGGTATAGATCACGGGTTACTTAACACATAAACATTCGTTCTTAACCGATTGATGAGAATAGGAATCTCATCATGTCTAAATTATTATGTTGTGAATTTTAAATGGAGAATGGCTTATCTTTTGCCAGTGAGTAGTCCACTCACTTCATGACATAAGTGTATTTCAAATACGTAGAACAGGACCTGTAGTAGTGGTTTCTAAAAGTACTATATGGTAGAAACCTAGACTACTACCGTTACAGCGTGGACTAGTACTCTACGACTTGAGTATGAGTTGGTGGTCTGACGAAACTGGAAGCATATACTTTGATATGCTATAGTTGAGGTTCTATCGTAGGGCCAATATACTTGCATGATGGATATGTGTAACTAGTTAGTTAAGACAGACTTATACAAGATAGTTTCTATACTATATCGCCCCTTGTGGTTATCTGAATGATCTAAATATCCAGGGCCCTGGGAAATATGACTTAGATGTTTGATTTAGGGTAACTCCCTTGGAAAGCTATTGGACTAGAGGTCTAAGGATGGTAGATGTCATTTAGAGAGGTGTTAATATACTTCTTCCTCTCTAATTGTACGGCGATGTATAGATGGGTATTTTCATCATTACACCTGTAGGTTAAAGACTTTGCTAACGCAATACTATCCTTGGGGTAAATATTTTCTTATGGTGATATTAGGAAATATTTAAAATATAAAATATAGCTATTTATATGGCAAAGGTATTTTGGTCATTTTAGTAGCTAAAGCGGTGTGTCTTTTGATTCCTAATATAGACCGTTAGTCCTAATTAAATACGGGCTAAGGAATTGATCTTAAATTAAATGAAATTTATTTTATTTAAGTAGCCTGATTTAATTGTTGGGTTAGAATAAAATAAAGGTCTATGGAGAGAGAATTAATTAAATTAGTTTAGTGAGTTAATTAATTATTTAGGGCTTTGGCCCAATTTGAATAATTAAAGATTAACTTGGGACTAAACTAATATAGGCTTATTTATTATAGTAGTTTATTTGGGCAGGAAAATTAATTATTAATTGGGCCATTTATGTGGTTCTAATTAGAATAATTAATTAAGTTCAAAAAGTTAAACTAAAAGTCCAATAGTCAAGTCCAATTTAACCTATGGTTTTATTTAGGTTAAATAGGAGGATTGGAAACAACGTTATTGCAGAACATACACTCTCTGAGACGGCTTCTTCTCTGTGAAAAGCCAGACGTTTCTCTCTCTCTCTCTCTCTCTCTCTCTCTCTCTCTCAGAAAGAAGGTTCCTTAGTCTGTAGTTGTTCACGGATTTAGGTAGGCCATATACTGGAAGATCGAGGGATTGGCATTCACCTACATGCAAAGACGGAGTAGGAGATTTGCAGGAATCACACCAGAAGCTTTCACCAGCACACCTACCCCGGTTGCGCTCGTTCCGATCCAAACAACTCTTAGAACGAGGAAAAGAGGTAACAATTTTTTTTAACCTCGGAGTCCCACCAAAGCACAATCGGCGCTGGCTAGGACTACCAGAGCCAGCGGCGTCGGCTCTGATCGGGATTCTCCTATTCTTTAATTCTTCCAGTTTTTTTATCTTCGCTTCCGCTGCGTGCCTTGTGTTTTTCGTTTCCTATGCCTTCAATTGGTATCAGAGCATGAAGATTTTGTGAAAATATAGGGAGTATGAATCTAGATAAATAAAACTGGACACATATGTGTGATTAAAATTGTGATCATTTGATATTTATGGTATGGATAGATTCTCTGTTAAATCTCTCGGGTGGAGGTATAGAAGATTTATAATTTATTATTTTTCTTAGCAAATCGTGTAAGCCCAATGTTTATGGGTATAGGCGATTGTTGGTTTTGATTGATTTCATTGTTTTTGGTCTGAAATCGGAGAGCCATCGAAGCCGGAAGCTGTGCAGAAAAACAGGAGAAATTCGCAGAAAAAAAACTGCAGGATTAGGAGTCCAGACCGGAATCGGCGCCAGCTTGGGGTGCTGTAACCGGTGCTGGTTAGGGTTTGGAAGGCCGGTCCGCACATTGGTTTCTCGTGGGTTCTAGTTCTGTGCAGCGGGTGCAGTGGACCACAGTTTAGATGGGTGCCTGATCCAATGCGATGGGTGCAGTAGATCAAGGGAAAATTTTTTAATTTTCCTTGTAATTTTTCTTGCAATTTCTTTTGGTTTTGGGGTCCATATCAAGCAAAGTTAATATTTTGCAATAGTTAATATTCAAGGAATATTTTTGCATGAAAAATATTAGTAAGGAATTTTAGGATTAAACAAGACCATTAATTAATTAATTAATGTGTTTAATTCTATTATCTGGGCATTTAGGTTTAAAAATAGAATAGCATGAAACGTCTATTGTTTTCTAGCATGCTATTTATTTTTGGTACCTAAGTGCACGTTTTTTCAAAGACCAAAGTCTTTGAGAATGTTTTTGACAAGGAAAACATTTTTCCTACAAATTAAATGGTTATTTTAACTTGAACAAAAATTATTCCTTAGATATTTTCTCAAAGGATTTAATCCTTGACATAGAAGATATCTGGGATTTAGATATTTTTGTAAGGTTAAAATAGAAAGCCATTTTGTTTTAGTATGGCACAAGAAAATTGTTTTGTCAAATAAACTTGAGACCAAAGTCTCTAGAAAATTTTAATTGCAAAATTTTTGAAATCATTAAGTTTTAACTTAAATAAAATTAGTCCATGGGAAAAACTCTCAAATGATATAAACCTTGACATAGAGATTTTTATGGATTTAGACATTTTATTTTTGAGTTAAGGGAAAACTTAATGGAAATTTTCAAAAGGATATTTTTCAGAAAACCCTTGTTTTAAAAGACTAAGTGGGAGAGGGGTTCCTGAGGGAGACGAAACAGGGGAGCATGCACTAGTTACAGGAAAAAAACAGAGAAAAATAAAACCAAACCTTAAAGGCCATACGGAAGCATGGAGATCATACATTTGCGCTCCTTAACCCTTCTAGGTTGTGTAGGAGCGGATTGAACAACTGGAATCGCCTCGCTTTGCACACTTGAAGAAGCTTCCGGTTGAAAACCCGCTAGCCTTCTACTTCACCTTGTTTGCATTAACGCCTAGCTTTCCAGTTCTCGGAATACTCCTCAACCTAACCTCTAGTCGGTGAACACTATGGTGAGGAGGAACGGTCTCAATTCTCCTTGGTTCTCTTGCTATTGATTAGCAAAGAAACAAGAAGAAACCAGAGAAGAGAAATGAGTGAGCAAGAGAGAAAGGGACGTGAGACACACCAAGAGTCTCTCTTCACGTGAGGCTCTGTGTTATGTTAGGGAAAATTAGGATTTTTCTCTACCAAAGACTTGTTTATTAGTTAGCCAAAACTAGGTCTCTCATTATCTGATAAACATATCATCGGGATTTCAAAACACTCGGATGTTATCCTGAGAATCAGTTTTGCCTAACCCTAAATTCTTTTTAACCGTATCTGGAAAAAACCCTAAGGTCCAAGCTATTGGACCAAAATAATATTTATTATTTCTCTTGGACCCGAAAGGCCCAAAATAATAAACATAAATTATTTATTTCCTGAGCTTATATAAACAACCGAATAAATAATTAATGAGCCCAAATGAACCATAATAATTAATCTTTAATTATTTATTTCTTGGGCCTATATAAATAACCCAATAAATAATTAAACATTAATTATTTTCCCTAGTTTAAGCCCAGGTTAATTTCTTAATTATTCATACTGGACCTAGGCCCTGAATAATTAATTAACCAATTAAACTAGATAATTAAATTTCTCTCAACTCCTATTTTAATTAATTTATTTATTTTATTCCAGTCCAAAAATAAATTAGACTTCCTGAATAAAATAAAATAAAATCCTCTTCAACTGAGACCAATTCCTCAACCCAAAATTAGTTAGGATTTACGGGCTATTCCGAGGACCAAAAAGACACATCGCCTTGGCCGCTAAAATGACCAAAATACCCCTGCTATATAAATAGCTGTATTTTGCATTTTAAATATTTCCTAATATCACCATAAGGAAATATTGACCTCAAGGACAATGCTGCATTAGCAAAGTCTCCGACCTACAGGTGAAATGACTAAAATACCCCTCTACACATCGCCGTACATTTAGAGAGGAAGAAGTGTACTAACATCCCTCTAAATGACATCTACCATTCTTAGGCTTCTAGTCCAATGATCCACAACTTCCTGGAGTGTTTCCGCTTTCCAAGGGAGCTACCCTAAAGCAAACATCCAAGTCATGTTTCTCAGGGCCCTGGACATTTTAGACCATTCGGACAACCACAAGGGGCGATATAGTGCAGAAACTATCTTGTACAAGTCTGTCTTAACTAACTAGTCACACATACCCAACATGCAAGTATATTGGCCCTACGATAGAACCTCAACTATAGCAAATCAAAGTATATGCTTCCAGCTTCGCCAGACCACTAACTCATACTCAAGTTGTAGAGTACTAGTCCACGCTGTAGCGGTAGTAGTCTAGATTTCTATCATATAGTACTTTTAGAAACCACTACTACAGGTCCTGTCCTACGTATTCGAAATACGCTTATGTCATGAAGTGAGTGGACTACTCACTGGCTAAAGGTAAGCCATTCTCCATTTGGAATTCATAACATAATAACCTAAACATGATGAGGTTCCCAGTCTCATCAATAGGTTAAGAATAAATGTTTATGTGTTAAATAACCCGTGATCCATACCTTACTGTGAAAGACCACCATTCACATGGATCACTTATTTATATACAATGGATCTGTTCCAAACGAAAATCGTGCACAAACAAATAGTAAATTCGCAAACAATTTCTGAAAATAAATTCTTTTATTAAAATATTCGATTTTACATCAGAAACCTAGTCTAAGAGGGCATACAATCCAACAATCTCCCACTTGCACTCTAAGACTAGGTAAGTCCATAGGTGCCCACCCCTATGGCGTCTAAGTATCTCTTGAAGACTCTCTCAGCCAAAGGCTTGGTGAATGGGTCTGCTAGATTGTTTTCTGAGGCAATATGCTCCACCATGACTTCCCGTCTCTGGATGAAATCCCGGATCAGGTGGTACTTCCTCTCGATGTGTTTCCCCTTTTTGTGGTTTCGAGGCTCCTTAGATTGCAATACTACTCCAGTGTTGTCACAATACATCACAATCGGCCTGTCCATATGTGGAACGACTACAAGTTCTGAAAGAAACTTCTGGAGCCAGACTGCTTCCTTGAATGCCTCCGAAGCTACCACATACTCAGTTTCCATGGTTGAGTCAGCAATACAAGATTGCTTTATACTCCTCTATGAAATTGCTCCTCCAAACAAGGTGAAGACATATCCACTAGTGGATTTTCTCTCATCCTTATCTGCCTGGAAGTCTGAGTCGTGTATCATATAGGAACCAAATCATCAGCCTTGTAAACCAGCATATAATCTCTCGTTCCCTTGAGGTACTTGAGAATATGCTTTACAGCTTGCCAATGAACCTCCCCTGGGTTTGACTGATATCTGCTAACTAAGCCCACGGCAAAGCAGATATCTGGCCTAGTACACAGCATGGCGTACATGAGACTTCCCACAGCCGAAGCGTAGGGAATCCTACTCATTCTGTCCTTTTCTTCTTGAGACTTAGGACAGTCCTTTGAAGAAAATGACAACCCATGTCTGCAAGGGATTAGAGCTCCCTTGCATCAGTCTATGCTATACTTGGCCAGTATCTTGTCAATGTATATCGCTTGGGATAACCCTAACATTCTCTGCTTCCTATTTCTAAGAAGCCTAATCCCGAGAATGTAGCTAGCTTCTCCCAAGTCCTTCATATTGAATTGACTAGACAGCCAAACCTTTGTAGATGATAATGTCCCTACATTATTTCCAATGAGTAGAATGTCATCCACATACAGGACAAGAAAAACCACATTAATGCCTTCAAGTTTCTTGTACACGCATGGTTCATCTTCGTTTTGAATAAAATCATAAGACTTTACAGTCTCATCAAAACGAATGTTTCATGCTCTCGATGCCTGCTGAAGTCCATAAATGGACTTCTTAAGTTTGCAAACCATGTGTTCCTGGCCTTCAGCAATGAAGCCTTCCGATTGGGACATATTGATGTTTTCGCTAAGATGGCCATTTAAGAATGCCGTCTTGACATCCATTTGCCATATCTTGTAGTCATAGTGATATGCGATGGCAAGGAGGATGCGGATGGATTTAAGCATGGCCACCGGGGAAAAGGTTTCCTCATAGTCGATTCCCTCTTTCTGAATATACCCTTTCGCCACAAGCTTAGCTTTGAAGGTTTCCACATTCCCATCCGCTCCCCTCTTTCTCTTGTACACCCACTTGCACCCAATGGGTTTTATCCCTTCAGGTGAAGCTACAAGATCCCAAACCTGATTGAGGTACATAGACTCAATCTCGGCTTTCATTGCTTCATGCCACATATTTGCATCGGCATCAGCAATAGCCTCCTCGTATCTAGTGGGGTCTTGTTTCTGATGGTCGGAGACCAGCTCAAAGGCTTCTCCTGTCCATCTATCCGGAACCCTAGACACTCTCCCATTATGACGAGGCTCCATTTGCACAGGCCCTTGAGGCTGTGCCTCTTCTTATTCTAGAATCGGGTCAGAAGAAGTTGATTCCGTAGATAACTTCTCCCCAAGTTCCGACCTCGTTGAACCTTTAGTGGAAGTACTTTGATCATCTTCCAAGTATCTAGCATTGGTACTGACTAGTACCTTCTACTCCTTAGGATGATAAAAGTAACCTCCTTTTGTCCCTTTTGGATACCCAACAAAATAGCATAATTCTGATCTTGGTTCCAACTTGTCTCTCTTGACCAGTATATAAGCTGGACAACCCCAAATCCTGAGATAAATCAGACTTGGCTTACGCCCAGTCCACATCTCATAGGGAGTCCTAGGTACTGACTTGGAAGGCACCAAGTTCAAAATATATGCCGCCGTTTCCAGGGCATATCCCCAAAAGGACACTGGAAGAGTAGCATGAGACATCATGCTTCGGACCATTTCCATCAATGTCCTGTTCCTTCTCTCAGCTACTCCGTTCTGCTGGGGTGTTCCCGGCGTAGAAAGTTGGGATACAGTCCCATGATGTACCATGTAATCCTTGAATTCACCTAGGAGGTACTCTCCACCACGATTCGATCGTAAGATTTTGATTAATTTACCTGTCCGACGCTCCACTTCAGCCTTAAACTCCTTGAACTTGTCAAAAGAGTCAGACTTGCGTCTCATCAGGTAAATGTAACCATACCTCGTACAATCATCCGTGAATGTGATGAAGTACTCAAAACCTCCGCTAGCTGGTGTAGACAACGGACCAGATACATCAGTGTGAACAAGACTCAACACCTCCTTAGCTCTATCCGCCTTTGGTGTAAATGACCTCTTGGTCATCTTTCCCATCAGGCAGGATTCACACTGAGGCCAACTTTCCAATCTCAATGAGCCCAAAGGCCCATCATGGATTAGCCTTTGAATCCTGGTTGGGTTAATATGACCCAACCTTAGATGCCAAATGTATGAATCATTGATATTGGTCTTTCTTTTCCTAATTAAAGGTTCAGACTGAGCGTTATTTGATTGGTTGTTAATAGGGTTTAAAAAGAACAGATTTCCATACATGTGTCCAGTACATAAAATTTCTCCATCTCTACTATAGAAATACCAGAATGGAAAGATACAGAATATCCTTGATTAATAAGTTTTGCAACTGAAATCAAATTCTGATGAAAACCAGGTACATATAAAATATCCTTTAAAACCACTATCTTTTTACAATAAAAAATTAGATCCAGCTCTCCCACTGCAAAGGCCCAGACTTGTGCTCCATTACCCACTCGAAGGCCATATTCGCCCTTCTTGAGTCTTCTTATCTTCCTAGACCCCTGCAAGGAGTTACAGATATGATTAGTGGCTCCTGAATCAACAATCCAAGTGGAAGTTGATCCTACCATTGATATGGACTCTAGATAGTAAACATTACCTGTGGGGTTTTTCTTGGTTTGAAGATCTGGACACTCCTTTTTCCAGTGTCCCTTCTTGCCACACTTGAAGCACTTGCCCTTTGGCTTGTCCTTGGGCTGGGTCTTGGGCTGGGCTGCTGCATTCCCCTTCTTCCTCTTGAACTTTTTGGGTTTAGGGCCAGTTCTTGAAGAAGAAGCCTTAGCAATCATGGCCTTAGATTGCGGCTTCATGACCTTCTCCGCCATCTGGAGCTCCTTCATCAATTCAGTTAAACTCATGTTCAATTTATTCATGTTATAGTTTAACTTGAACTAAGTAAAAGAGCCCGATAGAGATTCGAGAACCATATCCACTTGGCTCTCGGGATCAATGACAGCCCCTAAGATTTCTGCCTCCCCGAAAGCAGCAATCATCTTGAGCATATGCTCTCGGACTGATGCTCCCTCAGCCATCTTAGTGTTCACAATAGTTCGAAGAGCCTCTTGCCTTACGGGCCGGCTCTTGTCTGCGAACATAGTTGCCAACGATTGACTTATGTCATATGCAGAAGCCATGTGCTCGTGTTTTGACTGGAGCACATTAGACATGGAAGCTAACATATAGCAACGTGCCATTTCGTTAGCTTTCTTCCACGCCTTCTCAGCCTTTTGCTCATCAGCGGTGGAACCTTCCCCGATAATAGGGCAGGTCTCGTAAAGGACATACTTATACTCATCAGCTGTGAGTATTATGTCCAGGTTCCTTTTCCAGTCCACATAGTTTGGACCCGTTAACTTATTCTCCCTGAGAATAACGGCCAATGGACTAAAAGAACCTCCCACCATTTCTGAAAATTGAAAATAAAAGAAAGAATTTAGTTTGTGAAAACAAAATAAAATTTGTGCACTGAAAATAATTTGGCTCATAGGAAAACTGACATAGCTTCTTGGGAAGATTAACAGTTTCCTAAGCTAAGTGTATTAACCACCACAAATTAATTTCCCTTCTAGGTAATGGTCTAGAGAATAACTCCATTGTGGGATGGCCGTTTCCTCTCATTTCCTATGGACATACCTCGCACTATAACCTCCAACGTGGGCTGGCCGATCATAGTACGTGCCCCGGGTTATTAATTACATCCTTCCATTAGATCTAGATCCTTGTGGTATCCCCATCCTATATGGGTTCATTCCCAGGGTGACGTGAGAGGATCCACGATCTCTAATGAGGACCGTGATGGAAGCCGTGGGGCCGTTGGAACCCTTCTCCCACTTAGTCTTTTAAAATAAAGGTTTTCTGGAAAATGTCCTTTTGAAATTTCCATTAAGTTTTTCCTTAACTCAAAAATAAAATATCTAAGTCCAATAAACTTTCTATGTCAAGGCTTATATCCTTTGAGAGATTTTCTCCACGGACTAATTTTATTTAAGTTAAAACTTAATGATTTCAAAGATTTTCTAATTAAAACTTTCTAGAGACTTTGGTCTCAAGTTTATTTGACAAAATCATTTTTCTAGTCCAAAACAAAACAAAATGGCTCTCCATTTTAATTTACAAAAATATCTAAATTTAATATATTTTCTATGTCAAGGATTAAATCCTTTGAGAAAATATTCAAGGATTAATTTTTGTACCAATTAAAATAACCATTTAAATTTTGAAGAAAAATATTTTTCTTGTCAAAACAAAAAGTTCCCAAAGACTTTGGTCTTTGAGAAAAAGCACACATAGGTACATAAAAAAAATAGCATGCTAGAAAACAATAAAAATTTTCATGCTTTTCTATTTTTTAAACCTAAGTGCCCAAATAATATAATTAAACACATTAATTAATTAATTAATTATCTTGTTTAATCCTAAAATTCCTTACTAATATTTTTCATGCAAATATATTCCAAAAATATAAATATTGCAAAAATATTAACTTCGCTTGGTATGGGATCCAAAACGAGAAAGAAAAAAAATTTTAAAAAATGCAGAAAAATCGCTGGCGGTCCACTGCACCGGCCGCACCAGATCAGCGCCTTCTGCTCTTCGGTCCACCGCACCCCCCGATGCACCAGCCGCACCAGATCAGACGTTGCCTCAACCCGCCAAGCCGCGACCCGCACGCCCGAGTGCCCGCGCCCGCGCCCGGTTCTCCTCTACTGTCGACCCGCGTACTCGCCCGGTACCGCCGCTCAACCCGCGTTTGAAGTTGCAATTGAGCAACGAAATCGGCTCAATTTTCCTCCAAATCGGCTCGGCTCCAAGGCATGAATAAGCCAGCGGCTCCAGACATAGAAATCAAGCGGCGGCTTCGGCTCGGCTCAGTGCGACGGCGGCTTATGAACAGTGCTTTCTTCTTCGTTTTTTCTTCTGTCCGCGCACGAAGTTGCAGTGACTTCTCTTTTCGATTTTTCCAGCCTTCTTTGGCTTCTTTGGACATATTTTCTTACAAAAAACATCCAAAACAAAAACACAATCGCCTATACCCATTTAAATTGGGTTTACACGATTAAACTTCAAAGCAAAAAATTTTTACAGAGGGCTCCTATGCTTCAACGGTGAAGCTTACATCAAGCCTATCCCATACCAAAATAGCGAAGGATTACAGGTATAACCATATTCTCCATTTTTATTAACTACCATGCTCCCTATATTGATAAAAAACCAGTGGCTCTTATATCACATTGAGGGAGGCGAAACAGGGAAGCATGCACTGGTTACAGGAAAAAAACAGAGAAAAATAAAACCAAGCCTTAAAGGCCATACGGAAGCATGAAGATCATACATTTGCGCTCCTTAACCCTTCTAGGTTGCGTAGGAGCGGATTGAACAACTGGAATCGCCTCGCTTTGCACACTTGAAGAAGCTTCCGGTTGAAAACTCGTTAGCCTTCTACTTCGCCTTGTTTGCATTAACGCCTAGCTTTCCAGCTTTCGGAATATTCCTCAGCCTAACCTCTAGTCGGTGAACACTATGGTGAGGAGGAACGGTCTCAATTCTCCTTGGTTCTCTTGCTATTGATTAGCAAAGAAATAAGAAGAAACCAGAGAAGAGAAAGGAGTGAGCAAGAGAGAAAGGGACGTGAGACACACCAAGAGTCTCTCTTCACGTGAGGCTCTGTGTTATGTTAGGGAAAATTAAGGTTTTTCTCTACCAGAGACTTGTTTATTAGTTAGCCAAAACTAGGTCTCTCATTATCTGATAAACATATCCTCGAGATTTCAAAACACTCGGATGTTATCCTGAGAATCAGTTTTGCCTAACCCTAAACTCTTTTTAACCGTATCTGGAAAAAACCCTAAGGTCCAAGCTATTGGGCCAAAATAATATTTATTATTTCTCTTGGACCCAAAAGGCCCAAAATAATAAACATTAATTATTTATTTCTTGAGCTTATATAAACAACCCAATAAATAATTAATGAGCCCAAATGAACCATAATAATTAATCTTTAATTATTTATTTCTTGGGCCTATATAAATAACCCAATAAATAATTAAACATTAATTATTTCTCCTAGTTTAAGCCCAGGTTAATTTCTTAATTATTCATACTGGACCTAGACCCTGAATAATTAATTAACCAATTAAACTAGATAATTAAATTTCTCTCAACTCCTATTTTAATTTATTTATTTATTTTATTCCAGTCCAAAAATAAATTAAACTTCCTGAATAAAATAAAATAAAATCCTCTTCAACTGAGACCAATTCCTCAACCCAAAATTAGTTAGGACTTATGGGCTATTCCGAGGACCAAAAAGACACATCGCCTTAGCTGCTAAAATGACCAAAATGCCCCTGCTATCTAAATAGCTGTATTTTGCATTTTAAATATTTCCTAATATCACCATAAGGAAATATTGACCCCAAGGACAATGCTGCATTAACAAAGTCTCCGACCTACAGGTAAAATGACTAAAATACCCCTCTACACATCGCCGTACATTTAGAGAGGAAGAAGTGTACTAACACCCCTCTAAATAACATCTACTATCCTTAGGCTTCTAGTCCAATGATCCACGACTTCCTGGAGTGTTTCCGCTTTCCAAGGGAGCTACCCTAAAGCAAACATCCAAGTCATGTTTCTCAGGGCCCTGGACATTTTAGACCATTCGGACAACCACAAGGGGCGATATAGTGCAGAAACTATCTTGTACAAGTCTGTCTTAACTAATTAGTCACACATACCCAACATGCAAGTATATTGGCCCTACGATAGAACCTCAACTATAGCAAATCAAAGTATATGCTTTCAGCTTCGCCAGACCACCAACTCATACTCAAGTCGTAGAGTACTAGTCCACGTTGTAGTGGTAGTAGTCTAGGTTTCTATCATATAGTACTTTTAGAAACCACTACTACAGGTCCTGTCCTACGTATTCGAAATACGCTTATGTCATGAAGTGAGTGGACTACTCACTGGCTAAAAGTAAGCCATTCCCCATTTGGAATTTATAACATAATAACCTAAACATGATGAGGTTCCCAGTCTCATCAATAGGTTAAGAACAAATGTTTATGTGTTAAATAACCCGTGATCCATACCTTACTGTGAAAGACCACCATTAACATGGATCACTTATTTATACACAATGGGTCTGTTCCAAACGAAAATCGTGCACAAATAAATACTAAATTTACAAATAATTTCTGAAAATAAATTCTTCTATTAAAATATTCGATTTTACATTAGAAACCTAGTCTAAGAAGGCATACAATCCAACAGTTCCAACAGCCCCACGGCTTCCATCACGATCCTAATTAGAGATCGTGAGTCCCCTCGCGTCACCCTGAGAGTGAACCCGTATAGGATGGGGATACCATAAGGATCTAAATCTAATGGAGGGATATAATTAATAACTCGAAGCACGTACTATGATCGGCTAGCCCCTCGTTGGAGGTCATAGTGTGAGGTATGTCCATAGGAAATAAGAGGAAACGGCTATCCCCTCGATGGAGTTATCTTCTAGATCATTACCTAGAAGGAAAATTAATTTGTGTCGGTTAACACACTTAGCTTAGGAAACTGTTAATCTTCCCAAGAAGCTATGTCAATTTTCCTAATGGCCAAATTGATTATTATCAGTTTTGATAATAATGATAAAGTGCACATATTTGTTTTGTTTTCACAAACTGAATCTTTTTTTTTTTTTTCGATTTTTCAGAAATTGTAGGAGGTTCTTTTAATCCATTGGCTATTATTCTCCGGAAGAATAAGCTAACAGGACCAAACTATGTGGATTGGAAAAGAAACCTGGACATAATACTCACAGTGGAAGAGTATAAGTATGTCCTTTACGAAACCTGCCCTGTTAGTAGGGAGGCTTCCACTGCCAAGAAGCGTGAGGATGAGAAAGCATGGAAGAAGGCCGACGAGATGGCTTGTGCTCCAATCTAAACATGAGCACATGACCACTGCGTATGACATAACCCAATCATTAGCCACGATGTTCACGGATAAAAGCCGGCCCATAAGGCTGGAGGCTCTTCGAACCATCATTAACACTAAGATAGCTGAGGGAGCATCAGTCAAAGAGTATATGTTCAAGATGATTGCTGCTTTTGAGGAGGCAAAAATCTTAGGGGCTGTCATTGACCCCGAGAGCCAAGTGGACATGGTTCTCGAATCTCTATCAGGTTCCTTTACTCAGTTCAAGTTGAACTATAATATGAACAAGTTGAACATGGATTTGACTGAGTTGATGAAAGAGCTCCAAATGGCGGAGAAGGTCATGAAGCCACAATCTAAGACTATGATTACTAAGGCTTCATCTTTTAGAATTGGGCCCAAGCCCAGGAAGTTTAAGAAGAAGAATGGGAACGCAACGGGCCAGCCCAAGACCCAGTCCAAAGACAAACCCAAGGGCAAGTGCTTCAAGTATGGACTGAAGGGACATTGGAAAAATAAGTGTCTGGATCTTCAAGCAAAGAAAAACCCCACAGGTAATGGTTTCTATCTAGAGTCTATATCAATGGTTGGATCAACTTCCACTTAGATTGTTGATTTAGGAGCCACTGATCATATCTGTAACTCCTTGTAAGGGTTTAGAATTAGAACACTCCAGAAGGGCGAACATGGATTACGTGTGGGAAATGGAGCACAAGTTTGGGCCCTTGCAGTTTTTTATTGTAATAGAATAGTGGTTTTGAAAGATATTTTATATGTACCTGGATTTCGACAGAATTTGATTTCGATTGCAAAACTAATAAATCAAGGATATTCTGTATCTTTCCATTCTAGTATTTCTATCAATAAAAATGGAGAAATTTTATGTACTAGGCACATGTGTGGGAATCTATTTTTCTTAAACCCTATTAACAATCAATTAAATAACACTCAATCTGAACCTTTAACAAGGAAGAGAAAGACCAATGTCAACGACTCTTATCTTTGGCATCTAAAGTTGGGTCATATCAACTCAACCAGGATTCAGAGATTGATCTATGATGGGCCTTTGGGCTCATTGAGATTGGAAAATTGGCCTTAGTGTGAGTCTTGCCTGATGGGAAAGATGACCAAAAGGTCATTTACCCCTAAGGCAGATAGAGCTAAGGAGGTATTGAGTCTTGTTCATACTGATGCGTGTGGTCCCTTGTCTACACCAGCTAGAGGAGGTTTTAAGTATTTTATCACTTTCACGGATGATTGTACAAGGTTTGGTTACATTTACCTGATGAGTTGTAAGTCTAACTCTTTTGACAAATTCAAAGAGTTTAAGGCAGAAGTGGAGTGTCGGACAGGTAAAATGATCAAGACTTTACGATCGGATCGTGGTGGAGAGTACTTCCTGGGTGAATTCAAGGATTACATGGTACATCATGGGATAGTATCCCAACTCTCTGCGTCGGGGACACCCCAGTAGAACGGAGTAGCTGAGAGAAGGAATAGGATATTGATGAAAATGGTCCGAAGCATGATATCTCATGCTATTCCAGTGTCTTTTTGGGGATATGTCCTGGAAACAACGATATATATTCTGAACTTGGTGCCTTCCAAGTTAGTACTTAGGACTCCCTATGAGATGTAGATTGGGCGTAAGCCAAATCTGAATCATTTCAAGATATGGGGTTATCCAACTTATGTATTGGTCAAGGGAGACAAGTTGGAACCAAGATCAGAATTATGCTATTTTGTTGTGTATCCAAAAGGGACAAATGATGGTTACTTTTATCATCCTAAGGAGCAAGGAGCAGAAGGTACTGGTTAGTACCAATGCTAGATACTTAGAGGATGATCAAAGTACTTCCATGAAAGGTTCAACTAGGTTGGAACTGGAGGAGAAGTTATCTTCGCAAGCAACTTCTTCTGACCCGATTGTGGAACAAGAAGAGACACAACCTCAAGAGCCTGTACATATGGAGCCTCGTCGTAGTGGGAGAGTGTCTAGGGTTCCAGAGAGATGGATTGGAGAAGCTTTCGAGCTAGTCTCCGACCATCAGGAATAAGACCCCACTAGATACGAGGAGGCTATTGCTGATGCCGATGCAAATCTGTGGCATGAAGCAATGAAAGTCGAGATTGAGTCTATGTATCTCAATCAGGTTTGGGATCTTGTAACTTCACCTAAAGGGATAAAACCCATAGGGTGTAAGTGGGTAAACAAAAGAAAGAGTGGAGTAAATGGAAAGGTGGAAACCTTCAAAGCTAGGCTTGTGGCGAAAGGGTATTCTCAGAAAGAGGGAATCGATTATGAGGAAACCTTTTCCCTAGTAGCCATGCTTAAGTCCATTCGTATCCTCCTTGCCATCGCATATTATTATGACTACGAAATATGGCAAATGAATATCAAGACGGCATTTTTAAATGGCCATCTTAGTGAAGATATCTATATGTCCTAACCGGAAGGCTTTATTGCTAAAAGCCAAGAGCGTATAGTTTGCAAGCTTAAGATGTCCATTTATGAACTTAAGCAGGCTTCAAAGGCATGGAACATTCATTTTGATGAGATTGTAAAATCTTATGGTTTTGTTCAAAATGAGGATGAACTATGTGTGTACAGGAAACTTGAAGGCATTAATATGATTTTTCTTGTCTTGTTTATGGATGACATTCTACTCATTGGAAATGATTTAGGGTCATTGTCATCTACAAAGGTTTGGCTATCTAGTCAATTCAGTATGAAGGACTTGGGAGAAGCCAGCTACATTCTCGGGATTAGACTTCTTAGAAATAGGAAGCAGAGAATGTTAGGATTATCCCAAGCGGCATACATTGACAAGATGCTAGCCAGGTACAGCATGGACTCATGCAAGGGAGCTCTAATCCCTTGTAAACATGGGTTGTCACTTTCTTCAAGGGACTACCCTAAGTCTCAAGAAGAAAATGATAGAATGAGTAGGATTCCCTACGCTTCGGCTGTGGGAAGTCTCATATACACCATGTTGTGTACTAGATCAGATATCTGCTTTGTCATAGGCTTGGTTAGCAGATATCAGTCAAACTCTGAAGAGGTTCATTGGTAAGCTGTAAAACATATACTCAAGTACCTCAAGGGAACAAGAGATTAAATGTTGGTTTACAGGGTTGATGACTTGGTTCCTACAGGATACACAGACTCAGACTTCCAGGAGGATAAGGATGAGAAAAAATTCACTAGTGGATATATCTTCACCTTGTCTAGAGGAGCTATTTCATAGAGGAGTATTAAGCAATCTTACATTGCTGACTCAACCATGAAAGTTGAGTATGTGGTAGTTTCGGAGGCATCCAAGGAAGCAATCTGGCTCTGGAAGTTCCTTTCAAAACTTGGAGTCGTGCTACACATGGACAGGCCGATTGTAATGTATTGCAACAACAGTAGAACAGTATCGCAATCCAAAAAACCTCAGAATCACAAGAAGGGGAAGCACATCAAGAGGAAGTACCACCTAATCTGGGATTTCATCTAGAGACGGGAAGTCGTGGTGGAACAGATTGCCTCCGAGAACAATCTAGCAGATCCATTCACCAAGCCTTTGGCTGAAAGAGTCTTCAAGAGACACTTAGACGCTATAGGGGTGGGTACCTACGGACTTACTTAGTTTTAGAGTGCAAGTGAAAGATTGTTGGGATGTATGCCCTCTTAGACTAGGTTTCTGATGTAAAAATCGAATATTTTAATAAAAGAAATTATTTTCAAAAATTGTTTGTGAATTTACAATCTTATTTGTACACAATTACGTTTGGAAAAGACCCACATGTGTTTAAGTAAGTGGTTCATATGAATGAAGGTCTTTCACAGTAGGGTATGGATCACGGGTTACTTAACACATAAACATTCTTTCTTAACCGATTGATGAGAATGGGAATCTCATCATATCTAGGTTATTATGTTGTGAATTCTAAATGGGGAATGGCTTACCTTTAGCCAGTGAGTAGTCCAATCACTTCATGACATAAGCGTATTTCAAATACGTAAAACAGGACCTGTAGTAGTGGTTTCTAAAGGTACTATATGATAGAAACCTAGACTACTACCACTATAGCGTGGACTAGTACTCTAGGACTTGAGTATGAGTTGGTGGTCTAACGAAACTGGAAACATATACTTTGATATGCTATAGTTGAAGTTCTATTGTAAGGCCAATATACTTGCATGTTGGGTATGTGTGACTAGTTAGTTAAGGCAGACTTGTACAAGATAGTTTCTATACCATATCGCCTCTTGTGGTTGTCTGAATGATCTAAATATTTAGGGCTCTGGGAAATATGACTTGGATATTTGCTTTAGGGTAACTCCCTTGGAAAGCGAAAACAATCCAGGAAGTCGTGGATCATTGGACTAGAGGGTTAAGGATGATAAACATCATTTAGAGAGGTGTTAGTACACTTCTTCCTCTCTGAATGTACGGCGATATATAAAGAGGTATTTTAGTCATTATACCTGTAGGTCGAAGACTTTGTTAACGCAGCACTGTCATTGGAGTCAATATTTTCTTATGGTGATATTAGAAAATATTTAAAATGCAAAATACAACTATTTATATAGCAAGGGTATTTTGGTCACTTTAGTAGCTAAAGCAGTGTGTCTTTTGGTTTCCAATATAGACCGTTAATCCTAATTAAATACGGGCTAAGAAATTGATCTTAAATTAAATGGAATTTATTTTATTTAAGTAGCCTGATTTAATTGTTGCGCTAGAATAAAATAAAGGTCCATGGAGAGAGAATTAATTAAATTAGTTTAGTGGATTAATTAATTATTTAGAACTTTGGACCAGTTTGAATAATTAAAGATTAACTTGGGACTAAACTAATATAAACTTGTTTATTGGACTAGTTTATTTGGGCTGAGAAATTAATTATTAATTGGGCCACTTATACGGTTCTAATTAAAATAATTAATTAAATCCAAAAGGTTAAACTAAAAGTACAATAGCCCAGTCCAGTTTAACCTAGGGTTTTATTTAGGTTAAACAGGAGAATTGGAAGTAACGTTGTTGCAAAACATACACTCTCTGAGACGGCTTCTTCTTTGTGAAAAACTAGACATTTCTATCTGTCTCTCTTTCTAGAAAAAAGGTTCCTTAATCTGTAGTTGTTCACCAAACAGATGTAGATAAGCCATATACTGGAAGATCGAGGGATTGGCATTCACTTACATGCAAAGACGGAGTAGGAGACTTGCAGGAATCGCACCAGAGGCTTCCACCAGCACACCTACCTCGATTGCGCACGTTCCGGTCCAGCCAACTCTTAAAACGAGGAAAAGAGGTAAAAAAAATTTTTAACCTCAGAGTCCTGCCAGAGCACAACCGGCACCGATTAGGGCTGCCGGCTCTGATCGGGATTCTCCTATTCTTTAATTTTTCTAATTTTTTTATCTTCGCTTCCGTTGCGTGTCTTGTGTTTTTCGTTTCCTATGCCTTCAGTGGCAACTAGAGTGCTAACTCCTGGGGCATAAGATGAAGGTTGCCCCACCTCTGGAGCAGATATAAACGAATCAAGGCTCGAGCGCTTCTTTCCTCCCCCTTTAGCCCTATCTGTCCATTTGTATAGAGTCATTGATCAAGTTAATTTTGAAATAATAACAATAAGTTATATGACAATAATCACGTGCTTTCAATACTTAATTAATAGAAGAGAAGATGAAGATGACAAAAAAAAAAAAAAAAAGACAAAGAAGAAGGAGTATGAAATATTTATAAGAATATAGCTTGTAAAATAAAAAAACTTCAAAAAATTCAATGTTTTGTTCCATATGTAAAGCTAAAAAATCCACCTTTTATGGATAACAAATGATTAAAAGAAAAAGGGAAGGTAGAAGTGAATATGATATTGATAAGTTAGGCACTTTTTAGGTAACATGTGTAAGGCACTTTCTTACAAGTAAAACTAATGAAATTACTAACCTCTTTTGATGTTACAAACAATCGTTATTCTGAGTCATCATCAGACACATACTCTTCGCCAATGTCGTCATCTTCATCATCCATTTCCCAATCAGTCTCTCCTTCATCTTCTTCATGACTTGAGTAATTCTTTGACGTTGTAATAAACTCCACTTTAGAAGCCACCGCTTCTGTTTCACTAGATTCGTGAGCTAGGGGACTAATGTCATCTCCTATACATATGGTTATTGCTTCAGCTTCGTCCACATCTTCTTGGTAGGCTTTATCAACTAATGGTGCATCAATTACATGTCGTGCTTTTGTTTTGCATACGGCTAACCAATCACACTTTTGTCTTTTGCTACCCGGATATAAAGTAAAGTATACTTCCAAAGCTTGATTGGCCAACACAAATGGATCAAATCCAGCATATCTCCTCTTGTGATTAATGTCAACAAGCTTATATTGAGAATGCACTCTTGTACCCCGATTGGGTGTGGTATCAAATCAATCACATTTAAAAAGCACGGCCTTTTGGATTGGACTACCAACAAATTCAACTTCAATTATTTCTTTCAAAATTCCATAATAATCATTCACAGACATCCCATCTCCACCACCTTTAATACATACACCGCTATTCACAGTCTTCTTTTCGTCCCCATAGCTATATGTGTGGAATCTAAACCCATTTACAAAGTAACCATTAAATGACTTTACTTGTGCTGAGGGTCCCCAAGATGAATTCTTCAGGCATATGTTATCTTCTCTATTACTTGGATCATGAATCTACTTAAATGAAAAAAATTAAGCACATGAGTGGTAGTGTTATATCAAATATTCAAACACGTTGTATACATTGCCAAACTTACATAAGCCCTGAACCATGAACTAAACTCATTCTGGAATCTTCTTTCAACTTCGTGGTCCGTGGCAGATTCACAATTTTCTTGTAGTGACAATTGAAATAGAATTTTGAAGTTGTGAAAGTGAAACAATTCTCCTACAATTCTATATGTAACAGATAATCTTTCTCTTCTCTTGTGATGTATTTGGGCTACTAAAATATTAGTTTAGATTTGAATACCGTCTCATGTGATAGGGCAATTCCATTAGTTAAATTCCATCTTACTAACAATTTGTTTTATTAAGAAAAGCATAGTGAGAGAAGAATAGAGCAATTGTATTAATTTTTTATGAAGGAAATAAAGGGAAGAGTGGAGAATAGAGGAATTACGTTTAATATAAGAGAAAAAATCTTTTTTAATGAACTATTATTGAATGGTCTAAAATACGTTTAATAAATATGGAGTTTAATATAATTATATTAAATTAGTGGATAAAAATATAAATTCAAGTCATATTTTTTCCTTTTTTTTTCTTATCCAAATTCTATATCTAGCTTTTTATTTCTTTTCCCTACATGTCTAACCAAATCTTCTCCTCTTCTTTCATGTTTGTTATGTTAGCCCAAAGGGTTTTCTCCTATATTTTGATTGATGACAAATATTGATGTGGACTAACATGTGTGATTTGTATGTGATAAGATTTTTGAAAATGAAATGTTTGATCACAGTTTTTCAAAGTCTTACAAATAGGATTGAAAAGCAACTCATAGATGATAAAGTCCAAGACGGATTGATCAAGTCAAGATTTTACCTAAAGGAGTTGCATACCATGAAGACTTTTGAAAAATTATAGATTAGAAAATTATGGTTAAGGTATTACTTGTATTTATAGAAAAGATAATGGAGAATAATTCTGTGTGTATATTCAAGCAATTACAACCTACATATTTATACTAATTGTGATACAACAAGATCCTATTTTATAGCCTAAGCATAAGTCAATCAATTACTACAAATTATTTACACAATATGTCAAAGTTGACAACAGATTTTCCTCAGATTGCTCATGCCAACACTCTTCCTCAAGTTGGTGAATATATGTCGATCATTCCCAACTTGTTAAGTGAGATTTGAAAATCTTTTCCGAATACCGCCTTTGTTAGAACATCTACTAGTTGATCTTTTGATATGACAAATGGAAGACTAATTGTACCTTTGTCAAGATGATCTTTGATGATGTGCAGATCAGCTTCCATGTGTTTAGTTCTGTCATGCTGAACAGGATTATTTGCAATTGCTATGGCTGCCTTGTTATCACAAAATAGCCTCATAGGTTTTGAAAGACTTATACCAAGATCATGTAGAATACATTTTATCCACAGCAGCTCACAGATACCTTGTGCCATTCCACGAAATACTGTCTTTTCACTTGATCTTGTGACAACTTTTTGCTTCTTACTTCACCATGTAACCAAGTTACTTCCAACAAACGTAAAATACTCCGATGTAGACTTTCGATCAGTTTGACTTCCAACCCAATCCGCATCTGTATATCCCTTGATTTCTTGGTCTCTATTTTTAGCAAAAAATAATCCTTTTCCTGGAGCAGATTTTAGGTATCGCAGGATCCTATAAACAGCCTTCATATGATCTTCACTTGGTGCATGCATGAATTGGCTTATAATACTTACCGCATATGCAATGTCAAGACGCGTATGCGATAAATATATTAGCCTCCCAACTAATCTTTGATACCTCTTCTTATTGG
This sequence comes from Voacanga thouarsii, assembly GCA_026120185.1. Lineage (NCBI taxonomy): Eukaryota > Viridiplantae > Streptophyta > Magnoliopsida > Gentianales > Apocynaceae > Voacanga > Voacanga thouarsii. The sequence continues at coordinate 4,778,956 of JANUWF010002392.1, read as the reverse complement.
TTGGAGTCTGGTCTTGTTGCATGGCTAACTTGTGATTCATCTCCATAGGAGTTTCAACAGGTTTGCAGTTAAGGATGCCAGTTTCTGCTAGTAAATCTTGCACATACTTTCGTTGGCAAAGAGAGATTTCGTCGCTCGATCTTCCAACCTCAATGCCTAAGAAATATTTCAAGTGCCCAAGATCTTTAAGTTCAAACTCAGTCGCAAGGCTTTACCATTTCGTCAACATACACAAAAAGAGCAGTTACCTTTTTTAACTCTTGTTTAACGAAGAGAGTATAATCAGCATCACTCTGTTTGTACCCAATTTTCTTCATGAAAGTTGAGAGCCTTCCAAACTATGCTCGAGGGGACTGCTTTAATCCGTATAAGGCCCTTTTTAGCTTGCATACTTTGCCATCGCAGTTTATGCCCGAATGAGGATCCATGTATACTTCTTCTTCTAAAATTCCATTAAGGAATGCATTTTTAACATCAAACTGTCGCAACGGCTAATCTTGATTTGCTACTATGGAAATAAGAACTCGTATGGTATTTATTTTTTGCTACAGGAGCAAATGTGTCCCCATAATCAATTCCGTACTTCTGTGTATACCCTTTAGCAACAAGTCTTGCCTTGTAGCGATCGATGATTCCATTGGGTTTGAGTTTGACTGTAAAAATCTACTTGCACCCTACTGTTCTCTTTCCTAGGGACAGCAATACAAACTCCCATGTATGATTTTTTTTTTCAAGGCTTCCATTTCATCATTCATAGCTTTCTTCTATCTTGAATCCATCAATGCTTCCTGCACATTACTTGGAATAGATATAGGAGATAATTGATTTACAACGAATGCATGAGATTTTGACAAACGATGAGAAAAGGTATAATTGTTGATGGGGTATTTAGTCTTAGCTTTAAAATCAGGATCATATTGAAGTTTTGGAATTACTCTATTTATCCTAATTGGATATCTTGGTTCAGCTTCATGAGGAGTTGAATCATGTATTAAAGGAGATGAAGGTAATGGTGTTACCTGAGGAGACACATTTGGAATAGCTGTGGAAGGTAATGATGTTACCTGAGGAGACTCATTCAGAGTTCTGTGGCTATCGGTGTGGCTTGGGAAGTTGTACTATCTTGATTCTTATGAGTGTCATCAACATCCTCAACATCTGGTTGTATAGCCGATTGTATATCAAATTGTGCTTGTTCCGGGAACAATTCATGAGTGTTGTCTTCGCCTAAGTTAAGTGCTGTCTCCCTCTGAAGAGAGCACTCCTGACTACCAAAAAAGGGAATGTCTTCATGGAATGTAACATCTCGAGTGACATACAGTTTGTCATCATTAGGATCATAGCAGAGATATTCCTTTTTGAAATCTACGTACCTAACAAATATGCAACGGACAGCTCGGGGATCCAGCTTGCCTGCAACTCGGTGGACATAGGCAGTACAACCAAACACGCGTGGTTCAAGATTCGGACCGATTGGTGCTGAGATAAGTTCGTGGAATTTTTTATATGGAGTTTTGAAATCAATGATTCGCGAGGGTGTTCGATTAATAAGATATGCAGCAGAGTAAACAACTTCGCCCCAGTACTCACGAGGCATTGTCATGCCAAAGAGGGAAGCTCGAACAACCTCAAGGATTTGGCGATTCTTGCATTTTGCTGCAGTGTACCAGTACATGAAGTTTGGTGTCGAATACCATTTCCTTGACAAAACAACTTCAAGTCTGAATTTATATACTCCCCGCTATTATCAGATTGGAGAACTTGAATCTGGCATATTGATACCAGGAAGTCACCATGCGATATAGGTCTTGAAAAATAGAACACACATCTCCCTTGTGTAGGCTTAAAATGGCAAAATTTATCAAACCGAAAGCATACTAGCAAAACGAAAAATTTACCTCTGTGATTGAATGGCTCTCTTTACATTGATGTAGATATCTGTACAAGGATACTTGAAGCTATTAAACCGCGTCCTTGTAAACGTCGACTGCGTTTCATTCACGCAAAGCCTTTGATCTTTCAAAATGGTGCTCGTAACACTGCCAGTGAAAGCTCAAAGATGTGGATTTCACTTGGTAAAATGGGTTTGTTCTCTATGGAAAAATGAACAACGAAGAAACCACTGGGTTTGTTCTCTCTTTTGCAATAATGAACCCAGAAATACTTAGTGCAAAGCTTTAGCCTTCAATTCATTTTCCATTCATTTCATCAAATTCCCCAAGAGAGAATCCATACACAAAAAAACAGTAAGCATCCATACTTTCTGTTATCCTTCACGTGAAACAACACGGGATCTATCCCCTGTTGTTCTCTTTTTTTTAATTTTTTAATTTAATTAATTAATTATTTATTTATTATTTATTTTTATTTTACCCTTGGTCTTATTTATTAGGCCAGATAAAATTATTTATTTTTGGACTTGAACATCCATAAATAATAAATCTCAATTATTTTTTTAAAAATTTTATTAAATAGCCTAATAAATAATTAACAAGCCCAAATAGACTAATATAAAATTTCATACCTTTTATCTAGTCTATCTAGATTAATTTTTTAATTATTCAATCTGGGCCTTGGGCCCTGAATAATTAATTAACCAATTAAACTAAATAAAATAAATACTCTCTCTTAGGTCTTTTATTTTATTCTAGTCCAATAATAAATTAGACTAATAAAATAAAATAAAACTCATAATTATCAAGACCAATTCCTTAACCTAAATCTGTCAGGACCTAAGGGCCATTCTGGGGACCAAAAGACACATCGTCTTGGCTACTAAAATGACCAAAATACCCAGGTTATATAAATAGCTATATTTTGCATTTTAAATATTTCCTACTATCATCATAAGGAAATGTTGACCCCAAGGATAATGCTGCGATAGCAAAGTCTTCGATTTACATGTGTAATGACAAAAATACCCCTCTACGTATCGCCGTGCATTTAGAGAGAAAGAGTGTACTAACACCTCTCTAATAAACATTTATCATCCTTAGACCTCTAATCTAATGATCTACGACTCCCGAAATATTTTCACTTTACAAGAGAGTTACCCTAAAGTAAATATCTCAATCATATTCCCCAGGGTCGTGGATAATTAGATCATTTGAACAGTCACAAGGGGCGATATAGGCTATCTTGTACAAGTCTGTCTTAACTAATTAGTCACATATAGCCAACATACAAGTATATCGTTCTACAAAAGAACCTTAACTATAGTATATCAAAGTATATGCTTTTAGTTTCGTCAGACCACCAACTCATACTCAAGCGGTAGAGTATTAGTCCACGCTGTAATAGTAATAGTCTGGGTTTCTTTTAAATAGTACTTTTAGAAACCACCATTACAGGTCATGTTCTACGTATTCGAAATACGCTCATGCTATGAAATTAGTGGATTACTCACTGGCTAAAGGTAAGTCATTCCTCATTTGGAATTCATAACACAATAACATATACATAATGAGATTTCCATTCTCATCAATCGTTTAAGAACAAACATTTATGTGTTAAGTAACTTGTGATCCGTATCTTAATGTGAAAGACCACCATTCACATGGATCACTTACTTTAAACACAATGGGTCCTTTCTAATAAAAAATTGTGCACAAATAAAATATAAATTCACAAATAAATTTTGAGAATAAATTTATTTTTATTAATAAATTCGATAATTACATTAAATAAACTAGTCTAGAGGGCATATATTCCAACACCTTGTTTCGTACGAGAGAAATCCAAACCATACGAGTACACTCATCAATAAATATCACAAAATAATGAGCACCAGATAATGTAGGAATTTAAGTAAATCCCCAAACATCAAAGTGGATAGTTATAAAATGTGTGGTATTCTTATTATAACTAGGTAGATAAGAAATTCTATGGCTCTTTGCCATTTCACAAACGTCACAATTAAACTGAGAATTTGTATGTAAAAAAAAACTTGGTTTCAATTTACGAAGATAATTAAATGATAGATGACCAAGGTGACAATGCCATAACTAGGCCATATCCTTGTTTCCTTTACTCCTTATAGTGTTATTTGCTTGACCATGTATCTGATTATTGGCAAAATCAAGATAGTACAAATCTCCACGTCTAATACCATAGCCAAGGGTCCGTTGTGTTGCAATATCCTGGAAAACACATCGATCAGGCCAAAAAATGACAGTACAATTCAAAGCTTTTGTGAGTTTGTTCACAAATAAAAGATTGGAAGAAAAAGAAGGAACTACAAGCACTATATCAAGATTAATGGAATTTGACACATATACTGATCCTTCGCTAGTAATGGGTGCATCTCCTCCATTAGCAGTGAGTATGTGAGGTTGAGTAGAAGAACGAATGGATGAAAGCTGGGTAGAATCGTTGGTCATGTAGTTAGTAGCACCTGTATCAATAATTCGTGCATCATTCATAGCAAGATAAGTATTGGATAAACCTACATTAGCAGCCTGGGGAACGTGTGTGGCACTTGTATTTGAAGTAGCTGCAATTACTGCCTCATCTATTGTAATAGTAATAGCAGCCTGTCCAATTTTCTTTCGAGGTTTCTTTGTAAAATCCCACCATTCAGGACACCCAATAATTTCATAGCAACGTTTTTTGGAATGTCCCTCCTTACCACAGTGAGTGCAACTATAGTTATTTCCTTTAGTGCCAGATTTTGTCCCTTTACCTTGTTGGGAATTGGTATGGCGTGTGCAAGCAGTCAAGTGAACCATACCATCCGACTAAACCTTAGGTTCCTCCATAGTTTGCCTCTAGGTGTGATCCTTGCGAACATATGCATAGCATGACTCAAGATCAGGAGGTGGATCTTTTCTCAAAATTTCACTTCGAGCTTGATTGAATTTTGGGTCAAGGCCAGCCAAAAAAATATGAACTCGAAGTCGAGTCATATACTTATACAGCAATATGATTACAACAGCATTATTTTCTTGTGTTTGAACACGAGCATCGATTTCCTGAAATATGCCAATCAGTTCATTGTAATACAAAGATAAGGGTCTATCATTTTGATGAGTGGTAAATGATCTCCAATTCAGTTCAAAAAGTTGTGTTTCATCCGAGCCATCATAAAACGTCTTTGCAACGGCTTCCCATATTTCTTTAGCTATTTGAAGATGGATGAATCATTTCATCAAGAGCGGACTCATAGAATCGATAAGCCAACTCTTAACCCGGTTTTTATCAAGAAGCTAGGTTTCCAATTGCTTGTCTCCGGCAAGTGGTTTTGGTGTTGCACCTATAAGGAATCTATATTTGTTTCGAGCTCCAATACGCATATCTATAAGTTGCGACCATAATGGATAATTCATATCATCTAAGATGATTCCAAATGAAAAAGGGTGTTATCTTGAACAATGATTCGAGATTCATTAAAGATGATAGAGAAGGAGAGGTCTTGTTCAGTCATGACTGCAGGGACAAACTTCAGTTTCTACGTTAGGTGAGGCTCTGATACCATATAGAAAAGATAATGAAGAATAATTCTGTATGTATATTCAAGCAATTACACCCTACATATTTATACTAATTGTGATAAAACAAGATCCTATTTTATAGCCTAAGCATAAGTCAATCAATTACTACAAATTATTGACACAATTTGTCAAAGTTAACACCAGATTTTCCTTAGATTCCTCACGCCAATAGTATTTTCTATATCTCTTTACTTTAAATTCAATTTATTTCATATTGAAACATTTAAAATCATTTAAAAAAGAGTGTATTTTTAATCTAGGTTTTGATAATAAAAATAATTTTAGAAGAAAAGCTTTTGATTTTATAAAAAATTGGTTGAGTGGTTTTGGACGTGACCTCTGAATCCAAAACGCACATTTAAAGTCTGTTTCCAAAGTGTCTAAATCTAAAGTTGTTCAAAATATACTTCTTAGCATAAAGTGCTATTTCGGATGCACAACTTTCTACCTTACAAGACCAAAGTCTACAGAATTTCAAAATGGGTATTTCAGTATAAAGTAAACTTTTGGATGCACATTTTTTGCGCATAATTTTTCATCTTATGAGTCCAAAATCTCTACAAAACCTGACAGCAACAACTAGTTGTTACTAGCAGTTGCAGCCTTGATTTATTGCCCCTATAAAAGCCAATTTAAATGTGATTTTCAAGAAGAGTTTGTGCTAACACTTTCAGAAATATCCTAAGAATTTTGAAAAACAAAAATCCCTCGTCTACATTGTGTTTCAAAGTGAGGTATATTGTTCTAAAGATAAAAAGGTAAAGGTACTCTAGTTGGTTTATATCTGCTCAATCTGTAAGCTATTTCTGCATTTTCTCTTTAATCTGAATTATATCAAGGTTTGGGAAGTAAAACCCAATTGGGGTAAGTCTTGATTGTTGAGTGTATAGAGGTTGGGAGTAAAATCAAGTGTGGTGACCCTCTATTGTAATATTGGTGTTGCCTACCACCATTAATTTGGGAAAAAAGTTTTAGTAGTTGAGTAAAAATCCTTAAATGTGTGTTTAAGGTAGTGGATGTAGATTATTTGAGGATCAAACCACTATAATTCATTGGGCCTATTTTCTTGTATTTATTCTAAAATTTATGACTGCATTGTTACTGTTCATCTGATATAAAAACATTACATTTTTCCTTACATTCACTGATTTGATTAAAGACATTTGTGTAGTAGAATGAAACGATTGTTGATACTTTATCTACCCATCTTTAATATAGTCTCTCTTGTCATCATTTAATGGAGTTTTGAAAGATCTTTGGTTGCACATTTAAAACTGCACAAAAATCTATTTTTTTTAGCACACACACACTTTCGGTTCCTTTTTACAGATTTTCAAAAGATTTTTAAAATTTGTATTTGTTTGTCATAAATTTTATTCACCTCCCCCCTAAAGTTTATCATGTTATACTCTTCTCTTGTCCTCTCATCTCTTTTTCCACAGTCCAAACAGCCCCTAAGTAATGAGCCATTTTAATTCACATATTCCGTCTTGAGGTATATAGAAAAAACATTTAACTTGTAATTTTGTTTTTTTTTTTTTGAGGAATCATTGTTTATGAAAATTAAAATTGGTTCCAGAAGTATTGAAATAAAAACAAAGGTTATCAAAAAATGGTCCGTTGCATATTTTAGTTTTTGCGATTTTATTCTCTCTCTCTTTTTTTTTCTAAATCAATTAATGTTGAACCTGTAAAATTTGAAAATCTTCAATTGTGTCCTTCCAACAGTAACCGTTGGTCACCTTGACTATGACAATTTAAATAGACTAAATTAAAATTATTAAATTTCAAACGAGTATATTTTTAATCTCAATCTATTTTTTAACTATTTAAAAGCTTATACAATTTCAGTTAAGATTATGAATTTATTTTTAAAATTTTTTTTCATAATTGCAATTAAATCAAATGGTCAAAATGGTATTAGTAGTTGGTCAATTGTTAAAATGACATTAATATAAAATTTCAAGTTTTAAAGAAATAATATTAATTGATTTAGGAAAAAAAAAAGTATAACAAAAACGAAAGGGACAAAAATTTCAAACCTTAGAAACAAATAGAAGTGTCTTATTGAGTTTTAGACGTAGGGACGCAGTGTCGTTGTTGTTGTCAACCTAATGGTTTTAGTTGGCCTCGTAACCAATTGACAAGCCGTGAAGCCCAATTATAGTTTGAACTTTGAACACCGCCAAAGCCCAAATTTTGCAAGGATAGAGAAGAGTCCATGACAACTTCTAATGAAATGGGTATGTCATTTGTGAGCGCGGTCAGTGGCATTCCGTCAAACAAGAAACGAGCAATTAGCCCTAGCAGAGTCGACACGGAAGACTGAAATATGTGGAGAGACAAGAGTCCTGGCGTCAAGATTCTCTGGATCTGGACCATTGGAACCGCAGCAAGTACTTCCTCTTTCTAGATATATATCTAATTATGGTGCATTGTGTGTGTTCTGTATAGTTCGATTCTTAAATGGGCTCTGCTTGTTTTGAAGTTTTGGTGACAAATGTTGCTAGAACTCGAATGAGGGATATGGAGCAGCTCGTCAACTCCCAAGAGCAGCAGCATGTCAAGGAAGCTATTATAAGCGACGATCCGCCACTCGATTCTGCTACTGAAGTGATTCGAGAGGAGAAGTTGTAGCCATTTCTGGTCCCAATTCCAAAACTAATGTTAGTACGTTAGCTGTTTGATGAATTGCCTGAATGAGATATTCAGAGCTGCAATGTCAGATAAGAAGTCGTAAATTTTATGGCATTTATTTTCCCTTTCTTTACCATCTTGAAATCTCAATAATCAATGCACCGCGGAGTTTCTCTCCAATTGCTAGCTCCATTTGGTTGTTTTCTGGGATTGTTAAAAGGTGCATTCGTTGAGGTTTAGATGGAAAAGCTGTGTCGTAGTCATCACTGATTCTATTTTTTGGTGATTTAACTTTATTTGGATTGTAAATGTCCAATGATTTAAGTATACGAATGAGTGCATAATCTTTCAACCTCATAAATTACTTGTCAAACAAGTAACGCAAGGTGCAAGAAAGTATCACTTGCTAAGAACAGATGTATACGACCAATACAAACCACTATCGCTCTAACATTAATACAAACCTCCTCTTTTAATTGCATTCATGCTTCTTTTCTTCTCCCCCAACCCTTAGATATTTTGGGTAATTACTCTCAATTTACAAATATGAGTAATCGACTGTACAGCCATAGCCAAAGGGCAAGGGGATTAGTGCTTATTATCTGGACGGAGATAGAGGGGCGGGCAATTTTTTTAAATTTTATTTTTAGTTTAGTAAAACTAAATTTTTTTTGAAAAATTCTTTTTTTTTTTTTTGCCTTCTTAAAAAAATTTTCAAATTTTATAATATTATCCTTCAATATATTTTTAATATAATTTATCCCATTAATTCCAAGTTTTGGCTTTGTTCCTACTTATAATCTAAAGTAATTTTTTTTCTTTCTTAATAAGATAACGTAAGGGTGGTAATTTGGATTAATAATCAACTGATATTCAAATTCATTCAGTAATAAATGGATATGAATGATAACTGGCTATAAATAGATATTTATTTAAATTCATTAAATTCTGCTAGACTCCAAAATATATAATTAAAAATATTAAAAAGTCAACTAACGTCTATAATTATTCATCAACATATAGATCCCACTACTAATTTATTTAATTAACAAGAGTAATCATTATCCACCAACACATGAGTCACACTACTAATTTCTTTAATTAGCAAGAATATGGTAATAAAATAAATTATTTATGTGTTTGATTTAAATGATACGCATTAATATATATATTTAATTATTAATCTCTTTAATTAATAAAAGTAGGTTAATGAAAGAAACATACTAATATCTATTTATTTAATAAAAATAAATAGAAAAAATTATGTTTATAATCTATTTATCTATTTATGTCCACCCATTAAATCCATACAACAAATGGATATAAATGAATTGAATGTAACTGCATTTGGACTCCATTTATTTACGTCCAAGTCTAAATGAATACCCATATTGTCACGAATAAGATAGCGTGAAGCTCATTTGACTTTAATAAATAAAGACAAATTATATTTTATTCTACATTTTTGTAACCAAATCTAACTTAATTAAACTCTTTCTTTTTTCTTTCACATTCTTGCTTCTTGCTTACGAACTCCATTTAATTGGTTTGTTGTGGGGGTTGCAATTTGGATGATAGCCCAATGAATATCTAAATTCATCCACGAATGAATAGATATAAGTAATTAAAATTTAAGTAAATATATTTAATTGGATATCCAGTTAAATACAACAAATTTAATGAATTTAAACAGATATTTATGAAATTCATTTATATCTATTTAAATATAAAAATCTTATATAGCTTTCACAATTTAAAGAATAAGTCCTGCTAATACATCAGTTTCATTGCAAATTTCTTCAATTAATAAATAATAAGATAGTAAAATAAAATATTTATTTATTTAATTCCATTAACAGATACGTCCACCATTAATATATCTAATTATCAAAATAAAATTAACATAATAAAATATTTTTTATCAGACAAAAATATATAAATAAATGGGTTTTCACCATCCATTTAAATCAATCCATATAAATCTATTTATTAAATAGATTGAATTCCATTTAAATGTATCTAAATTCAAATGAATATCTATTTTGTTACCTTTAGTCTGTGGATTGAGTGAAGGTGTTTTTTTTTTTTTTAAGATAAACAACACATATAATTCCAAATTTAGTATAAAAAATTAATTCATGTAATGGTTAGTGTAGAAGCCTTCATCTTTGCAATTCAATTCATAAATTCAATAAGCCCTTCATATAAATTGGGAAATCAGATAAGATAACATATCAGCATTACATTTAATCTACACGTTAAATTGGGAAATGAAAAGAATACTCATTTTGTTCGAAATTGAGTATCCATATTTATATTTTATAATGTTTATAAATGATATTTATTTTCTTAATATATATATATATATTAAAAATTGTGCAACTAACTTTTTCCATAGAAGGGAGACAAGTTTTACTAACCCATCAATCTCACTAATCTTTCAAATTAAGAATAACAATGTGATTGTGTGATAAATTACTATACAATTAAATATGTATAGCTAGATAATCTTTTAAATTTTTCTACCACTAAACCTTTCCAATTAAAAAGAATAATGTGATAATCTAATGTACAATTAAATACTCTTCTAAATTTTTTTACTAAATTAAAATAGGATATTTAAATATATATATATATATATATATATATATATATATATATATATATATATAAGCAGCTGCAGAAGGCTGCTGTTGCGACACCTGACAGCTTATTATGTTGACAAATGGTTATTTTGAATTGAAATGAAATATTTTTTGGGGGATTAAAAATGCCAATGCCTCTCTCTTCATCCAAGAATCCATTAATTCATTGGGGCTTTTTGATTCACTGGCTACTTACTTCAATTCTATCTGAAGTAAATTCAATGAATTAGATGGATTGAGATAAAGTTATCTCATTGAATTTAGATGAATTGAGATGAAGTTGACACAAATGCACGGCATCAAACCCCATTCTCTCCCTCTGTTTTCCTCGCTATTCATGGACTTTGATTTCTGGGCCTCTCGTCTCGCCGCTGCAAAATGCCAATTTAATTTGCAACACCACCACCATCACAACCGTTTTTCTCGCTGTTCATGGACTTTGATTTTTGGACCTCTTGCCTCGCCACTGCAAAGCCACCCACCATCACAACCATAGCAGCCACTATCAAAGTTCGCAATTCATAAGTTTATGTTTACTTCTTTTACTCTTTGTTTTCCTTCCGATGGTTTTCCATGGCTTTACCTAATTGAGTTAAGAGGATTGAGACTACTAGAGTTCTTAGGGGCCAACTCTTAATCGATCGTAAGTTTCTGTGTATTTCTTTTACTCTTTGTTTTCCTTCTGATGGCTTTCCATGGCTTTACCTAATTGAGTTAAGAGGATTGAGACTACCAGAGTTCTTAGGGGCCAACTCTTAATCGATGATCGTTTGCATTCCATGGACCCATCTCCAGTGCAATCCACTCCTTCTGTTGAAGAAGACGAGTGGGCTAATTATTTTTTTTTCCTCCTCTTCATTTTTTTAGCTATGTAGTGTGTTAATTATTTCAAATATGCTATCAAGATATGATTTTTTTTTTCTTTTTTGGGGGTGTGGAAGGAAGATTTTGTGTCTTGGTGTTTTTTATTCTAATGATGAAGTTTTGGGCTTTAAATGGTAGAATTCTGATTCAACTTTCCTTTCCATTCTGCCTGATATGATTTGAGCTAAATTCTGGATTCTGGAGTAACATTTTTTCCCCCTGTTGTTGTGAGAGATATTTGATATGCTATTTTTTTGTGGGATGTTTGGTAATTTCAAATCGGTTAAATATTGATGATTTTGAGGTTGAAGAGGACGTCAAACCCGATTTCCCCTGCCCGTACTGGTATAAAGATTTTGATATTCCTTCCTCCCGCTTACATCTTGAAGATGAGCACAATTACGAGTCCAAAGTTACTGTTTGTCCCTTCATGAATAAAAATATAAAACCTTCTTTACTATATTGAGATGTCGCTAACTTAGGTACCCAATTGCTTTTAGATAAGCGTATCTCATATTTCTGAGTGCATTTCCATGGCAGAAGTTTAATTATAGATATTAGATATATCTATAATTAATATATCTAAGAATTAGGAACTTAAGTTTTGTCAGGAGAAGTAACTCTGCCTTTCTGCTCTTTCTTTTTGGTGTATAAATATGCTACATGCACTCTTCAGATTTGGATTTCATCAGCGTTTGATGTGTCGAGGGTTTTGATTTTCATGATATGTATGACCTATATATTTGTTCTATATCAGTGTTTTTGTACTTAGAACACATAATTGACACCAATGTTCAAAATCATTTGCAAGTGCTACATAAAATTCTTTAAATTTGAACTCAACCGCAAGAATGATGTGGTTACTTTGTATTTTTCTTGGTATTAGTTCTCTTTGGAGAACTGCATGCTCAATCCATTTTCACTTGTATTTGCATATAGTCCATCATGCATTTGAGTATTGTTTTTCTGCATCTGGGAAGTGATTGTTACTTCTTCTGTTCTATTTCGTGAAGTTGTAAAGGTAATTTTTTTCTTTATGTTTATTTGTCTCTCTTTATTTTCTACATCTAGACTAAAAAGTTCTATGGTTTCCTCGGCTTTGCAGGTGATTTGTGCACTTATTCTCATGGCAAGAGATGGCCTGGTCTAACTCCCACTGATCTAACGAATGAAATGGAATTCCCTCCAACTAGTCTTTTGGATATATTTGTGCTCCTTGGGAAAGCAGCAAGAGATATCTTGGATGCCATTAGCTTCTTTTTGAATTTGCGTAGCTCTCCCTTTACTGAAATACTTGATAATATTCTATTGAGAAGTCGTGAAATAGCATCCTCAGTGCTATCTGTTTGTTGTCATGGGAGGCCGTGTTTTTAGTTTGCTCAACATCCTAATTTGACAACCCAAGAGGATGGCCAGTTGGTGATGTTCTCGAACCAAGAACAACAGGTTGATAGAAGCCTCATAACTCTGGTGAAGTCAGATAAAGCTGGTTTGCTTATAAGAGATTTTCATAGTCACTGGATTATTGTTGACAGTGACCTTGGTCCCCAAGAAGCAATAGTTTATCCTAGACTTGCTCTGTACCAAGCAACTGCAGGCTATATTGGCCCTGCGCTACATCGGATAGATATTAATAATCTTCAGGGTAACATTTATGGGCGATGCTCTTTAGCTTTTAAATTGATGCCTAAATCCATGACCAACCTCAATTGTTCAGAGATGCGAGCAGCTGGTCATGGGGTTGAAGCACAATTTCAGCTTCCGAGTTCAGATTGATGACTTCATGCAGAGATCCACTGACCAACTTCTGAATAGGAACAATTTCCCAACTTTCAGTTACCCTACAGCGTAAGATGGTGAGGATGATTCTACTATTTTTTTACTCTCTTGATGAGCAAATAAAGAATGCATATCATTTCATATAATAATAATTCTTTTCCATTCATAGCTTTATATATATACACACAATGAATTCATTCATAGCATATTACTTGGAAGTAAACTTCCTCACAACAATAGTACTTTTGAGGTGATATCACCACAACTAAATTTCCCTTTTGGGCTATATTTAGATGTGCACTCTTTCTTCATCCCAAAATAACTAAACTCATTCAATATAATAATTGGCTTATTTGTTGAATTGCCATAAAGTTTTCAGAAATTGGCAATTTGGAAATGGAGGTCGTTAATTTATCAGTTTATCAGCTTTCTTCCATGTTTACTCATGCTTATCACCTGATTTGTTGAATTTCCATAAAGTTTTCAAAAGTTGGCAATTTTGGAAATGCAGGCTGTTAACTTATCACTTTATCAGCTTTATTCTTTATTTACTCAAACTTCCACCTTTGGGTCTCCTGGCCTTTGATGAGCCACATATTGTTTTGAGATTAGCTGGTTGTGCACATTATCTTGATTTTTAATGAGCTATTTGTTGGGATTCGTGGACTCCTAAACGCGGAAAACATCTACGAATCCCTCCCGAGGACCCAAGTAAACGATTAAGAAGATGTAAACGATTAAGAGTTACCTCACGGTTCTTTGTAGTCGAAATCCTTCGATTACAGTTTGCATTGTTGTACGTTCGGCCGAACAATCACCGAGCATGCTGCGGTATGCGAACGTCCTCTACGGATACACACCGCGAACTCACTCGATACCGGGAGTGCTAGCGCCTAGGGTTTGAGAGGTTTTTTCTTTCTACGGTAGAGAATGGCACGAATGTTCTCAACAGAAAAATTGGACTATCGAAAGACGGCTAGGGTTTTCTTAAAAAACCCTCGAACCTCTTAGAGTCCAACCCTAATCATATCTTATCATATTCTAATTTAAATTCAAATTAAATTAAAGCGATATGATAAGATTACGCCATTATCTCGGTAATTTAACTAATTATTTTACAGAGTCGATTCTTATAATCTGGATATCATCCAGATTCATCGAACTTGGTCACCGAGAAAAATAACCTAACAAGTTCGCTTATTGTGTGACCCTATAGGTTCATTTAACAACGTGGCGATGCCTAAATCGTATTTAAATGGCCCACAAGTTATAAGCGGTTTCTAGCAAAACATTATAACTATCCGGGTTAAATGAAGATCGGTGATCTCTTTGAACCAAACCATAATTTTATATTTAGTCCCTTTGTCACACGATATCCAGATTAAGCATAAGGCACGGAGCATGTCATCCTTATTAAGCTTAATCAATTATTTCTTGATTTCATAGTAGACTTGTTCAAACAAATGATATCAATATCTTAGATTGATATATTTGAGCACGGCCATGCATTTTTAACGAGTCTAACTTATCAAGGGGCCCATGGATATCTCTCCCATAATTGAGAGGGACAAATTCCTTCACAATCAATCATATTCCTCTCCTTGATTTATTTTATATCCAACGAGTAGTCTAATTTATTATCTAGTTAAAGACAACTTTAGACAATGTCAAAATATAGAATTTATCAAGTAAGAAACTATGATGAATTTAGGTCGAAGGACTTTCAATATTATTATGGCTAGAAAGTACTTATGACATATTCCATGAAGTACTCTCACGAGTGGGTCATGTCCAATACAATGTTCTCTAACATTTATTTATGTCTTGACTCGATATCACAAATATCCATGGCGATAAAACATAGCCATCAAGTCACAAACATACTAATCTTAATTTATTATTATTCCAATAATAATAATCGATCGAGGACAGTTTTAGAATAGTCATTGTATTCATTGTAGGGTTTTACTATCAAGTCACGTACTTGATGACCAACAAAACAAAATTCACTATTCATGGAAAGGAAAGCCTCATATTATTATATAAAACATAATGACAATTGTATAAGTACAAATTGACTCTAGGGCATATCCCCAACACTATTAAAGTTCATTTTTTTGTTTCTATAATTAATATAGCTATGCAGTATTTTCTTGCCTTCTTGGAATTGCAGTATTTTATGTCTTAGCATGTATTTGGATATTCATATATGAATTTGAAACCATGCTTTTGGCTTTCCTAATAGATCTTAGTAAGAAGTTCTCAACAACAAGTCCTTAGATCGATGAAATGCTGGTACAGGATCTATGAAGCCCGTGATGAGGAGGAGGAAGAATAATTCAAGATGTAAACCCCTTCCGCCTTCAAAGAGGCTGTGACTTGAGGCATAGAGAGTTCTCAAAGAAAGGGTCCAAGATATAGCAGATAAGAAGGGCATCAAATTGTAGTTCTGCACTCTGAAAGAATGTGAGAGCCACATCCACTCACTTGATAGTCCATGTGCAAATATAAGGATGGAGATTGGATGGCCACTTGGAGTCCCGTTTGTTCACGCTCATGATCTTCCAAACAAGGCAAAGATTGGATTTCTTGAAACCTATGAGCCTGGTTGGTCTGCAGCTCATGATATATAGTTAAGTCTAATTGAACTAAGACAACAGAGTTAGCACACAACTAACTGCCGTTGTAAGTCTGGATTAATGTGAAATCTGCATCAATTTTTGTGCTTCTATCCTGTTAAATTTATTGTCAATATCCTATTAAACTTAAAGTTTTACTCTTACTTTCTCCAACGAGATAGTAGTTTGCTGTTCTTGTGGGTCATTTTTTCCTTTATGTTTATTTGTGTCTTTCTTTATTTTCTGCATTTAGACAAAAAAGTTTTGTGGTTTCCTTGGCTTTGCAGGTGATTTGTGCACTTATTCTCATGGAAAAAGATGGAACATTGAAGAAATTATACAAGGAGTGGAGCTTAGTTGGCTCCTTGACTACATCGGGTTTACTAGTAGCTATCTATGCTCTTCAAAATAGTTTGTTGCAGATTTCATACAAAAACCTTGATTCCCTAACATTTCCAATCCTGAATCAGATAAAATTGTTTTTCACAACATTGTTCTCCTATATAATTCTAAGGTATGTGCTCTCTTGTTAATAAATCATTTTCCAATTCATATGAGGTGGTTCAAGTATTAGCAACTTTGACACTCTATTATACATGAATATGCTTGGTTATTGAAATCCCTTCTTGATGCCAATTGAGATTCCATAAGAGCACATTTTGCAAGGGACTTCCAGAGGGTATCATTGGTTCCTTGGGAGTTAGTCACTTTATCATGATCTCAATGATGTTTAATGGATAATCTTAGTCATTATTAACATTTATGAATAGACACATAAGATGTTGACATACTTTTGTCCGATAATACTGTTTGTGGAGTCAGCATCTTTTTCTCTTGATACTCATCAATTATTGTTAAAATTCATGGTTTGTGATAATGCACTCAGCAGATGTGGTCATCAGTTTTATGTTTCACGTTTTGACTATTTTAGACTATTAAGGTTCCCCTCACATAAAATATCAACTGTCCACTGACACTTCCTTTTTGTGTTCTTTGTTTCCGTATTAATGTTTTCTATATTCAGATTCCAGCTCTTTCTCAGAAAGGTAAGCAAAAACCTCTAATTGATGGCACTGAGATGATGTTTCCATGGACTTTATTGTCTGCCTTTGCACAATTATAATATGATCAAGAATATAGAATTTCTTTCAATAGACTTTCATTCAGTAAATAACCACCAATAAGGTCAATGACGGATTTTCTGTGTTCTTTCTGCACTTAATGCTACTGCCTTTGTTAGTCAAATGGTAAAATATTTGTAATCACTCAAAGACTTCATCGATTTGCTTGAACTAACACCAGAGATATTCATATGTACTGTTATGGAGGATTGTGTGTTTCGGAAGAAAACCTCTACATTTACACTAAACACATGCAGGTAGTTGTTCCAGTGAATGGCCTGAAGAATTTCTTGGCCTTCATATTGTATTCTTACATTTCCGATTGTTTTCATTTCTTTCTTAAGTTATTCCTCATAATCAAATAATGTGCTTATTACAACTCTTTGTCCATTAACATGTTAATGACCTGGAATCTTGCCTATGTGCTTAGCAGCATATGCTTGCCAGTAGAGGAAAACAATGATCCCAGAAACAAGCGGAAGATCAGGAAGCTGATTATAGAAAACATGTTCCAGATTACAAGGCTCCCCAGGGATGAGGATTTAGGTAAGTAGCAGTTAAAGTAGGGAAAGGAAGTAATGAGTGCATCCCACAAGTGAATGACAAAAACAGTTTTTGCAGCACTAAGCCATTTCCATGACCCATATGTGACGGCAGGTTCATCAACGGAGCATGATGTAGATTTATCTTTCTTCATATTGGAATCCCATTCAGAGACAACAGAAAAGAGAGAAGCTGCAAGCAGAGGAAGGGGAACAACAAGCAACCCAAAAGCTATCATATATACTCCAACTGAGATAAATTTATTTGTAGATGTTAGAAGATACAGAAAAAAGGATTGGTGAAACTTCTCGAGTGTTGGGGATATGCCCTAGAGTCAATTTGTACTTATACAATTGTCATTATGTTTTATATAATAATATGAGGCTTTCCCTTCCATGAATAGTGAATTTTGTTTTGTTGGTCATCAAGTACGTGACTTGATAGTAAAACCCTACAATGAATACAATGACTATTCTAAAGCTGTCACTGATCGATTATTATTATTGGAATAATAATAAATTAAGATTAGTATGTTTGTGACTTGATGGCTATGTTTCTTGGCCATGGATATTTGTGATATCGAGTCAAGACATAAATAAATGTTAGAGAACATTGTATTGGACATGACCCATTTGTGAGAGTACTTCATGGAATATGTCATAAGTACTTTCTAGCCATAATAATATTGAAAGTCCTTCGACCTAAATTCATCATAGTTTCTTACTTGATAAATTCTATATTTTGACATTGTCTAAAGTTGTCTTTAACTAGATAATAAATTAGACTACTTGTTGGATATAAAATAAATCAAGGAGAGGAATATGATTGATTGTGAAGGAATTTGTCCCTCTCAATTATGGGAGAGATATCCATGGGCCCCTTGATAAGTTAGGCTGTTAAAAATGCATGGCAGTGCTCAAATATATCAATCTAAGATATTGATATCATTTGTTTGAACAGATCTACTATGAAATCAAGAAATAATTGATTAAGCTTAATAAGGATGACATGCTCAGTGCCTTATGCTTAATGCTGGATATCGTGTGACAAAGGGACTAAATATAAAATTATGGTTTGGTTCAAAGAGATCACCGATCTTCATTTAACCTGGATAGTTATAATGTTTTGCTAGAAACCGCTTATAACTTGTGGGCCATTTAAATACGATTTAGGCACGCTACCGGTGTTAAATGAACCTATAGGGTCACACAATAAGCGAACTTGTTAGGTTATTTTTACGGTGACCAGGTTCGATGAATCTGGATGATATCCAGATTATAAGAATACGACTCGGTAAAATAATTAGTTAAATTACCGAGATAATGGCGAGAATCTTATCATATCGGTTTTAATTTAATTTGAATTTAAATTAGAATATGATAAGATATGATTAGGGTTGGACTCTAAGAGGTTCGAGGGTTTTTAAGAAAACCCTAGCAGTCTTACGATAGTCCAATTTTTCCGGTTGAGAACATTCGTGCCATTCTCTACCGAGAGAAAGAAAAAAAAACCTCTCAAACCCTAGGCGCTAGCACTCCCGGAGTATCGAGTGAGTTCGCGGTGTGTATCAGTAGAGGACGTTCGCATCTTGCGGCGTACGGTGATTGTTCGGGTCGAACGTACAACGGCGCAACCGAGAATCGAAGGATTTCGATTACGGCAACCGAGAGGTAACTCTTAATCGTTTACATCTTCTTAATCGTTTACTTGGGTCCTCGGGAGGGATTCGTAGATGTTTTCCGCGTTTAGGAGTCCACGAATCCCAACATCGAGAAGGTTATTCACAGATCGTATAACTTCTTCCACCAGCCTGCAATAAGAAGATACTGTTACACAAGAACTTTAGATCCATAGGGAATAATAACAACAAAGAAAAAGACCTCTTTTGAAATATGCATGTGAGATTAAGAACTTAAGTGACTAGAACCAGTCTCAGGAACTGGTAGCCATTTACCCTAAATCTGCTGGTTGAAATCAAGAATCATTTAAAGTTGCTAAAAGGAAAATAAAAATCTGACCTACCACCTCGTATAAGGAACAAATTCCGTTGCCCTCTAAAAATTGTTGACAGCTGGCTTGAGATATCCATGGTTATTGCATCAACTTGATAATCATGAAAAGCACCATGAGGACCCGTTGGAACACCTAAAGCCTAACAGCAAAAACATATTCCAATAGTTTAGGGAAGCATTTACTGCTAGAATACCACTCAAACCTCCTACCACCAAAAAGACCCCCCACCCCTCTCCTCACAGAGAGAAAGGGGGAGAAAAAAAAAAACAAAGGTGGTTTCTTGAGGGAGCATGAGTTGCATGTACACAATGGTGGGGGGGACAAAAGAACTAGAAAGGAGTTTATTGCTGTATACTTACTTGATTGTATAGTGAACTAGCAAGTGTAGCTGAGCTTTCAACATATTCTGTGATGGATATAGCAATGTTCCATTGCAGATTTAATATTCTGGCCACTTTCCCCAATGACTCGAACAATTGACCAAGACCACTTAGCCACCAAGAGTTGGACAATGACTGCACTTTTTCCACCTTCACCTACAAGCCTTGCCCATGTACTGCTAGGTAGTTCACTATATTGATCAAATCTAGATTTGGCATTTGCCTGTTGGATGCTTCAGCATATATCTTTAAGCCATCCTTGTCAGATTCTGGATCCCTGTTTGCAACCTTAATAACCAGAGTAGCAGCCATTGTAAATGCACTTAATAACCAAAAAAAATACAACAAGGTATTACAACCAAGCTGGTGTTTCAATAACAAAAAAAAAAAAATATTACCAAGCAAGTACCAAAATAATCAATATTTTTTTTCGTTTTTCCACAAAAAATCATAGCTACATTATGAAGATTCAAGTCCTATCTTTCTGTTTTTTATCTTCTCCTTGTCTCTCTCACTTGGTGTTGCATGAAGTAAATTAGAGTTTATTTGCTGAAATTTAGTGAAGAAGGTAAATTTTATATGATAATTTATTTTCACTTTAAAATTTAAATTATAGGGTATGAAATGGTAAATTGTTGATTATGATAAGTTTTTTTAGTATTTTTATTGACATATTAATTTAAAGATGATATTAAATCACTGTGAGTTAATAGATAAGTTTTATGAACTATTAGGAGTCAAAATATATGGAAAAAAAGGCATTTTTTCAAATATTTGATAAAAATGTCATTTTTATGAATTCCTTATAAAATGGCCAAAATGGACCCAAAAAAAATGTTATATGTGCAAATTCATTTCTTTGTTTTGGTAACATAAAAAATATTTTTTCCTTTTTCATTAATATATAAAAAAATACTATGCATCATAAAATATTGATACCACGTGCAAAGCACGGGCATCTTGGTAGTTCATGTAATAAGAATAACAAAATAAATACTCTTCAATCATGGAGGATGATTTCTCAGCCATGGTTTTTAAGCATTTGATAAAAAACACATGGTCTATCAGAGCCTGAATCAAAGGATGAGAACATAAATTTAATTTTTAAGCATTTGATGAAAAAATTCTAACCAAATAAATTATCTAATATAAGTACTTAGATAATAATTAGATTAAGATGAGTTTATATGTATATATAAAAAAATATGAACAAAAAATCTAAGTAATATTTGAATTATCTAAAATTCTAAAATTTGCATATAAACTAAAAAACGTCCAAACATAATAGTCATATTATTAAAATGTTTCAATCTTACACTTTTGTCAAGTTTGATCATTTAACTACCTTTTTCATCTATCGGGTGATTGTCATGTAACATCTTTTGAAGGTATTTTTGTCTATTAAAAGCAAGAAAAAATAAATGAATTCTTCGCAATAAACTGATAATGATTTCTATGGATCTACTACATATTTTGGGATTAATCCACATCTAAAATTCACATATTAGACCTTTATCATTTACATAAAATATGAAATCAGTAAATATTTATTTTGTCAATAGTAAAAAAAATATTGAGATTTACTTGTTTATTGTTACAAGTTAAGAATTTTTTTACATGATTTTTGTCAGTTAATAAGGTTCTAAGGATGCTTATCCTCCGACAATAACAAGTGGGCAAAGGAGGATTTCGATTTCTGGGCATTATCAAATTATAGTGCAGTGTTCTTTTTTTTTTTTTAGAGGAGGTTAAAAAATAGAGGTATGTTGATGACAAAAATGGGAGAAAAGAGTAAAATATTTTGAAAATTGTGCCATCAATTCCATTAGAGGGAAAGAATTGTCGCCCATGAGCTAATATATAAAAACAAAAATGCCCTCAAAGCGTTACGTGGTTAATGAAAAATATAGTTAAATAATAAAACTTGATAGAAGTGCAAGATAATAATATTTTAATAGTATGAGTGTTACTTTTGATTTTTTTTAGTTTAAGTGTAAAATTTAGAATTTTAAATAATTTAGATATTATTTAAATTTTTTGTCTAAAAATTATTAAATTTATGAGATAGATGTGAGGTTAAAGAGAAAAAATATTATGTGTTATTAGTATGACACTTTTCGAAAAATAAAATTTATTTAATTTATTATTTTAAATTAAAGTAATATTTTGATTTGAGAAGAGTTATTACCCTCTTGTAGCCTTAGTATTATTTTTGCAACTTTATTTATTATTTTTCATAAAGTGCAACTATGCAAATTGCAATTACGAGACCTTCATCCGTGTGACACCCAGGCAACAATTGTACTCCATTAACACTACAATAGGAGTGTACTATTGCTATGCATTATCTATGTCTCATCAGAGAGCGAACGACCCACTCATCCGTGTCAAAGAATTGACTTTACCGTTTACCATGACCCGATCCAAATTACACGACTGACGTATTGCCAGTTCCAGCATTAAC
This sequence comes from Voacanga thouarsii, assembly GCA_026120185.1. Taxonomy (NCBI): domain Eukaryota; kingdom Viridiplantae; phylum Streptophyta; class Magnoliopsida; order Gentianales; family Apocynaceae; genus Voacanga; species Voacanga thouarsii. The sequence goes on along the minus strand of JANUWF010002392.1, from coordinate 4,756,403 downwards.
CAACCATACTCGCAAAATCACGTGCTCGTTGTGCACCCACCCCAAAAATATTAGTGGTCCCCATTACTACCGCCCACGTGAAGTTTCCGCAAAGCGCGTGCCTATCTCTGGCGCGTCTAAAATGTATCTTCGATATCGTCACTTTCCTTTCTCCCAAACTTTCGTGGTTCCAATTAACATAGAATTTAACGAAATAAATATTTTTTTATTATTCTCATTTCACAATATAAATAATTTTAAATTCATATATAAAAATTAAAAATTTTAAATTTTATATAAATTTTAAATTAAATTTATAAAAATATTCTTAATTAAATTTTTATTTATTTTAATAATAAAAAAAATTAAATTATAATTAATAAAAAAAGAAAGATTATAAATAGAGATAAAGTTAAAAAATAATAAATATTTATAAAATTTTATAAAATAATTTATATTGTAAAAAAAATTTTAAATTTAAAATCACTTATAGTTATAATGTAAAATGAAAATAATAATATTTTTTTAAAGTTTTTTTTTAAAATTTATTAAAAAAAACCTTCCTTTTGCCTTACGAGTTACAATAAATTCGACTTAACATTGCCATCGAACTCATAAAGGCCTCCTTTTCCCATTCCCTTTCTCTCTCTACATTTTTTCATCGTAAAGCGCAGGAGAGTCTTTCTTGTAGCACTCTGCAATTTCTCTGATCTTTTGCCGTCTTGGTTTATGAGGTAAATCTTTTTTTTTTTATGTGATTTCGTATTGATTTATTTCTTCTCGTTTGTTTGTAATCCGATCGCCTTTAGTCAGATCTGTTCTTGCTCGCGCTGGGAGAGGAAGTAAATTGTTTTAGGTTTTGGTTTTATTTTGTTTATTATAGTTTTTATTGATTCGCGGTGGAAAATTTTGAAAAATTGAATCCAGTCATTTCTTTGAGTATTATAGTGATTTGTGTTTCAGAAAGAGTGGTATGTGTGGATCGTTTTGTTTTCGTTCGGTTTGGTTTGTTGCAGGTAGTATTTGTGGATTTGTGGCTAACCGAGAAAGGTTTGGTAAGGGTGTGGAATATATCTGAGTAAGCTTGATTTGTGGTCGATTGGAAAGCGGTTGTGGATGAGTTATCTCTCTAGATCTAATATTATTATTATTATTATTATTTATTTATTTATTTATTTATTTAATGTATTCGAATGATTATTCAGAAATTTGACTTGTTTCTCTGTTGATCATGCAGCTCGAAGGAGAGACCCACTCTTGGGTAAGGGTTTTTCCAGCTTACACACACACACACACACACACACACACACACACACACACATATATATATATATATATATATATATATATATATCCCTTGATTGTTTGATGTGTGCATGGCATATGCATATCATTTGGATCACATATTATTCCTGTATCTATGTGCTGATGTGTATAATTTTTTCAGTTATAATTAATTGATCAGTTATGAAGATTTTAAAATGGAAGTATTAAAGTGGTTAGATTACAAAATCCTATAAACTGATTCTAACATAGTTTTGAATTGATGTAAGAAACGTACCCTATTATGTTATGTAAGTGTTGGTAGCGTGAAGCTTTATGATTTTGTGAGATCTTTTGGAAGTTCTTTAGAAATTAGTCAGTTTTGCTTTTGTGAATGTCTCAGATGGTACATGTTTGAGTTTGTGCAAAGTTGCATTTCATGTGAAAACCTTAGATTTTACAGGGCAAGGGATTGAAAAGGTTGATGTATGGCAGATGTTAAAACTAAGAAAGTGGCACACAGCTTCCCTTTCGCTGAAGTTCTAGTCTAGCCATCGTGAGTACTGTGATTTGGTTAGTCCTGTACATAGTAATTAAGGTCACAGAGGTAATACATAGTAATTAGGGTCACAGGGGTAAGCTGTAATCTTGCTTGATCTTCACTTGGTGTTTTTATCATGATTCTGATTTGGCAAGTGGTACTGGAAGCTTCAGAATTGGGCTTACTTTTATACGTGATCTAAACTGACTTAAGAGGTTGATACTTAGCATATCATGTTGGAGTTAATGCAAATGACACTTGAACAAACATTTAGCATCTCTGGTGGAATTTTTTGTAATTCCCTGTTAATTAGTGACTAAAGTAAAATTGATGTGCTTATTTGATACAATTTGTACTTGGAGATTATTTCTTAGTCTATACTGGAAGGCGATGAAAATGTCTGTATATGCATAGTTTCCACTCTGTCGTAGTTTTTGAAACCTTAGTCCATCTCTTTTGTACTCTGTAGTGGTACGCGGATTAAGACCCGCAAACGGAATATTGCAGCACCGCTGGACCCTGCAGCATTTGCGGATGCAGTGGTCCAGATTTATCTGGATAATGCTGGTGATCTGGTATTCTTTCTTTGCTTATCCCCACCCTCTCACTTTCCTTCTTTTTGCTTCACTTGCATGACCAACCTGGTTGTATATGCTTGTGCTTATGAACACCTCTCTTTTACTGTGAAATTGTTGAAGAGGTACTCTAATATGCTTATGGGTGCATGCAGGAACTTGTTGCTAAGACCATTGAGTCCTCAGACCTTAACTTCTCAAGATACGGTGACACCTTTTTTGAGGTATCATCACAGACTTTAGCATAATTATACATGTGTAACCTTTTTCCTTTTACTTGTGTCAACTGTGCGTTTACATATGGAAAGTATATAGGCTTTAAAAAGTATGTCAGAGAATCTAGTTTTGTAATATTTATTGGCTTGTGTTAAAAGGGTACTGAGGCTTATATATCATTTTCAGGTTTTATAAAGAGTAAATGGAAGGAGGAAAGTGAATCTTGATGACATGAACAAACTGGTTTATTATAATCTGATCTTATAATAGCTTCTTGGATCTTGTTGAAGGTTTAAAGAACACTATTAAAACAGATAAAACCTTGAGATCCTAATATATATCTGAGATTTTTTTTTCTCTCTTTAAGTGCATGATGAATTAATTTATTGCTGTTTTTGTGGTTATGACCATGTATGCACCTTTTACACAATTTTGAATAGAACCTTAACTTTGAAGTTTTTATTAGTGCCTTGTACACCTTCACACCGTTTATGCTCTTGAGCCTCGTGATGTAGTCATTTTTCAACTTTTTGGGTTCGGCAATTTTTGCCATTGATGTTGCATATGTCAAATTTAGGGCATGCATTTTGTTAAGAACGTATCCTAATTGTTACTTGGTGGCTCATTCTTTTTGTTGGTTGGTCCCTTCATGAATTATTGAGCAATCAAATGCTGGGATATACATCTATGCACCTATCTTGAACGGAAATGAATGTCAATTTTGGAAGTGAGTGCTATATGAGTTAAATGAGATAATTTCTCTTGTTGCAATACATGTTTCCTAATGGTTGAATTCCCTGCTGTAATACACTGAAAAGGTGTACTAATGTTTTAGTATTATGGATACATGCATTTGCAATTTAGAGAAACTCGTACCATATTTTGGATGTTGGTGTAATTGGTCAATTAGAAATTATTCACTAGCATATTATAATGGATTGGAATGATTAATGTATTAGTGATCTCTTTTCCTTGTAATTCTGGCCTTTCCTTATGAATAAGTAAATTGTAGGCTGATTCCTTTGTTCTGTTTTTCTATTTTCGAAACCTACCAGTAAAGTTAGTGAGCCAAATGCTAATTCATTTTAAGACGATGATGAAGACCGCATATTTTTAGAGTTTTTTCCTTTTAAATTTTTGTTTCAGGCATCATCTTCTTGATCTTAGTTATTGCCTCATTTCAGGTTGTCTTCACAGGGGGCCGTACACAACCTGGAACAACTAAACCTGATGAGGGGGACCGTCACCCTTACTCTATAATTGAGTGTGAGCCCAAGCGTGAAGTGATTTTACCGTCTGTTATATATATACAGAAGATCTTGCGAAGAAGACCTTTCCTTATCAAGAATCTCGAAAATGTTATGCAAAGATTCTTGCAGTCCTTGGAGCTTTTTGAGGAAAATGAGAGGAAGAAGCTTGCTATCTTCACAGCTCTTGCTTTTTCCCAGAGGTTGTCAGGTCTCCCACCTGAGACTGTGTTCCAGCCACTGCTCAAGGATAATCTTGTTGCCAAAGGGCTAGTTCTCTCATTCATCACCGATTTTTTTAAGGAATATCTGATTGACAATAGCCTTGATGATTTAATTTCGATCCTGAAGCGCGGTAAGATGGAGGAGAATCTTCTTGAATTCTTCCCATCAGCAAAGCGTACTCCTGAAGCTTTGTCTGAGCATTTCACGTAAGAGTGTTTATGTTTCTGATCAAAGAGATATATTCCCACAAATTCTTGTTTACCTATTAACCCTACGATATAGGTTCCAGCCCATTACAGGACGGATAATGAGTATCTATTTGCTTTCTTTTGACTGCAACTTATAGCTTTCTAGAGTTGTTTTTTACAGTTTCTTTTGTTGGTTATCCTTGAGGAAATATTTTAAACATTAGTGGTGGAATAAGAGTTTTGCTACTGTTCTCCGCCTTTCCCCTTTAAATATGTTATTTTCACATTTTATTTTGTACTATTGTTCATTAGCGCTTTATATTTCTAAGCCCTCTTTTATTTCAGCAATGCAGAACTTCTGCCCCTGGTTGAGTACAATGAGAAAAAGATTTTTGAGGTGAAGCTGAAGGAAATGAAATCCGCACTGACAAGCCAGATAGCAGAGGAAGTAGACATATCTGAGGTAATTGAAACTGTGAAGCAGCATGTGAAGGATGCTAAATTTCCTGATATTGAGGTTGTGCGGATTCTGTGGGATGTTCTGATGGATGCTGTCCAGTGGTCAGGAAAGAACCAACAACAGAATGCAAATTCAGCTCTTCGACAGGTAGGGCTTGCAAGTTGTGAATGAAATTTTTTTGCTTCTACACGGACTTTGATTCTCCTTTTGCTCGAGATAATTTTTCTTTTTGTTGGGGGCGGGGGGGGGTAAGTTGGTGCCTACACTGGTAATATGATACCATTGACTGTATCTCTTGTGCTGATGCTGAAGAAGTTTATATGTTTTGGTGCTGATGCAGGAATTAATATATTTTAGTTGAATGATATTACATTATTACTTAGGAATTAGGTTCATTTGAATCATGGTTGTACAGGATGGGAAGGGAAAATAGTTGTTCTGCCCAATTTCTAATATGTCTTCAATTGAGCCTTCCTTTTTTAATGTGGTGTGTCTGGTAACCTTTGTCCTTAACTAAAATAGGGTAGATCACTTAAATTTTCCTTGGGTTTTTGTCTTTTCTGCTGATTGCTGATCTGTTCTTTAAATTACTTGTGTCAACAATAGCTAGAGGAATGCTTCCTTTTATGTCTATTTTGATACTTTTTCCCCCATCAAAAGTTCATTTGTTTGAGAATAACATGGGGAATATTTGGAAAACCTTGATGGCTATCTTCAGTGGACATGTCTGAATGAAACTTATTTGAGGCTCGTGAATTGCATGGTTAGATCACATTGTCATTATTCTCATTTGGTCAACAAGAGATGATGTATCGTATCGTTTATGATCGACAAGCTAAATGGAACTTTTGCAATTTATTAAAAGTACTGTTCACACATGCTCTTTTGCCTCTGTTTATAGTTGGTATTTTTATTATGACATAAAGAGTGGTTGTATTGAATTTTTCAATAGAACTATGTTGATTCCTTTAGTTTTGGTCTTGTTTTAGTCTGGTCCAAGAATCTCATTGGTAATCAAGTGGTGCAATTGCTTTTCTGGATTCATATTGCTATTTATCCTATGACCCCCTAGTGCCATTACCTGCAGAAAGAGAACAAAGATTTGCAAATTCATAATCTGAACTACGATCTTCTATCCAGGCACAAGGACTTGAAGTACTCTTTTTTGTTACAATTTTGTGTCACTGTTTCTGATAAACTTGCAGTGGAAAATTTAAAAGTGGATCCTTTTGGAGGATTTGGAGATGGGAATATTCTGTCTCTAAACAAATACATTGTCTATCAATATGATCTGATATCTGTATCTCTTTCACTTCTTACAGAATGTTCCCGTTTGCATTTATTCTACTTGAGTTCTTTGCAAGAAAGTTATCTGCAAATCTGAAATGCTGAAAGATCATGTGCCTGTTCATTAGTTATTAGCTGTTGGTCTCTAGACTTCTAGTTTCACTTTCCATGACCACTGAATGGATTACCTTCATCATGCTGGCATCTAATGATATGCATCTCGGTTCTTTATAGTGTGAACTTTTTTGTCAGTTTTCACTTCTAGGATAGTTTTAGCTCTTCAACTCCTGTTCTACTAATTTTTTTTGTGCTGTTGGGTCAAATGTTCTAGTATAGCTCTCATATACTGATCATTTTTTGATATTCAGGTCAAAGCATGGGCAGAATTACTGAATAAGTTCTGCACTTCTGGGAAGCTGGAATTGGAACTCATGTACAAAATCCAGTTGCAGTGCTATGAGGACACTAAACTGATGAAACTATTTCCTGAAATTGTGAGGTCTCTTTATGACGAAGATGTCCTTGCAGAGGACACTATTCTTCACTGGTTTCGAAAGGGAACAAATCCGAAGGGCAGGTTTGTATTCAGATCCTCTGTACTGATATGTTTCTGTATCAAAATTTTGGTCTTGTATTACCTGCAGTTGATTTTGTGGATTCCCATCATTTAAGAAAATATTTCTGAGTCTAGCCAAGGGTCCTTTCTTATGTCTGGTTCTCTCTTCATCTATTTACCGTTTGTAAAGTTGATGCATTCAAACCCGCCTAGGCTCTATAGAGAGCCTTAAGGTGTGCCAATTGTGTTGTTCTTTCTTTTTTTAATTTTAAATGTGCAAAATGCTCACTTGAGCAGTTTTATCAAAACCCTAGAGGATCTGACTGGAATATTGAACACAGTGGGATTCAAATTAGAATCATGACAATTACATAATAAAATTGATTTCATAATTGGTATGTTTCTGACTGTTTTTCTTAATTTGCTTTTGCTTGTTGTATTTGCTGATTCAATTTGTCATGTGTTTTCATTTATGTAATAATTTGGGGGCATCAATTGTTCGACTGAGTTGGACTAAGAGTTGAATGAGCAACATCCTCACCTTGGTTTGCGATTGTGCAGCTTTTAATAATTGCATGAGTCTGTATATTATGTATGCAACATGGTTCGGTCAATAGTTAATGAAATTAGTATATGGTTATGTTAGTCAAAATGTTTTTAAGAAATGTAGAAAACCTTTGTTCACATCAAAATAATAACCAATATTTTAGAAGTACATTATGGTCCCTTTAGTAGTGCCAAATCCCTTCTATATGATCTGATTTTCTCACTGAATTGCTTCTTCCCCATCTTGGCAGGCAAACATTTGTTAAGGCATTGGAGCCCTTTGTGAAGTGGCTAGAGGAGGCAGAGGAAGAGGATTGAGCTTATTGGTGGTGCTAGGGTCTTCTTGTCCTCCTTAGATGAAGGCGAAGAAGAGGAATAAGTTTCTTATGAAACTGGAATTGAATGTTGTCTTGTGAACTTACCTTGGGGATATGCACCCTCGTAGTTTCTTTAAAAAGAGTTGGAAAAGATTGTCTGCATTCAATTCTCAATTTGCTCTATGATGTAGTTGTTAACACACTTTGCTCATTTCATTTGATGCACGGCCTACATGCATGCTGTGTATTATACTTTTACACAGTTCTTTGTAAGTGTGCTAACTGATACCATTTCATATTTTGGGAGATTAATGTTTTGGGTTTCTGGCAGCTTCGGTTTTTTCCAGATATTCGAAATATTTTAATTTTGCCTGCTCGTTTTTGCTTTAGGCATAGTACGGAAGTTTAGAGCAATAGCAAGTATGTGTATAACGCACTTACTATATTAGCTGAGAAAATGAGGACTTCTGACATGACATCTATGAGAAGCTGTTGGGCGTGCACTCAAGAACGAGATTGGTGATGAAAATGATAGTGTTTACCATAATGGGTTTCAATAATGTTTTTTTTCACTTCTTTTGGGTTCATCAAATGCAATGAGAATTGTTTACTCAAAAAAAAAAAAAAATGGAACATCTTTGTTGGATTGCAATTTTCAATATTTGTGTATTTTTATTGTAACTTAAGGATGGCTATGATTTTGGCTCATTCTCAATTCTTATTTCTCACTTTAAAATCTTCTTGCTGCTTCCTGAGAAGCCCGTTTTGGGGTTCTACTTTTCTCATATCTCCAAAACTTCTAGCTGATATCCAGTTGGTTTTGTTAAGCTGCGACATCTCTATTCTCCTGGGATTGCGAGAATCATATAAATTGCAAGTTACATTAGCTTCAATCTCTGGCTTGCCCAAACCAGCGTTTTAATGAACATTACAAACATGAAAAATGAAGCTAATGTCCCCCTAGGCTCAGGTTTAGCATGACTCACCTTTAGGTTTGGCCAAAAAATGATGGACATGACCAACGTATAATTGACTGTTTTAACTCCTCTGAGAATGAAATTGGGTAGATTTAACCACAATTTGATTATCTTTTTTTTCAAGTTTAGTTCTTAAATTTTACTTCTCTGTATCGATTCGACTAATATTTGCCTCTTTTGAATAGATAATACAGTAAGCCATTATATGGTTGCTGTACAAGTACGGTTAATTAGCAGTTTTGACTAGATGCTTGAAGCCAAGGCGTCCCTCCCAAACCAAGGTGTTTCTATGGAGTTCTTGCATGGACATCTTACCCACTTAATACTATTTTGTCAAGAATTAATATCATCTCGCCAACTTGTAAGTTGTACAGTACTGGTGATGAAACATTGGGACATAGTCTATTTTGAGTATCAACAGAAGTTTGGGACATTCTTCCTTATGCCTCATTAAAGAAGGTCTCTAGATCTGCTCCAATTTGTCATCCAAAGTGAACATGACAAGTCTTATTTTTCTTCACAAACACTGTTTTGGTTCGCAGAAGGTGCGGGGAGGAGAACACAAACGAGTACTTCATTTTGGAACATATTTCCTTTCCCTTCTTTTTGTTTGGTACACGGAGAAGGCAGAAAGAAGATCATTAAATTTAAATTGTTTTACCTTTTATATCCTTTAGTGATCAGTATCTCTGTTAAAATTAAACAAATTAAATATGTTATTTAATATTTTTATTCACTTTCTCTTTTCCTACCTCTTCAGTTTGAAAGTGGTAAACATGGTGATGTAGAGTAATATCTGTGCTAATTTACTTCTATATCACACTTTTCCTAAATAATAGTCTCTTCAGTCACAAATAAGCGTTCTAATTTACTTTTGACTTGTACAAAAATAATTATCCTCTTTTTAAATGTAGGTAATATTTAATTCTTTTTTTCTAAGTTTACCCTACAATAATTTTCCATAATTAATTAACATTACAACTACCCTTAGTAAATTTATTTTAACCAGTAATGACAACACATTCTCCTATATAAATAGTCAAAAATCTAATTAATTCTTCTCTCAATGGATGAGAAGAATTACAATAAGGGTAATTAATGATATGAGAGAGGCAATAAAATTACAATAAAGGTAGAATGGACACTTTAATTCTTTTTTATTATAAAATTTCACAATTTTTTAATATGCATAATTTTGACAATTAAACTACTTATTTATGACAGGAGAGAGTATTAATTATGTAATTAGATATGGCAATTTACCTGATTAAATTGGGAGTCTGGCCCAAACCGACATTGTTGGATTAGGAATCCCCCAATTTAAAAGGGGATGGGGACATGGGCGGGCTAAATTCATTGGCTGGTCAGCTGGGATAGGCTGGGGCCGAGGATTAAATAATCCCGATCGGTCTTGACCAACATACAGTCTCTAGTATTTTTTATGTTAGAGATATAGACAAATTGGCACTTTGGTCCCTGAACTTTTTTTAATTTGGCAAAGTTAGATCCCTAATACTTTATCCGTTTTAAAATACTTATTTATGAAACTTTTTTATTTTATTTCAAAATACTTGTTCATGTATATATTTCTAGAATTAATGATTAGTTTCTTCTTATTTTACCATCATTTATTCTAAGTCAACTGCACAACTTTTCAAAACTCTTATTTCTTTTTATTTCTTGGGAATTTTCACTAACCAATAATTATCATGCTTTTAATATGGGTATGATAGGAACTTTATCTAAATTGTTGTATTGTTTTCAATACCCTTAATTTGTGTACAAAAGGTTTCATGAACAAGTATTTTGAAATAGATAGAGTATTTATTTTCAAAATTTTAGATCCCTCATCTTTTTTCGAGTGAATTATTTGGTCCATCCATCCACTTACTGACAGTCAACACTAGTCAATGTTTATTTTAAGGCGCATTTTTAGAAGAGAAAATTTTAAAGACTAAACTTGCCAAACAAAAAAGTTTAGGGACTAAATTTGTCAATGTGTGTGTGGGTGTGTGTCTATTTATATATATATATATATATATATATATATATATATAAAATATTTTCTAAATATATTTTCCATTGTCTATTCTCACCCATTCAAAAAAGAATAGTATAATTTTGAAACTTAAATCATGTCAATCCTTGAATAATGTCTATTTCATATTTTTCAAATAGTTAATTATTAAGTAAATAACTGCTCTTAAACACATTTGCTTTATTATTAGAGAAGGTACCAAAAAATCCACCATAACTCCTAAACCACTATTCTAGGTCACTCATATGTGCAAGGGACAAGTAGTATTTTTTTATTTTTTGTAGAAAAAGAAGAAATATTCTAAATTAATTAATTTCTTAAGTGTGCTACAAATTATGAACATTATTTTTTAATATCTTGAAAATAAAGAAGTGAACCTTTATTTTTGTATGAAGAGAATGTATGGTTAGATTACTAACTTGTTAGGTATGCTACAAATTATGAAAAAAAAATATGCTTTTCATAGAAGGAACCAATGTTTTGGACAGAAAAAAAAGAAGACAAATACACTATAACGTGAGACAAATGTAGTGAAAAATTGATAATTGTGAAAGAAGTAACCTATTTTGTCATCTTTTTATTTGTAAAACTTTCCAAATAAAGATGTGAGGATAAAGATCCCTTCTTGATAGGAATACATCCTAGTATAAAGGAACAACTCAAGAAAGGGGATAGAGAGTTAAAGCACTAATCAAGTATCCTTGGGGATCAACAATACCTAAGAAGGATCAAGAAGATCTCCAATAGTACAAGTCAAGAATCAAGAGGATTGTCAAGAGATGGATGCCAAAAGAAAGGCCAAGAGCAGCCCAAAATATCCCACAACTCATATGGAAAGCTAACGACATCCAATGCAATAGGAGGAGATCAAGGAGATCAAATTTTAAGTGTAGAAATAGAGGTTGCACGGCCATAGTGCATAGCCATGCGCCTGCCCATACAAATCGTAGAAAAATTTACTCCTAACGTATTGGCATCAGGCTGTGACCCAAGTCATGCCATTGAGTATAGTAGTGCATTCGGGTTGTGCACGACTAATTTTGAGCTGCCCATTTGTGGAACGACCGTGCACTACATGTGTAAAATCGTGCATTACCCCTGAAGACATTGTAATACTTGCTCTAATGTTGTTTTAGTTCCTTTTTAATTTCCTACAGATTGTAATATATTTTAAGGTTAACAAACTTGTTTTTAAACCTTTATTTGACTAAGTATGTAACTATTAAGTAACTTTGGGTTGGGGCTCTATATATATATCTCCCTTTTATTTCATTGTAAAAAAATGAACTTGGATATTGAATAAAAATCAAGAGGTCTCTTGAGAGGGAGCTTGAGATAGGTGATTCCTCTTGGGTTTTTCCCATGACTATCAAGATTATTCTTAAGGTCTAATCCTTCCCTATATATTGAGTCTATCAATCCTTTTGGATAGATCAATTAACTTATCAAGTTGGGTCTTAAATTCTTAATAATCTAAGGTTCTTGTTAGAGGTCAAATTGGTTGCCTAAATCTCTTCTTCAAAATGTTCTTGATTTCTTTTTGAATCAAGAGTCTTTGGTTGTGATTTAGATGACTTGGTTCATTGTTCTTGAGTTCTAGGATCCTTATTTGGTCTAAGGTTCTAGTATTTAAATTGAGTTTGTGTTTTCTTTACTAAAAATTATGTTTGAGTGTTTGTTTGAGTCTTGAAAAATACCCCAAAAATAGCCACGAAATTCCTTCAAAGAATCAACTCCAAGATCATATCACCTCCCCCCACCCCACTCTCCCATCTAGGGAATTTTGTGTTAATTTGAAAAAGATGATCTTTTTGTACTTATCTTGTTAAAGTTTAAATATTTTATTTTTACTTAATATGTAAATTTAAGAAAATATTTTACTGTAAGAGTTATTATATTATCTTTATTAATTTAAAGAATTAGCGGTGAGATATATGAATTAATGACACATATATTTTCAAATACAAATATAGACATTTAATTATAATAAAAATATTTTTAATATATAAGGGATAAAAATATAAATTGAACTTATGAATAATCATATTATGACTCTATTGTTTGAGATTGTCTCATAAAGAAAATAAGATAAAGATTGTGGTGTATTCTCATTTTTTACTGTTTCAAAATATATTTAGAAAATTTTCAAAAATAAAAAATAATATATAGGTAAATTAGCAAATTTAGTCCATAAACTTTTTTATTCGGCAAGTTTGGTCCCTAAACTTTGTTGGCAAGTTTGGTACCTAAAATTTTCTTTTCCAAAAATACCCCTCAAAATAAACGTTGACAAGCATTGACCATTAATAGGTGGATGGAGGGACTAAATAATTCACTCGAAAAAAGATGAGAAACTTAAAAATTTACAAATAAAGATTGGGAACTTAACTTGCCAAACTAAAAAAGTTCAAGGACCAAAAGCACCAATTTACATAGAAATATATCTTACAAATATACAATGTGTCTTATACATATACACATATATCTTATAAATATACATATATAGATATATCTTATACACATCCTAAATCCACACTCTTATGTATCAATATCTATTAATTAGATAAAAATATACTTCTTCTATTCTAATTTTAAAATCTTATTTCAATTTTCTTTTATTTTCAACTTTTAAATAAAAAATATATCTTTTGAGAAAATATCAAACTAATCTAAGTATATGAAATTATGTACGAATTAAATTGTTAAAAAATAATAACTTGTATAAGAATTAAATTCATATATTTATCATACATTGAAAGTTTTATTTTTCCTTATTTCTCTTTCATAACATAATGTAGGGTTACATTTGATTAAAAAAAATCACTGATTTATTTTTTTTTAAAACTATATATTCTATTAATAGATTAAAACATTGATAAAATAGAGGATTTATAAAAAAATTATAAAAAACAGAAACCATTGAGACGACACCTTAAGAGAAAAATATAATTAATAATCGTTTAATTTCTATTAAATATTTGTTATTAAAACAGTTAATCTACATACACACAAAAAAAAAATAGTAAAATAATTTACTTAGAAGTAAGAATAGAGAAAGACATTTTTATCTAATTGATAAATGCTAATAGATAGGAGTGTGGATTTAGATTGGAGAGGTATGAATTTAGTCCTTTCCATATTTTTATTCAAAATTTAAAATTCTAAGCATAAAAAAAAAAAGGAAAATGGAGAACTTAGATTTTGCAAGTCTTTTTATTTCATCTATGTATTATGATGGGTTATCTTTCTTAATTTTTTTTTTGAAAGTTTATTGTCGGACTTATTATGTTTTGTTTGGAGTTTCTTGTAGAATTTTATTATTTTATATTTTAGTTGTTTGAAGTTTATTTTAATTATTTTGAATGTTTAAATTATAATTTTTTTGAAATTTTTTAAAAAGTTTTTCCCCCTAATTTTTTTAAAAAAATTATACCCTGTTTGAAAAATTTTAAGCTCGATATGCCATGTTAATTTTTTTAAAAAAATAATTATAATATTATCATATAATACATCATTCCTTATAGTGTATCCTTCAATTCTAATTTTTTTATTTCATATATATATATATATATATATATATATATAAATTTATTTTCCTTACTAGTACTAACTTTGTAAGATGTCTAGGTAACATTTACCGGCTAAGTTCGTTATGAGACTTCTTGATTCGTGTACGCATTTGCATCGGAAACAACGTATACTGCGCTACCATCACATCGCAACGGATTTGGTGTTGGGTTGAAAGTACGATTTTTGAAAAATTTGAGAAAATTGAACCGTATCGAATAATAAATAAAATCGAATAGATCAAATTGAATTTAATTTTGTCCTATTCAGTTCAAATCAACTTGTTATTTTATTTTGTTTTATTTTTGTAACTTATTTAACTTATTTTAAACTTCATCCTATCCAAAATAAGAATATATCTCATACATTGTTGTGTTATCTAATTAAAGTTAAATTTAACCCAACTTATTTAATTAGAATCATTTTAAAGTTATAAAAAAGAAAAGAAATATTGATATCATGTATAATAATTTTTTTATTTGACAATTTAATGATTTATTTTAAATTAAATATATGGAAAAAGGTACATTGTATTTAATATATAAATATATATAACATTGTATATTGTAAAAATAAAACTATTATATCTAACAAATATTTAATGAAATCATACACATTTGATGTGTATTATATAGAATATGTATACATGAATAAAGGGAAAATAAGAAAAAAAATTACATTTATAAACTTACAATCATAAAAAAAAAAAAAAGATTCTTCAGTTCGGTTCAAGAGAACCAAAACGAAAAACTGATTCTTTATTTTTTAAATTTAAAAATTAAACTGAAAATCGAATTTCGATTTGATTCGTTTTAGGAGAAAAAACAGTATTTTAAAATTAAAAAAATTTAACCGAAAATTGAATTTCAATTCAGTTTGGTTTTTCAACCTAAGAAGAATAAACACCTTTAATTTTATCGACAGTCAATACATCAAAGCAAGTTTTGTATGCATAGTTCTACAGTTGGTGCATTTACTTCGTTGACACGACAGCTAGTAGTGGCATACTATATTTTTCATGGTTAAGTAGTAGAAAAATAGTACCTTATCCTCTTTGGTGCTATTTATTCGTCTTTTACTATTACTAGATTGTTGTATTGTACGTTGCATAAATTATTATATTATTAAAAATTAATATATTAATATTAAATATATATAATTAATTAATTAATTTAATTATTTAATTAATTAAGATTTTAAAAAAATTTAGATAATAATTCAAGAATCACAATTTCAATATATTAATATAAAAAAATATATTAATTAATTAATTTAATAATTACTTAATTAATTAAGTTTTTAAATGAATTTAAATATAATCTTTATTTTTGTTTAAAAAAATTTTGTTTGGACACATGTTACCTTAAGGTGTTTCCAGGTGTCGTAATTGAGGGGACGAAAAATAGAGAGCATGCACTGACGGGAATAAACAAAGAAGGAAAAAAAAAAAACCGCAAGCCTTAAAGGCCACACGGAAGTGTGAAGATTATATCTTTGTACTCCTTAAGCCTTCTAGGTTGAGTAGAAGTGGATTGAACGACAAGAATCGCTTCGCCTTGCCCACTTGAAGAAGCTTTCGGTTGAAAACCCGCTAGCCTTCTACTTCGCCTTGTTTGCATGAATGCCAAGCTTTCCAACCCTCGGAATATTCCTCTACCCAATCTTTAGTCGGTGAACACAATGGTGAAGATGAACGGTCTCAAATCTCCTTGGTTCACTTGCTATTGATTAGCAAAGAAAAACAAGAAGAAACAGAGAGCGTGAGTTTTCCAAAGAGGGACGTGAGTCTCCTTTTGCTAGGGAAAAAAAATTAGGGTTTTTCTCTATCAGAGACTTGTTTTATTAGTTAGCTAAAACTCGGTCTTTCATTATCTGATAAACATATCCCCGGGATATCATATTTCAAAACACCCGGATGTTATTCTAAGAATCAGTTTGGGTTAACCCTAAACTTCTCTTAACCGTATCTAGAAAAACCCTACGGTCCAAGTTATTGGGCCAAAATAATATTTATTATTTCTCTTGGACCTAAAAGACCCAAAATAATAAACATTAATTATTTATTTCCTGAGCTCATATAAATAACCCAATAAATAATTAATAAGCACAAATGAACCATAATAATTAATCTTTAATTATTTATTTCTTGGACTTATATAAATAACCCAATAAATAATTAAACATTAATTATTTCACCTAGTTTAAACCCAGGTTAATTTCTTAATTATTCATACTGGACCTAGGCCCTGAATAATTAATTAATCAATTAAACTAGATAATTAATTTCTCTCAACTCCTATTTTATTTATTTATTTATTTATTTTATTCCAGTCTAATAATAAACTAGACTTTCTGAATAAAATCAAATAAAATAAAATCCTCTTGAACTGAGACCAATTCCTCAACCCAAAATTAGTTAGGACTTACGGGTTATTCTGAGGACCAAAAAGACACATCGCCTTGGCTGCTAAAATGACCAAAATATACCCCTACTATATAAATAGCTGTATTTTGCATTTTAAATATTTCCTAATATCACCATAAGGAAATATTGACCCCAAGGACAATGCTGCATTAGCAAAGTCTCCGACCTACAGGTGAAATGACTAAAATACCCCTCTACACATCGCCATACATTTAGAGAGGAAGAAGTGTACTAACACCCCTCTAAATGACATCTACCATCCTTAGGCTTCTAGTTCAATGATCCACGACTTCTTGGAGTGTTTCCGCTTTCCAAGGGAGTTACCCTAAAGTAAACATCCAAGTTATGTTTCCCAGGGCCCTGGACATTTTAGACCATTCGGACAACCACAATGGGCGATATAGTGTAGAAACTATCTTGTACAAGCCTATTTTAACTAACTAGTCACACATACCCAACATGCAAGTATATTGGCCCTACGATAAAACCTCAACTATAGCAAATCAAAGTATATGCTTCCAGCTTCGCCAAACCACCAACTCATACTCAAGTCGTAGAGTACTAGTCCACGCTGTAGTGGTAGTAGTCTAGGTTTCTATCATATAGTACTTTTAGAAACCACTACTACAAGTCCTATCCTACGTATTCGAAATACGCTTATGTCATGAAGTGAGCGGACTACTCACTGGCTAAAGGTAAGCCATTCCCCATTTGAAATTCATAACATAATAACTTAAACATGATGAGATTCCCAGTCTCATCAATAGGTTAAGAACAAATGTTTATGTGTTAAATAACCCGTGATCCATACCTTATTGTGAAAGACCACCATTTACATGAACCACTTATTTAAACACAATGTGTCTGTTCTAAACGAAAATTGTACACAAACAAAAAGTAAATTTACAAACAATTTCTGAAAATAAATTCTTTTATTAAAATATTCGATTTTACATTAGAAATCTAGTCTAAGAGGGCATACAATCCAACAGTAATAATAGGCTTTTTCTATGACTTTTAAATTATTTGAATCTGAAAAGAAAATCATAATGTTGGTTTCTATCTATATGAATTTATTAACTTTAAATAATCATAATATTTTAAAAAGAAAACCGTTCAAATTTCTTTTCAAAAAAAAATTTTAATTTCATACTACCAAGTATCAATAGTTAACAGTGTCATGTGTTGTTGTAGGATGCTTCCGCAATTAATTATATATATATATATATATATATATATATATATATATATTTCTTGAGCTATTCAAGTCTATATTATCTGAATTATGTTTATGCCTTTATTTACATCCGTCAGTTTTTTTTTTCAATATCATATAATTTTGATTGATTTTGAATAATATATTTATAGTGCAACATAATTATACGATATGTATGTTTTATTAGTTGTATAATATTTATATTGTATTCAGTTTATAATTATACGATGTGTATTTATAGTGTAACAATGGTGTGCATGGTTGGGATAATATATTTATTGTGTAATGTAATTATACTCTATCTTGTCTATACACAAACATATCTAGATACTTCTCCCTTTGCCTTTATATCCCCAATCACGTTATTTAAATGTCATATATACATACTATATAAACATATATATAGAAGCGAGCCTATTGTTGATGGGAGAGCGGGGGGGGGGTTGGGGGGGAATGTGCATTTGTTTATCTAGGAATACCAAAAATATTCTACAAAATAAAAATTATTCACGTTTTGAAAGTATAAGAAAATGAAAAATAATTTCATCAGCCACTCTTACATGGAGTTCTTTTTTAATCAAAATATTGTATTTTAAAAAATAAATAATAGAAATATTACAGCTTTGATTTGTGCCTAAAATATAAAAATTGCCCATTATGATTTTGATAGTAAAATAATCGTAACTTAGCTATAAAAATAAGATCGTTTTTAGTAAAGAGTAAAATAATAGTAATTTAGCTATAAAAACAATATCGTTTGTAGTAAAAAATAATGGTAATATTTCTAGCTATCTTAAAATTGTTAATGATACAAAAGAGACTAGTTATAAAAACAAAATCATTTTAACAAAAAGTAAAATAAAATAAAATATTTGTAAAAAAATGAGTAAAAAATAGTCATCTTTAAAATTTCAACACAATTTATTAAAAAGATGATAATAAAGTATTAAAATAAACTCTAAAGAACTAAATTATATAAATCACAACAAATTATGGACCATAATAAACTTCACAATATATAAATAAATAAATAAATAAATAAATATATACACATTTATTTACTTTACATACTAATTATATATATATTTAATTATTTATAAATAAATATACATAAATATTATATATTATATAAATATATAAATACATATAAATTATAAATATTTTATATTTTATTCACTTATGCACTACAAGAAAATACGAGGTTAGCAACGGCTTAATCTGTCGCTAATCATAACTAGTGACGGAGTAAAGACGGGGTAAGTCGTAGCTGAATATGTGGTCGCTAAATGAAATTTTAGTGATGGCAAACATTAGCCGTATCTAATCGAAAGGGTTTAGCGAGAGATAAAAATCCGGTCAACAAAATTGCAGTGGTCAAATTAGCGACGGTTTAGCGACGGAATAACGAGAGCTGTTTTATTTCTTCATATAGAATTATAGAAAATAAATTTGTGTCGTAGCTAAACCTAGCCAATTTAGTGACGGATTAAAAGATGGTAGATTACTCTAGCAATTTCGGAGACGATTTAGCGACGGTGTGTCTAAATTTGTTTTATGCATTTAATAAATTACCGTCACAAAACCATAGCTAATTCTGCGACGGATTAGCGACAGAAAATCTAATTTTGAATTAAATTTATGGAAATAAATTCCTTCGTCACAAATCCTTAGCTAAAATAGAAAGGGATTAGCGACGGATTAGCGACGACTCGTTGCTAACTCGTAGCTAATTTATATTTTTAATGAAAAGACCTATTTTGAAATTATTTTGAACCACCTATACTATATTACACATTGAAACAATATATAACACACAAAACATGAATTCAGAAAAAAGTGTAAACCGATTTCATTAAATTGGAAAGGAAATTAATTAGCTCAACAATATGAAATAAATATACATGATAACTGTAATGTGAATATAAAATAATGATGTCAAACATAATATCTTTTAACAATGTGATATAAATGATAAAATGTATAATAAAATCCCTAAACTACGGGAGCAGTGGCGCTAGTTGAAGGAGGTAGGGATAGAGATTGAGGACGCGAATGGGTCGGAGGATGAGGATTTGGGGGTAGAATGAAGGAGCTGCCACCAGTGTCGTCCTCCCCATCGGCTGCTCGTGTCGATAGTATTGGTAGTATGGGAAGTCCGAACCTCTCTGACATTAGTGCCATCTAACTCTGAATGTGATCAACTTTCTGATCAAAATCCCTCGTAAGCTCTTGTCTCACTACTTGCACCCTCTCCTCGACCCTCCTCTCGACTATCTGCTCAATGTCTACAATTGTAGAGGTCTCCGTGGACCGCGAGGAACTCCCCTAGAGCTGCTGCATGGATCAGGCTGCCTTCGAGCTAAGTCCAAAAATGCGACCTCTATTGAACCTATTGAACCTGCCAACCGCCTCAATAAATAGAGCCCGGTTATCTAGGACAACAGAAAAGGTGAAGCTCGCAGACCCAGTGGAAGAAGCTTGAGTAAGGCGCTTCTTAGCAGTCATCACATTTTCCTAAAATTGAGAGAAGTCATTTCTTTTTAAGTGAAATGTAACCAAATGTTAAGTATTTTTTAATATACAATTTTTAACTCTTTACCAATGTCTTGCGAGAACGTTCGCTGACGTACTACCCCTATGTATCCCCACTCTGAAAAGTATGCAGCCTCTTATACCAGTCAATATGAGAAAAGTCATCGCCCATCTTGTGCCACTGCAATTAGAATGATTGAAAATAAATTACATGAAGTAAAATTACAAAACATGTTAACACTCGCAAAAATTACCATACGATCCTTGTGGATAGTGAACGAGACTGAGCCTCTAGTATGAGTGATAGTGGCACGACCCTTGTTTTTCCTAACAGTGGAGGAGACCTGCTGAAACTCCTGTGTGCTCCAGCGCTGCCTCATTTGCTCCCAGATCTGATCGTTAATCCAGGAAGGGGACTGACCAACTGGGGTCACCTTCTGAGCCTTCGATAAGTTGTCCGAAAGACGAGTCCTACGCTTGTGCTCCCAGTTGGCTTGGATCTGACCACTGTGATCATCGGCTCAACAAAATAGTTTCTGCAAAAAATTACATTATATTCGAAGTTGTTAATATATAATAAATGTCAAAAGACATATGTACGAAATACAAAATCTATAAATATTATGCATTTATATAATAAATAGTAATTCACTCTGAACTATTCGAATCAGAAATTCTTCACGTGCATCGGGACATTCGCAAATGTGGTGTAGGGCCCATCAAAATACCTCTGAAATATCGAGGTGATCTCCCGTACACAGCGATAGGAACCAACAAATCTCGTTTGTAAAATTAATCATGGAGGTTAAAAATTAAAGTGAGTGAAATATACTTAACTAATTATAATCTACTTATAAAATACAGTATAATGTACAAAATAATACCCGTCAGCTCGTGGTGTAATCAATTGTCGTGGATCCTAGTCTTGAGATCTAGGCAGAAAAGATGTTGCAGATGATGGAACAATAGGAGATTCACTGCCCTACCTAGGTAGTATATCTCCCGGATGCTGACCAGGCGTTGGGATCCGTGGAACATGCCTAGGTGATGGCGTATGGTCTTGTGTATGAGTACGGTCTGCATCAACAGAAGGCTGCTGATCTTGAGTAGACATATCTAAGAGGAAAAAACATAATTAAAAAAATATATATATAAGTTTAGGAAAAAAATGTCACATTTTCTCACTAATATATATACATAAAAATAAATTGTAACTCGTACTTCGCGGATGTGGAGATCAAGATGGACATACGAAGAACTAATCAACTAATTAAAATACACTATTCGCTTGAGTCTTCCTTTGAAGTGTATTCCTCAGAATTAACTTCTGTTTGAGAATCTATTTCCTAATCACCCTCATCATCAAATTCATTGTAGTTCAAATCTTGGTCGGATTTTAATGTTTCCTCCTGAACATCCAGTAACTCATTTATGCATTCTTCATGTATTAAGGGACTAAGATCAACTACCAAAGATATACTTATTGTATCATTGTCATCAACTTCTTCTTGGCAAGCCCTATCAACGATGGGTGCATCAACCACATGCCGCGCTTTCATTTTGCATACTGCCATCCAATCAGATTTTGGTCTTTTAGTTTCTGGATATGTCATAAAGCACACATGATGTGCTTGTTGGGCTAATACAAAAGGATTATATTTAGGGTAACGTCTTTTACTGTTGATGTCTACCAACTTATATTGAGGGTGTACTCTAATACCCTAATTTACAGTAGGGTCAAACCAATCACACTTAAAAATCACAATTGTCTGTATTGGATGACCAGGAAATTCAATCTCAATAACTTCCTTTAACACCTCGTAATAATCAACACTACCGTGATCATTCTGGCCACCCTTAACACAAACTCCGTAGTTAACACTTTTTCTACCTTTTGCGTGTTCACTTGTGTGAAATCTATAACCATTAATTAAATACCCTTAAGATGATTTCACCTATCTCAACGATTCCCACGAGAGGTTTTGCAAACATTTGTTTGTCACCCAATTGATATGATCACGCGCCTACAAGAAATGAATTGTAAGATATACCTAAGTTTGTATTTAAGTTATTTAACATACTATTATTTAAATAGTATATGGATAACTTACGTAATTTTTGAGCCATCCAGCAAATTCACTCTCTATCTTTTTGTCTACTTCCAACTCTGTGATACATGGGTGTTGGAATCGTAAAGTAACTGAGAAATACCTTATATAAGGTTGTACCTCTTCACAATTTAGTAAGATGTAGTTTGTGGTAGCTTTAAATTCCTCAGATATCAAGAATCTACTTTGGATCTTCCCCAGTGTCCTCCCACGAACTTTGTAAAGAGATAGCAATGGGTCTTCCGGATTGTGCTCAGTTGCAACCTTTACATTATGAGACATTTGTATATACCTTGTCTGAACATATTCTTCAAAGTAGTAGGAAAAGAATGTCGAGGCTTCTTCAACTAAGTTAGCATTACAAATTGATCCTTTAACCATTGCCTTATTTTTTTACCTTAATTTTTAAGCAATGCAAGAACATGTAATGTGTCATTGCCATAATTAGAGCAATCTTTATCAGAACACTCCTGGCATTATTATGTAATCATGTGCAAATCAAATTATGAACATGTTTTTACCTTTCAAATGGATACATTCACCTGTATTGAGCTGGACCACAAACACGAGATTCATATTGTAAGTGAACCACTAGGTGTTCTATTACATCGAAGAAACCTGGGGGGAATATTTTCTCAAGCTTACATAAGAGCATAGGAATTTTAGACTCTAGTTTCCTCATGTGATTGACAGATAATTTTAGTGAGTACAAATCTCTATAAAAAAGACTCAATTTAGTCAACATGTTCCACATGTTAAGGGGAAGAAATTCCCTTAGAGCAATGGGAAGTAATCGTTCCATGAATACATAACAATCATGACTTTTCATACTAGACATCTTCGACTCCTTGAGATCAACACATCGTGCTAAGTTGGAAGCATATCCATCCGGGAGTTGGAGTTCCTTCACCCACTCAAGCATCGTTTGCTTGCCCGCACTAGTCAATAAATAGCATGCTTTAGGTATAATAACCTTTCTTTCCCTTACTCTATTAACTTGTAATTCAGGCATGTGACAAGAAGTCTTAACATCAAGTCTTGCCTTTAGATTATCTTTTATTTTCCCCTTCACATCTATAACAGTGTTAAAGACATTGTCAAACACATTCTTTTCATTATGCATGATGTCTATGTTATGTGGCACCAATAAAGTTTGCCAATAAGGCAAGTCCCAAAAGATACTCTTTTTAACCCAGTTGTGATTCACACCTCTACTGTTGTTCCTCCCAAGTTCATGTCCTGAATCCGTAATTTTGAAAAACTGGCACACCCTATCCCACATTTCAATTCCTGTTAGATGGTCTACAGGTGATGAAGTTTCGTGTCCTCTGTCCTTTCTGAATGAACGTGTGTCCTTCCTGAATGGATGACCAATGGCAAGAATTGATGATGACAATCAAACTAAGATGTCTTTTCACCAAATTGCAAATGAAAGACTTTGTATGCTCCATGCAATATAGACAAGCAAATCTTCCTACAGTGCTCCACCCACTAAGCATTCTATAGGCTGGAAAGTCATTAGTTATCCATAAAAGCGTAGCTCACAATTGAAAATTTTGTCTTTTTTATATGTCATATGTGCAGACACCATCAGACCACAATCCTCTCACCTCATCAATCATTGGTTGTAAATACACATCAATCTTGTGTTTGGGATTCTTTGGCCTTGGAATAATGACGGTTAAAAACATTACTGGATCCTTCATGCACATCTACGGGGAGAGATTGTAAGGAGTGAGGATGACTGACCAGCATGAATATTATTTTCTAGACATCCCGAATAGAGCAAAACCATCTGTGCACAATCCAAGCCTTACATTCCTCGACTCCCTTGCAAACTTAGGATGACTCTTATCAAAATGTTCATATCCCTCACCATCACGAGGATATGCTCATATAGCCATCAACCGCTGAGCTCTCCCCATGCCATCTCATGTGTGCAACAGTCATTTTAGATGAATACAATCGCTGCAGTTGAGGCGTTATTGGAAAATAGTACATCTTTTGAATAGGTATCTTCTTATACCTCTTAGTCCCCGACCTTTCCTCAGCATGTATCGATGATGACCACAAAACTTGCAATTCTTACGTGTGATGTCATCTTTTCAAAAAAGTATGCATCTATTTGTGCAAACATCTATTTTTTGGACAGGTAAACCTAGACCGGATACTAATTTCTTCATCTCGTAGAAGTCATCTGGAATCTTATTCCTGCCTGGTACGACCTCCTTCATGAGCTTAACCATTTGGTTGAAACATTTCTCGGACATGTTGTTTTTGGACTTGATATTTACCAATCGAGATATAAGTGATAGTTACAAATGGCTTGAACATCCTTCCTAGATCGGTGTATTTGCCGCTCGCAACATATCGTAGAACCTCTGTGCATCGGTATTTGGAGGTTCCTCAATAGAATCTGCATGTACTCCATAACTATCAAAATCAGGCCCTGCAACATCTATAACCATATCTCAAAATGGGTTACTTGAACAACTTCCATCGACTCCACCTCTTGATGTTGGTTGATATTGGCTCTCTCGATGCTTCATTATATGGTTCTCTGTGACAAGTCCACTTATGATAGTTGCCCATAAATCCCTTTTGATATAAATGAATTTCGACCTTGGGCGGGGACCGATACTTCTTGTTTTGACACTTTGAGCAAGGACATCTTATCTTCGACGATACTGAATTCGAAATAGCGAATGAAATAAATTTTCTAACGCCCTATTCAAATTCAATAGTAATAGCCTTGACACTAGAAATATGCATTTTATACATCTAGTTTCAATCATCCATCTAAAAGTGAAATTGATTAGAACTTATGAATGTTGTTGAGGAAAAGTGAATACAAACTGAGTTGAATACTCCTACATATATTTTGAATGTTAGGTAAGCTTTGAAATGGTATCTATATACGTTTGAAAGCTAAAAACTTCATAATATTAATACTTTACAAAATTGCTATTCTAAAAGATGGAAAATGTAAGTTTTAGTCCTCTTGAATTAATGGCTATGTTTGGACGGATGGGAGGTGTTGAGTATAAAACTGAGTTGAAACAATGATATTGGGAGGATAGAAAGGAAGGGGGGTAGTCCTCTTTGAAGACCTTCATCGCTAATAAAAGTAAGAATATACAAAGCTGCCTATGAAATTCTATTTTAGCACTTTGAAATTATAGCTATGATGAGATAAATTAATGGAGAAGTGTTGGGCTTGTAAGAATATACAAAACTTTATAACATTTAAGTCCTTAGCAAGTGATAAGGCAAGTGAAAATTTCGACAGAGTTTTCCCTATAAACTGGACGTTTTCTAAGCATTAAACCACCACAAAATCAACCAACACTTACGGGAATATACAAACAAAATTAAATGCAACAACAATTATTCAATAAAAGTAACATAAGGGTAATTACTCATTGCCCACGAGGAATGATTACCCATCACTTACGAGGAATGATCACCCATCACTCAAGGGGATCCATTCATATAAGTTAAACATATTCAATTCTCAAATAATAATCATATGTATAATTTACATAATATAACCTGCATGTAAAAATCATTTCATAAATATAATGAATTTTATGTAAATATGGATTGATTTATACAATAGTTACTAATTCATGTACTGATGTCGTGAATGTAAAGACTTACCTTGAGTCCTAGCAAGAATAAACAAATCACAACTTAAGTCCTTAGATTAAGATCTTGATAACCTACCAAATCTTGCATATAAATAAATGTATATTAATTCATATCAATCAACTCAAGCTTAATACAATTAGAATGGTAGTTATGAGATAGAGACTCATTTTCCAAGTTATGAGATTAGAATGGTAATCATATGCATAGAGACTCATTTTCTCTTTTAAAACATAGCATGAAATAAGATTTATCTTTCAAGTGTAAATGATACAAAAATGAAAGCATCAATTTCCTTTCTTAAGATTATACATAAAGTTAAACAAAGTCATTAGCATGATTAATAATGGTGAACCCATTTTGAAAATGAAATGCTTATATATATATATCAAGAATGGACAAATAGGAATGCAAATGAAGCAAGTCGATTATTCTAATATCTTGATTCTAGCATGGAACTTATGGTTAAACTTGATTTTGTATATATAACTTAAAAGAAATTCATATATATATATATTCTTACAAGCCCAACACTTAAAAACTTGATTTTTTGTTTTGGCACTTTGAAATTATAGCTATGATGAGATAAATGGAGAAGTGTTGGGCTTGTAAGAATATACAAAACTTTATAACATTTAAATCCTTAGCAAGTGATAAGGCAAGTGAAAATTTCAACAGAGTTTCCCTTATAAACTAGACGTTTTCTAGGCACTAAGCCATACAAAATCAACCAACAATCAATGAAATATAAAAACAAAATTAAATGCAACAACAATTATTCAATAAAACTAACATAAGGATAATCACCCATTACCCATGAGGAATGATCACTCATCACTATGGAGAATGATCACCCATCACTCATGGGGATCCATTCATATAAATTAAACATATTCAATTCCTAAATAATAATCATATGTATAATTCCAAAATAGAAAGAAACATATATATATTGTTTGAAACATGAGTAAGACTTGATTTTTTTGTGAATTTCAGCAACTGGAAACGCTGAAGGTAGCAAAGTGACCAGTTCATGGCGATCATTGGCTCTAATTGGTTATCAGCCTGCTATCACTTGCTAGTTAGTGGCAACTATCTTGGGGTTTATATCTTCTTCCAGTGATGAAAAAGATGCATGCATTTCTATCCATGTTTTGCCCCCATTTCTACAGTACCATGTGAATTAGAGAAACAACAATTCTTTCGATGCCACATTCATATAACAAATATTTGTATTTGCAGCCTAACGGAGATATAGGTAATTATATTTGTCAAATTCAACAGGGCTAAAGGTAAAATAGAAAAATTGGAATACTTTATTCTGAAGAAATTAAGAGGCATTGCTAATCAAGGTTTTTAACTTGGAAAACTCTATTTTGAAGAAAAATTGATTCGAAAGACGTTGAGATCTTTACTATCAAAATTTCATGCAAAAGTTACTGCAATTGAATAATGTAGGATGTATTAACGATGCGGTTAGATGAACTAATGAGGTCTTGGCAAACATATAAGATGAGTCTTGAATCATAATCAAAGCACAAAGAGAAAGGAATGGCTTTGAAAATTAAAGCTGATTCTGATGACAACAAGAGTTTCAATGATGATATCAAACATTTGACAAAATAGTTTAATAAGCTACTGAAGAAAGAAAGACAGAAGAACAAGTAGTTTAACATGCCTTTCAACAAGAAATATGAATTTCAACAAACGAGATTTGAGTAAAAATCCTCAAAAAGTAAGAGTGGATTGAAAGGACCTAAATACAGAGAATGTGGTAGAATTAGTCATATTCAGGTTGATTGCAGTAATCTTAAGAATAAGATGAGGACTAAGCCTTACAACATGACTCCAAGTGATGATAAAGAGGATTTGGAAGGAGATGATATAGGTCATATGAGTAATATTGCATTCAACTCAGTTGTCAAAAAGAGTTCAACTCATGAAGATAGCTATTTTGATAGTAATCTTGATTATGACATTGACAATGAGAAAATGAAGCATGAGACTTGTGATGGACTATGAGTTGATGTATTCAAAATGGCTCGAAATAGCAAAGTTGAATAATGAGCTAAAGAAAAAAGTTCAGAGACTTCAACAAGTGAACAGTTCATGGTAACAGGAGATGAAAAAACTTTTAACAACAACTCCAACAAAACGAAAATACCTTAAAAGTAGTAATCCGAAGTTGGAAGATGTTGAACAATCTATTAGGAGGTTGAATTCCAATGTCAAGAAATTAGCAACTGCCTCCCACATCTTCATCAAAATATTATCTTATCCAGGCCAAATAATCAAGATTCAAGAACTCAATTGATACCTAAAACAGCTAAAAACATGATTGTAAATATTGCAAACTTTGTATAACTAAAACAAGTTACACAAACCTGCAACTTTATTCAGATAAGACCAAAACTAAAACTCATAACCTTCAAACAAACCAAGGACAACAAGATGGAAAAACTTGAAGAAGCCTCCCCTCTATCATGGAATTGAAATTCAAGAAATCAATTAACAGCCTCCACTGTTACAAGGATAATAAATAGATTCAGGCAACTAAACATGGTTCAAGAACTGAAAAGCAATAAGGATGTTGAACACTATTTTTGGCCAACCGAGATATAATCTTCTACAGAAGTAATAATTACAAGTATGATTTTCTGTTTGAATGTCACAAACAAATGCACACAAAATCAGAAAGAAAATAAGAAGGATACAACTATTAACTCTTAATAGCTAAGCGTAGCATTGGCAGGTTGAAATTGCTATACTATTCAATGCAATTAAAAATAGTACAATCCCAACAACTGGTAATCAAACAACATTGAAGCAGTGCAATCAAACAACATTAAAAACTAGCTTACCAAATGGAGAAGGCAATGGCGGCCACTACTGCGCGCTGTTCTCCACAGGAATAAAGTTGAGGTGGATCATTGACTTTCGAGGAGACAAAGAAGAGGTGAGGCATTGGAGAAGGATATGACGGCCGTTATTCGGAGGAAGAAAGCCAACACTGCACCACTATTTTACGCCGGAAACAGAGCGCTGATGTGCCGAGATAATGCGACCGAGTAAAGGAATTGAGGGGGAAAGAAAGGTCGGAGTGGGCTAAGAATAATCCAAATTTAATTTGCAGTGAATTGAGGAGGAAAGGGTCGGCCGTGAATTAAAAGGAAGAAGACGACGAACGTCAAAGATGAAGAAAAAAATAGACTAAGTGTTGACTTAGTCTTTAATTTTGCTAGGGCACATTGCTGTTGCTAATCTCTCGTCGTGTATAGCAACGGATTAGAGATGGCAAAAATTCAAAAATAAAAATCTAAAACACCGTATGATTTAGCTATGACAATTTACTGTAGCTAACCTGTCGCTAAATGTTAAATTAAAAAAAAAAAAAATTAATGGCCATTGCTAAATCCAACCAATCAAAGAGGGGTTAGCTATGGCCTTTCCACATTATATCCTCATTTTGACAAAAAAAATATAATACACATAATATTGAAAGTAATATTTACCACTTTTAAAACATTTTTTATAAGTAAAATTTGTCTGAGTTGCCTACAATAATAAATAAATTATATATAATATTATAAATCTAATTATCGTACGTTATAATTCAATTGTAATTTATTGTATATAATATATTATACATTAAATAGTATATTTAGTAATGTATTATATACACACACACATATATATTCACTTAATAATGTCTTTTCGCACTTTCTACTACTCAATTAAATAAAGTAAAAAACTATATTATAAATATATATAAGTGTATGTTATAATATATATATATATATATATATATGTATGTATATTACTATTAATATATACTAAGATATTATTATATATGTATATATTAGTGTATATGAAGGTATATTAATATATATACTATATATATATATATATATATATCTCCAATATTATAATAATAATATATTCTACCTATATACATATAATATATTTAATAATGTAAATTTGCAGCATACATGACATAAAAATCACGTACTATAACTATAAGCATATCCACACATAAATGAAACTAAATTTTGGAATTTTTTGTTTCAATAGTTTAGCGACGGAGTTGCGAGGGCATAGCGTATTGTCTCTAATTAGCGACGGAATAGCGATGGTTCAACCACAGCTAAGGGTACCGTAGCTATGCCATCACTATTTAGAGACCATACCCTAACTTACATAGCTACACTCTCTCTAATTAGCGAGGGATTAGCTACGGCTAAATGCCGATAAAGTTCCACAAAAATTTAAAACTGTAGCTAACCCGTCGCTAATTAGAGAGAGTTTAGCCATGGCACAAATATATTCTAATATTAATTTTTTTTTTGGATAAAATTTCGCTAATTCGTTAGCAACGGCACACTATACCGTCGCTAAACCATCTCAAGTTAGCTACGACTTAGAGATGGCTTATAATTGATTAGTTATAATTACAAAACACCATCGCTAAACCGTCGCAAGTTAGATATTGCTTAGCGATGGCTAATTGAAAAATTCAAAAAAAAATTTTTCTCCTCAAATTTTGAGATGCCATCGCAATTCCGTTTCTAATTACAGATGACGAGAGATGGCATTGCGACGGGTAGTCAACTGTTTGTCGCTGTCGTCTCTAACCATTAGAAATTAATGACGGCTAAAATACCGTTTCTAAATACCGTCGCTAAATCCTTATTTTCTTGTAGTGATGTATATAAACTTATCAACTTACATACTAATGATGTGTTATATATATATATATATATATATATATATATATATATATATATATATATATAATCTAATATAAAGGACATTCGAGAAATCCCTGGCCCGTTAAAGTATCTAGTGTAAGCAAAGAAATTACCATCCCATGTTTGGAACATTCTTCCTTATGCCTCAGTTCATATCATTAAATAAGGTCTCTAGCTTTAAGGTTCTGCTCCAATTTGTCCTCCAAATTGAACATGACAAGTCTCAAATTTTCACCCATACTATTTTGGTTCACAAAAGGTAAGGGAAGGAGAACACAAACAAATACTTCATTTAGGAGAGTATTTCCTTTTACCGTCTTTTTGTTTGATATAGAATTAACATAGAGAAGGAGAATGAGGATTATTAAATGTAATTTATTTTTCCTTTATATCCTTCAATATCTCTTTTAAAGGGAAAAGAATAAATAATATTTACTTTTCATTCTCTTATTCCTCTTCTTCTTCTGTGTCGAATTAACTAGATCTTTCAGCTTCACGTATATTGAGGTTGAAAGTCATTGCCAAAATTCGGTGAAACAAATTCACGATTCATGTACGCATTTGCACCGGAAACAACGGTCGATGGGAAATCATTATACCATAACATGCATGAGCTGCTAACCTAGGAGCACCAATGTGAGAAATTGGTCCAAATTTTTCTTTCTTCTTCTTCTTCTACATTTGAGTCTTTTCCAAACCTTTTCCCTATGACCACAAATGGCTCCTTCAAGAAACCATTGAAGTTCATCAACTCGATTTTAGCCATTCATATTCATTTATTTATTGATAAATTTAGATTTTTGTTGGATCTTGATCTAATTACCACATCTATATCGAGTGTTATTTTGTCTAGGGTATGCATTTAGTGTTGGGTTTGAAAATTCGTTTTTTAAAAAAATTGAAAAAATCAAACTATACCGAATAATGTATAAAATTGAATAGACCAAATTGAATTTCATTTGAAATCAAATTATTAAAATTTTACCTTTTTAGTTGTAGTTCGTTTAACGCATTTTAAATTTAATCTCATCCAAAATAAAAATATATTTCATATATTGTTGAGTTATCTAAACAAATTTAAATATAACCCAACTCATTTAAATATATATTATTAAAATCATTTTAAAATTATAAAAAAAAGAAAACAAATATTGATATCATATTGTTGGAAAGCAAAATGACTGGTGAGGAACTGGAATAGCAGGTCTAACTGATATCGGATTTTAGGTGTACGCAAAACCATTCCTTTTAAGTTTTAACCCACAATTTAAGAGGTTTTAATTAAAATGTTAAACATGGCCTTGGCCTTCTCTGTTTACTGCTGCAGATTCTTTGATGCGTTCAGCAGCCTTTGCAACCCGAAATTGCACCATAGTTATTAGAGAACTGAAAGGTTTTGCTTCAAGGATTGAAAGCTCTTAGCATAATTTATCTTTAACCACAGAATTACCTCAGTGTTCCAGTTGGTTCTCGCTGTCAAAATTAACAGTGTCACCGTTTGCAGGAAAACTCCAGCTACCATTCCTATCCAAATTCCCTGAAATCATCAAAACACATAGCCCACTGTTATTTATAGTGGAATTTGTATTTTGTTTGCATCTCTAAGGATTATATACACAAAAAATATACTTACAGTTACTCCTAAGAGGTTTTGAACCCAAGAACACAACCAACTGGCCAGGAGACCGATAAGGTAATAAGTAGCAAGGTTAACGTAGGCACCTATGGCTTGCCTTCCACTCCCAATGGCCACTCCTGGAAGTAAAGGAAGCATCAGCTCCAAATAAATTCTCAGCTTGATCTGTTTGCTTAACTGGTAGAGAAAACTGGCCAAAAAGCTTGTTAATTAGCAGATAATATGGGTTGGATGCCATTCAAGAAAACAGATATTGCAAGCAATGGTGTCAAATTGGAGACAGCATCAATAACTTCCGAGTCACTTGTGAAGATTACTCAATCCAAACCTGAAGATCAGCACCGTTGAACTGAAAAATATGCTTATTAGAGTGCTCGTTGTGCTCGCTACCATGACAGCAAACTTTGCAACCTTTGGATGACCTGCCCCAAGCTCATTGCTGATCCGAACGCTGCAGTAAATAAACAAAGAGACTTGAGATGAAGATGAAAAGGCGTACATGTGTGTGGAATCCCTTTGAAGGAAAATTTGAAGTTTTTTTCGTACTTGTGTGTACCTTGCTGATGCTGCTAATCCCAGTATGAATTCGATATCCCAGGTCCAATAATTCATACTGTTGTTTCACTTAAAAATATGAGTTCTTCTAATGTTTACAAAATGGATTTAGAGGTGTTGATGGGCATCTTTACCAAATAGAGATAGAGTCCAGGGAGATGGTTCCATTTGGGAGGAGTCCTGATATGAGAACAAGACCTTGGGAGTACCATATCTCCAAGCTACGTCAAAAGATTGTCAACAATTAATATTAAAAAGAAGCAAAAAGAGCTTGTACGGACTAATATTCAGGGCAACACAAGTCACTTGTGCGATCCATGCTTCTACTAAATGTAAAACAACTATTAATTATATATGTATATATATATATATTAGTTGATTATCCTATATTTAATGTACACAATTAGTCATCATACAAGTAACATATGATGTCCGGTTCTAACCATAAGAATGTGTCAGTGTATAAAAGAAAGATAAGAGTATTACAGACCACAACATGACAGCAGAAGCAAGAGTTAACTTGAAATAAGGCCAAATGCCTGTGAAAGCTCTTGTCGAGAAGCCTGCCCAAGTTTCCCTGCAAGATGGACTGAGGAGTATATGAAGTGCTTGTTAGGATGTGACTTGATCTCACAGCGGTTTTGGCAAAGTATTTCACCATCTCTTGTGTCTATATAATCAGGCTTTGTAAAATATAATAACATTAACAATCTCTTTTCCCACATATAAATAAAATCGGACTATTTGAGTGGTGCTCGGAGATTAGGCAAATTTGGCCGAACTCCGTTATCAATTCCAGGTGTATTCTTTCTTTAATTTCGCATTTATTTATTTTTATTATTATAATTTCTTTTCAGTTGTAATATAGTATTCAATATTATTTGTTGGGTTTGTTTGTAGTGTTTTCTACAATTCATTTGAGTGTATTTTACTTTTCGTGTGTATGTACTATTTATGTATACATAGGTGTAGGCTGTGATAATACACCATGCACGTAAGTTCTAATAAGAGATTGAAATTTAACAGAGAGAGTATCTCCTCCAAATTTTTCTTAAGAACTACTGAATCGGTCAATTTCACTTATTCTTTTAGAGAAAAAATTTAACCGATTTTCCCAATAAGTGGTATCAGAGCCGAAGGTGTTAGGATGTGACGTGATCCCACATCGGTTTTGGCAACGCATTTCACCATCTCTTGTGCCTATATAATTAGGCTTTGTTTGGCTTTGTAAAATACAATAACACCAACAATCTCTTCTCCCACATATAAATAAAAGCGGGTTGTTTGAGTGGTGCTCGGAGATTAGGCAAATTTGGCTGAACTCCGTTATCAATTCCAGGTGTGTTCTTTCTTTAATTTCGCATTTATTTATTGTTATTATTGTAGTTTCTTTTCAATTGTAATATAGTATTTAATATTATTTGTCGAGTTTATTTGTATTATTTTGTACAGTTTATTTGAGTGTATTTTACTATTTACATGTTTGTACTATTTATGTATACACGGGTGTAGGTTGTAATAATACACTGTGCACATAAGTTCTAATAGGAGACTAAAATTTTAGAGAGACAGTGTTTCCTCCAGTTTTTCTTAGGAACTACTGAATCGGTTTATTTCACTAATTGTTTTAGAGGAAAAATTTACCCGATTTTCCCAATAAGTGGTATCAGAGACGAAGGTTCGTCATTGGTTTGTTTATAATCTTTTTATATTGAATACTATTATTTTGAATCTGTAATGGCGTCGAATGATCAAGAAATAATGAAGACTACTTCAAACATAACACCAGGGACATCTACTTCCTCGTCATCATAGTCGAGGATTTCGATGTCAAGTTTGAAATTGGCGGTGGAGATACTTGATGGTATTGGCATTTCAGTATGTGACAAGGAAAGGTCTTGGACTCTTTTTTCTAGTAGGGTCTTGACATAGCCATTGAAGAAAAGAAACCAGAAGACATGGAAGATAAGGATTGGAGTATCATAAATCGGCTAGCGTGCGAAACAATTCGATCGTGCCTATTCAGAGAGCAGAAGTGTGCTTTCCAGAATGAGACTTCTGCATATAAATTGTGGATGGTATTGGAGGACAAATTTCTGAAAAAGAGTGGTCAGAATAAGCTTCTTATGAAGAAAAGATTGTTCCGATTTGATTATCGACTAGGTATTTTTATGAATGAATACATCACTATATTTATTCAATTAGTAGCAGACCTGTTAAATTTAGATGTAAAATTTGAAGATGAAGATTTGGCTTTGATGTTGTTATCATTTCTTCTTGGTAAATTTGAACATTTGGAGACTACGTTACTTCACGGGAAGGAGAATGTATCTTTAGATGCTGTATGTTCTACTTTGTATAGTCATGAATTGAAAAAGCAGGATTAAAAAAAAAAAAAAAAGCAACTACAGTAGATGAAGCATTGGTGGCAAGAGGTCGTCAGCAAAGCCAATTGAAGGGAAGAAGAGGAAGATCCAAATCAAAAAGTCAAGTTGCCAAAGATGAGTGTGCTTTCTGTCATGAAAAAGGGTACTGGAAGAAGGACTGTCTAAAGTTGAAGAAGAAAGGGAAGGCTCCGCAAAATGTAAATGTTGCCGAATGCAAAAGCGATGTGGAATCAGATATCTCTTTAGTGATTTCACCATCAATATCACAACAAAATGAATGGATTCTAGATTCAGATTGCACCTATCATATGTTTCCCATTCGGGAGTGGTTCTTTAACCTCGAGGAACTTAATAGCGGGGTTGTTTACATGTCATGTAAAATAGTCGGGATAGGTTTAATCAAGCTGCGGAATTATGACGGATCCATCAGAATTTTGAAAGAGGTGCGGTACGTGCCGAAGCTAAAGAAGAATCTCATCTCTTTGGAAGCCTTAGAATCACAAGGTTTAATTGTGACACAACGAGATGGAATTTTTAAAGCTACTTTAGGAGCACTTGTGATGCTGAAGGGCGTGAGGAAGAACAATCTGCATTACTACTAAGGTAGTATAGTGACTGGGACAGTGGTAGCTGCAACTTATAGTAGCAAGAAGGATGCAGAGGTAACAAAGTGTGGCATATGTGTTTGGGACATGTTGGTGAAAAATTCTTGCAAATTCTTGCCAAGCAAGGATTATTGAAAGGTACGAAGGCTTGTAAATTAGAATTTTGTGAGCATTGTGTGTTGGAAAAACAACGAAGCGTGAAGTTTGGCACTGCTATCCACAATACCAAGGGTATTTTGAATTATGTGCACTTAGATGTGTGGGGACCTGCCAAGACCCCATCTCTTGGAGGTAGGCATTATTTTGTCACTTTTGTTGATGATTTTTTCAGAAGAGTGTGGGTGTTTACTATAAAGAAAAATGATTATGTGCTTGGTATTTTCCTTAAGTGGAAGGCTCAAGTTGAAAACTAGACAGGAAGGAAGATTAAAGTTCTCCGAACAGACAACGATGGGAAATACAAGAGTGATCCTTTCCTGGAGGTATGCCAAGAGTGTGGCATAGTTCTACACTTCACATTTAGAAAAGCACCACAACAGAATGGGATATCAGAGTGCATGAACAAGACACTTGTAGAGAAAGTTTGTTGTATGCTGTCTAATACTGAATTAAGCAGAAAATTTTGGGCCGAGGCTGTGACATACGTTCAACATCTCAACAATCACTTACCGACATCTGTATTGGAAGGTAAGACTCCTTTAGAGGTATGGTCCAAAAAACCTGCAACAGATTATGGTTCTTTGCATATTTTTGGATCTACTACATATTATCATGTGAATGAATCAAAGTTGGATCCGCGAGTAAAGAAGGCTATCTTTATGGGCTTCAATAATGGAGTTAAGGGATACCGTTTATGGTGTCTAGAGGCAAATAAGACAATTATTAACAGAGATGTTAACTTTGATGAATCTGTCATGTTGAAAAATATAAATCCAGAATAGACTGATGGTACTCCGCAGCAGCTAGAGTGTACGCCAAAGCAGGTGGAGTTTAAACAGATAGTGGTGACCCCAGCAAAAGGTATTGCTAGTGACTCTCCTATGATAGAAGAAGAGTCAGATGAGGAAGAGGTTCCGACCCAAGAACCCCCACAGCAATCAGAGTCAATTGCCGCTAGAAGAACAAGATAAGAAATCCATAAACTTGCTCATTTTACTGACATGGTGGTTTATGCACTTCTAGTTGTTGATAATGTTCTATCCACCTTTCCACCGTTCGAAGCCCAGAAAATGGTGAATGGAAAGGTAACATAGAAGAAGAAATACAATCTCTATAGAAAAACAAGACTTGGAAGTTGACACAACTACCAAAGGGCAAGAAGACAATTGGATGCAAATAGGTATTTGCAAAGAAATAAGGATTTTTTGACAAGGATGATGTTCATTACAAGGCAAGATTGGTGGCTAAAGGCTACGCTCAGAAGGAAGGAATTGATTCTAATAAGGTATTTTCTCCAGTTATTAAACATTACTCTATTAGAATTTTGTTGGCCTTGGTAGCACAGTTGACTTTGGAGCAAGCTCAACTTAATGTGAAGAACGTGTTCCTATACGGTGACTTGAAGAAGGAAATCTATATGACTTAGCCAGAAGGGTTCAAAATTGCTAGTAAAGAAAATTGGCTTTGCAAGCTGAATAAATCGTTGTATAGATTAAAACAGTCACTGAGGTAGTGGTACAAATGTTTTGACAAGTTTATGAAGGGTCAAAGGTACACAAGAAGCAAATATGATCATTGTGTGTATTTAGGCAGACTTCAAGATGGGTCCTACATCTACTTACTCTTGTACATTGATGATATACTGATAGCAGCAAAGAGCCAAGCTAAGATTGACAGATTGAAGGCTCATTGAGTAAAGAGTTCGAGATGAAGAATTTAGGAGAAGCCAAGAAGATTCTTGGCAGGGAGATAAATAGGGATAGATAAAGAGGCAATTTTTAGTTAACACAGAAGCAGTATTTGAAAAAGGTACTACAACGTTTTGGTATGAATGAAGATTCAAAACCTGCAAATA
The DNA here is from genome assembly GCA_026120185.1 of Voacanga thouarsii. NCBI lineage: Eukaryota > Viridiplantae > Streptophyta > Magnoliopsida > Gentianales > Apocynaceae > Voacanga > Voacanga thouarsii. The sequence continues at coordinate 4,718,547 of JANUWF010002392.1, read as the reverse complement.
CCCTGCTTGCTCCTCATTTGAAACTCAATAGCCAGTTATCTCCAAAGACGAATGAAGAACGAGAGTACATGGCAAAAGTCCCGTATGCAAATGCAGTTGGAAGCTTGATGTATGCAATGGTGTGTACGAGACTCGATATTTCACAAGTTGCTAGTGTTGTGAACAGGTACATGCATGATCTGGGTAGAGTCATTGGCAAGTTATAAAATGGATTCTATGGTATATTCAAGATACTGTAAATGTTGGTTTAGAATTTGAGCGGGATGAATCACTTGGTCAACGTATAGTTGGATATTATGATTCTGACTATTCAGGTGACTTGGATAAGCGACGGTCTACAACTGCCTATTTGTTCACTTTCGTCAAGCCGCCAGTTAGTTGGAAGTCTACTTTGCAATCAACGGTGGCTTTATCTACAACATAGGCATAGTATAAAGCAATTATAGAAGCTGTAAAGGAAGCAATTTGTTCTGACAGTCAGAGTGCTATACATTTAGCAAAGAATAAATTCTTTCATACAAGAACGAAGCACATTGATGTTCACTATCACTTTGTGCGGGAAATTCTTGAGGAAGAGGAGATACTTCTCCAAAAGATTTGGACTATGGATCTACAAATATGCTGATCAATGTGGTTACAAGAGTCAAGTTTGAACATTGTTTAGACTTGGTCAATATCCTGTACATTTGAGTTGGTGCCTGACGGCACAAATTTGGAAGAACTGCAAGGACTTTTTTTATTTTTTGTTTGATTGAGAAGTTTGAGCAAAACTACCATGTTTAAATTTGGGATGCAAGTCAAGGTAGAGATTTGTTAGGATGTGACTTGATCCCACATCGATTTTGGCAAAACATTTCATCATCTCTTGTGCCTATATAATTAAGCTTTGTTTGGCTTTGTAAAATACAATAATATCAATAATCTCTTCTCCCACATATAAATAAAAGCGGGTTGTTTGAGTGGTGCTTGGAGATTAGACAAATTTGGTTGAACTTCGTTATCAATTCCAGGTCTGTTCTTTCTTTAATTAATTAATTATTTATTATTATTATTATTATTATTGTAGTGTTAGCCTTAAGAGCATTCTCCTGTGTTTTGACTTATGATAAACATTGATGAGGACTAACTTGTGTGATTTACATGTGATAGGACATGTTTGACCTCAATTCTTCCAAGGCGTGCAAATAAGATTGCTAAGCAATTCTTTAGCAATAGAATCCAAGAATGGGTGATTAAGTAGAAGAACAAGCTTAAGAGATTGCATATCAAGAAATCATTGTGGAAGAACCTTAGTCTAGGAATCTTTGTTAAGGTATTATCTGTATAAATTCCTATGTCTTCCTTACCTTATGATTTAGTTTAATTCTACCTTGAAGCACACAAACAAAAATGTTTCAAAGTTGTAGGTCTTCAGAATTTTGGATTGAGTAGTTTGGATGACTATGTATCCAAAAGCTTCGTCCAAAATCCTGTGAACAGTGTCAAATCGATTTTGTCTAAAAAAGTGCCATTTTGGACTCATCTTTTGGACGCACCCTTATCTGATCCTTGAATCCAAAACTTTGGAAAATCTGACAGCGTAAAACTAGCTGTTTCTAGTCGTTGGAGCTCTATTTTTTACTTCTATAAAAGCTATTTAAACTCGATTTTCTGTAAGATTTTTGTGCTATCTTTCTAAGAAACATCCTTACATTTTAGAATACAAAAATCTTCCTTTTTATTGTGCTTCAAAGTGAAAGCAAATTGCTTCAAAGGTAAAAATGTGTTGGTGCTCATCTGTTCATATCTGCTCAAACTTGTGAGCTATTTCTGTAAGTTTTCCTTCATTCTATCTTGTATCAAGGTTGTGGTGTAAAACCCGATTGGGGTGAGCCTTAAAGTCTTATATATTAAGATTGTAGTGTAAAATCCAATTAGCGTGAGTCTTAATTGTGCATTTAAAGAGGTTAGCTATAAAATCAAGAGTAGTGATTCTCTTATGTAAGATTGGTGTTGTCTACCACTATTGATTTGGAAAAAAATTTTTGTGGTTGTGTTGAAATCCTTAAGTATGTGCTTAAGGTAGTGGATGTAGATCATTTGAGGATCGAACCACTATACATCATTGAGCCTTTTCTTCTACATTTTACTTGTTCTTTATACTTACATTTTTACTGTTCATCCGATTTAAGAGCTTTATACTCTTCCTTGTATTCATTGATTTGATCAAAAACTTTTATGAAATTGGGTAAAACTATTATTGTTGCTTCATATACCCATCTTAACTATAGATCTTTTTTCCATGATTTAGAAGAGTTTTGAAAGTTCTTATGCAGCACACATGTTTGTATTTTTGAACTCTTATCTTGTTCGGGCTTTATCAAAAAAGACATTAAAGATTTTTTAAATTGTATTTGTTTGCTATAAACTTTATTCACCCCCCTAATGTTTATTAATTGGTATTAAAGCATTGGTCTACACTATTATTGGTTTAACAACTTTGCAGGAAAAGATCCGAATGGCAAACACCTCGTCCTTACCATACATTGAAGGATTCTCAACAAATGGACCACCTTTGTTCAATGGAAGTAATTATACATTCTGGAAAAATAGAATGAAGATTTATGTATGCTCAATTTATTTTGAGCTATGGAAGTTGATTGAAAGAGGACCATATGTTCCATAAAAAATTGTTAAAGGTAGAACTGTGCCTAAATAGAGCAATGTGTATAATGCTGATGACAATGCCAAAATGACACTGAATTTTCAAGTTATGAACATTCTATATTGTGCTCTTGATGCTACTGAATATAATAGAGTGAGTGGCTGTGATTCAGCTCAAGAAATGTGGAGATTACTTGAGGTCATTCATGAAGGGACAAATCAAGTAAAAGAATCGAAGCTAGGACTCCTTGTCTGAGATTATGAATTGTTCTCTATGAAGCCTTGTGAGAGCATAACAAATATGTTTACTCAGTTCACAAATATTATGAATGGTCAAAAAGTATATGGGAAAACTTATTATCTTGAAGAACAAAATAGAAAACTGCTTGATGCATTGCCAAAGAGTTGGCAGCCAAAAACCTTGGCTATAGAGGAATCAAAAAATCTGAATAGATTACCCACTAAAGAGCTAATTGGCTCCTTATTAACTCATGAAATGAAATTGAAAAAGTTTCAAGCGCATGATGAAGATGATGGAGGCAAAAGAGGAACTGCCATGAAAGTAGTTAATGAAGAGCCTAACAGTGATCAAATTGATTATGATCGTGGTACTGATATGGACAATAAAGAAATGGCCATGGTTACTAGAAAATTCAAGAAGATGTTTAGAAAAGGCAACTTCAGCAAAGGCAAAAAATTCATCAAAAAGAAATGACAAACTTTGTCCTTCAAACCTTAATGTTATGAATACAAGAGTACGGAGCATTTTATTTCTGATTGCCTAATAACAAAAGAAAGAGAAGCTAAGTACAACAAGAAGATAAGAAAATGATTGACCGGAGCTCGGGATCAAGCTGAATCTGAGACAAAAGAAAGATGTGATTCTAAAAATGAAAAAGTAAACTTTTTGCTTCATGGCCATGGAAGATAAGGTAAATCCCACTTCTTCTAATTCCATATCTGAATTACATGATTCTAATTATAAAAAGTTTGATGATCCTAATGAGCTACTTTTTAACATGCTTCATGAACTCAAAAAGCTATCTAGAGGAAACAAGGAAATGAAAATGAAAATTAATTCCTTGTAGATGATGCGTATAAATTTGGGTATAAAAATCATATAAAAACAAGCACATTTCCAATTAAGTTTAAATTAAAATGTTAACCCCAAATTACACATATGAGCAAGTGTACTAATCATTAACAACGCATAGGGTTCAAACGAGTGTCGATCCTCAAGGAACAAGTATGCATTAATCACTTTTCTTTCATTGTTTAACTGACTCAATAAAGTGAAAAAGAAAAGAAAATAAAATAAAAGAAAAGAAAATAAAAGAAAATAAAAAGAATATATACATGTCAAGAATGAATAATTATATAACTCAAACCATTATTCTGACAAACATGATCTTAAAGTACCTAATCATTATCATAACTAACCATTCTCTTGGCATCATGAAGGGTTAAAATAGATTCACTTCTTTGGTCAATCCATGAAATCACTATCTTCTAGATAAATTAGCATTACTTAGTCTCGTCTCAACTAATTCACCCAAAAGACGCATTGAACACAATCTTTGATTAAATTTCTTTGGTCTCGGCAAACTTAAAACATGAAGCTAACTAATGAATCCTTGGTCTCGGTAGATATCAATTAACTTTTAATTACCCAATTCTTATCAATTAACCCCCTTGGTCCAGCTAAGTTAATAGACAGAAAATATGAAATTAATGAATTGAAACCACCATCAACCCATTTGGTCTAGCAAGTTAATGGAAAGAAACAACCAATTAATCCCATAATTAGTACAAGTAATTAAATACCAAGAAAAATAATCAATTAATCAAAAGATCAAAATAACTCTAAAAATCATGAATACCTAAAATAATGTCAAATTACAATAAAACAATTAATACATCATTGTTCAAGAAAAACAAAACAAAGTAAAGGAAAGCACTCATAGACAAGCCTCATTCTTCTTCCTTTGTAGACTCTCTTGTACAATCCTCCTTAAATTGAAGAATTCCTCATTTGATTTGAGTGATTTTCTATTATGATCCATGAATTCTCCATTTTTATTTGTATTTTTCATCTATTTATAGGCTTTAGAAGTGCCTAATTTCGTTCTTTTAGGGTTCTTAGCCGATTAGAAGTAGGAAAATACTAAAACTCTGTAAATTATCAAAAATTGTGCACAAAAATTGAGGCACTACCTCGGCATTAGGGTGTAGCCAGCGCTGCCTATCCTGCCTAGGGCCAGCGCTGGTTGTGATTTGTTCCTCCAGTCGTTCGCTTATATTTCTTGATTTTCACATAATCTTTTCTAGAGTGCAGCTGGTGCCGTCTCTAGCCTTCTAACCGATGCCGGTTTGGTTCTGTTCCACTCCTTTTCACTAATTTTTTATAACCTCAAAATGTGTGCCAGCAGCACATGGCCAGCGCTGGTTCCCCTATCCTGGCCAACACCGCATCTGTTCTGTTTTGTGACGTTTTTGTTTTATTTTACCCTTAAAATATGAAATATTACACAAAATACCTTTCCAAGGGTAAAATCTCAAATATGAAGGACTATGATTAGTTATTGAACAAAATGTATCACAAAATAGCCTCAAATAACTAGAAAATATATGACTAATTTAGGCCCTATCATTAGATGACAAGCTAAGCTATTGAATGAGCCTTACTTGATTCCATTATGTGCTCAAATGTTGAAAATAATGTTATCCTAACTTCTTTGCATTGTATGACACTTGAGAACAAATGCTTATATGACAAAGTTCATTCTCTTGAAATTATGGTCAGCAATTTTGATGATATAAAAAATAGAGTTGATGATCCCACTACTTGTATTGAAAAGTTTACAAATGAAAAAAACAATTTGAAAAAATTGCTTGGTGCATAACACATGGCTGGAAACCGAAATGGTATAGGCTATAGGCATGCGATCAAAGTTGAAAATTACAAATCCTACTTTCTAAAAGCAACTTCATCATATATGACACATATTTGTTGCACATATTGTGAAAAATCTGGACACAAAGCATCTAAGTATTATGTTAAGAAGAAAGTGAAATTTGGTGCAAAAATAGTTTGGAAAATTAGAGAAACTATTATTAACCCCCGTGGACCTCAGAAAATGTGGGTACCAAAAAGCATTACGCCATCTTATGAGTAGGTATATCAGCTACAAAAATTAAGCTCCACAAAATGATTCTTGGATAGTGGATGCTCAAGACACATGATGAGAAATGCTGCACTAATGGATAACGTTCAAGCTGTAAATGATGAATGTGTCATATTTGGAGGCAAGAAAAAGGAAAAATATTCCGTATAGGTCATGTTGGTAAGGGATCCTCCATCATTATCAAAAAAGTATTATTGATTAATGAATTGAAGTGCAAATTGCTTAATATTAGTCTTTTATGTGAAAAATGTTGCAAGGTTAATTTTGAAAATGATTCATGCACCATCATTGATAATTCTAGTAATGAAATCATTTTTGCTGTCAATCGCATTAGTAATGTCTATGTATTACATCTTGATGATCCTACTGCTTATGAAGAAAAATGCTTTTTCATATATGATATTGATGGCTACCTTTGGCATAGAAGGTTAAGCCATGTCTCTATTGATTTGTTAAATAGTTGTCCTTTAAAAAGGCTTGAGAAAGGATTGCCCAAAATGATATTTGACAAAAACCAATTATTTGATGCTTGCCATTTTGGAAAACAAACCGAGACATATTTCAAATCCAAGAAAATGATTTTAACCTTAAAGCTTTTTGAATTAATACATATGGATTTGTCTGGACCAATAAGGACTACTAGCCTAAGTGGTAAGAAGTATACTTATGTATTAGTAGATGATATTTTTGATTTATTTGGACCTTATCTCTTGCACAAAAAAGATGATAATGATATAGGTAGCTCAAAGAAAAATGGCATTGAATATCATGAAGCTCCATTACTTGACAACCATGCCAAAGAAGAAGAACTAGAAGAACGACAAGTTGAACAAAATGAGCAAGGAAGTGTCGAGCACATTGATCTGAATCTGCCAAAAGATTGAGAGTCCAAAACTGTCCATCGAAAAGAACATATCATTGGTGATCCTAGGTGCGAAGTTAAAATCAGATGGTATTTTGTTGATAATTTTGCTTTACTTTCAGTATTGAACCTAATTGAATTGATGCAGCCTTACATGATGAATTTTTTGATTATGGCCATGCAAGAAAAGCTGAACTAATTTTTTTTAAAAAAATCGAGTTTGGGAGCTTGTCGCTAGACCACTTGACCATCTCATAATTGATACCAAGTGGGTTTTGATAGGGCATAAATTAGTCATATATTTCCTAATTATTTGAGGCTATTTTGTGATACATTTTGTATAATAACTAGTTATATTTCTTCATATTTGAGATTTTACCATTGAAAAGGTATTTTATGTATTATTTCAGATTTTAGGGGTAAAATAAGGCAAAATCGTCACTAAATAGACTAGAGGTGGCGCCGGCCAGGACAGGAGAGGCGGCGCCGGCTGCAACCTGGAAGAACTTGGCATGAAAATTGAGAAAAATCGACGAATAGACAAAGAGATAGAATGCAACTGGCGCCGGCCCTAGGCAAGACAAGCAGCGTTGGCTGTGCACTGGTACAGAGGCGGTGTCTCGATTTTTGTGCGTATTTTTGACAATTTTTAGAGTTTTGGTATTTTCCTACTTCTATTCGGCCAGAAACCCTAGATGGACGAATTTATGCACTTCTAAAGCCTATAAATAGAGGAAAAACACAAGTCAAATGTATGAATTCGAGGAGCAAAACACAAAATTACTCAAAATCAAGGAGGAATTCATTAAATCAATGAGGATTGTACAAGAGAGTTTACGAAGGAAGAAGAAGGAGGCTTGTTTATGAGTAATTTCTTTTAACTTTGTTTTCTTTTCTTAAACAATGATGCATTAATTATTTTATTGTAATTTGACATTGTTTTCGGTATTCATAATTTTTAGAGTTACTTTGATCTTTTGATTAGTTGATTGTTATTCTTGGTTTTAATTACTTATACTGATTACGAGATTAATTTGTTGTTTCTTTCCATTAACTTTCTTGGAAAAAGTGATTGATGGTGGTTTCAATTCATTAATTTCATATTTGTTGTCTATTAACTTGCTGAAAAAAGGGGTTAATTGTTAAGAATTGGGTAATTAAAGGTTAATTGATGTCTGCTAGGATATGGATTCATCGGTTAATTTCATGTTTTAAGTTTGCTAGGATATGGGAATTTAATCAAGGATTGTGTTTAATGCATCTTTTGGGTGAATTAATTGAGACATGATATGTGATGCTAATTTGTCTAGAAGATAGTGATTTCGTGGATTGGAAAAGAAGTGAATCTATCTTAATCCTTCATGATGCCAAGAGAATGATTAGTTATGATAATGATTGAGTACCTTAAGGTCATGTTTGTCAAAATAATGGTTTGAGTTACATAATTTCCATCCTTGACATGTATATATTCTTTTATTTTATTTTATTTTCCTTTTTATTCTTTTTCAATTTATTGAGTTGGTTCAATAATGAAAGAAAAGTGATTAATGCATGCTTGTTCCTTGAGGATCGATACTCGTTTTAATTCCTCTGCTATGCTTAATGATGAGTACGCTTGCTCATATGTGTAATTTGGGGTTAACGTTTTAATTTAAACCTGATTGGGAATGTACTTATTTTTATATAATTTTTATACCCAAATTCGTACACATCAAGTTTTCAAAAATAAACTTGATGAGCATGTCACTGATATTAGAAGTAAAGCCAGATTAGTTGCCTAAGGATTCAATCAAGAAGAGGACATTGATTATAATGAAACTTTTGCTCCTGATTGTTCAATTGGAATCCTTTAGAATGCTACTTGTCCTTGCATCATTCAAAAACTTTATGCTTTACCAAATGGATGTTAAGATTTTTTTTAAATGATTTTATTAAAGAGGAAGTATATATTGAACAACCTTCTAATTTTATTCATAAATATTTTTCAAACTATGTCTTTAAATTTTCAAAACTCTTTATGGTTTAAAACAAGCTCTTCATGTTTAATATGTAAGACTTAGTGGATTTTGACTTTCAAAAGGATTTTCAAGAGCATTAATTGATACTACTCTATTCTTTAAGACCTTTTTACTATTTAAATCTATATTGATGATACTATCCTTGGAGTTACTAATGATTCTCTATGCAAGAAATTTTTCAAGACAATGCAACGAGAGGTTAAGATGAGTATGATGGGAGAACTTAATTTTTTCCTCGGATTACAAACCAAGCAAATCATCGACGATATCTTTCTAAATCAAGCCAAGTATGCCAAGGAACTGCTCAAAAGATATATTCACCAACCACTGGCTGAAGAAAGATTCAATCATCTGAGAAGAGGTTTGGGAGTTACCAAAATTATGAAACTGACAATTTGCCAAAGATTTGTTTGTTTATTTTTGTAGAACTACTGAAAATATAACTTTTGGACAGAGTTTTTGGATGCAATATCTAGAAAATATGAATCCAAAATCCCCTCAACAGAACTTATTTTATTCCACCTTTTGGACAAGTTCAATTTTTTTTAAGTTCTAAACATTCCCCTCTTTTTTGACCGCAACACACTCTCTCTTCTTATCAAAATATCATTACTTATTTTCAAAAATCACCTTTCTCAAATGTACTGAATTGTACTTATACTCTTCAATACATCATAAACCCCAACAAGAATTCAAATTTTTTTGAGTCTTTTTCTCCTTTCAAAAATTCAAAAAGCTGTCATTTTCTTAGCACCTTTTTCTTTCCTTTGGATTTTGCTCTCTCTCGACAGAAACCATAAAAATCAAATATTCAATCCTATTTGCCATGGCTAAATCTCTGAAAGCTAGCAAAGGAACCAAGCTAAAAGCGAAGGAAACCAAGAAGAAGGCAGTGATGAGGAAATCGATTTCCGTTACTCCAATATCTGCAAAGAAAAAGAACAAGGAAGTTGCAATTGATGAACAAACTCCTCAAAATGCATTATCAAAACAACTTCCAGAAGAGGAAAAGCCCAGACTTGCAGGTGCCTCGAATTCTCAACTTAAAAAGTGAGTATAACGATTGGGGATCCAGAAATAAAACCATCACTGTGGGTTATTGGGTTGCTTCTGAAGTATTTCTAAATTATGCAAACATTCTAAGTTTGGTTGAATTATTTTGTTGGGAGTCTCTTTTATCTATGAATAAGAAATTATACTCCCCACTGGTTTGAGAATTCTATGCGAATCTGAGAAAATGGATGACAAGAGGAAATAGTAAACGGGTTTATTGTGCAGTGGTATATGTCTAAAATTGGAGAAGTGAACCTCGGGTTTGACCATCGCTGTTAAATAGGATTTTTTTTTATATATCAGAGACAGTGAAGTACAATTTTTTGAAATGAACTACCTAAAAAATTTTGAAATTTTGTTTGAACTGAGTTGATTTGAGATGAAATTTATTGGTACCAAGAGCTTTAGAAATTCAAGTGATCGAAATGCCAAATGGTTAAATGGAATGGGGTGATTACTACATCTCAACCATGGTGATATTGAGCCTTGGCCACAAGACATCTGTATATTTTCTGCAAATAATGTTGATGCTGGCTCTATTAGAAGGAAACCAAATTATCTTTGGGTTTCTGGTTGTGCAATTGATGATTTGATCCCAGAACACATCAAACATAGCATTACTTTTTGGAAATCTTCTCACCCAGCTATTCAAATACTTCAATATTAATGTGAGTATGGTTGCCCCTAAGCACTATAAGGTAAACATCCATAGTAGAGATTCATTTAAGAAAATGGGATCCATTCGAGCGGATAATCAATAGATATTACTTAGAGAGGCTATGAAGAAGAGATAGAAAAATTGGTGAAGGCAAAAAAAAAAATAAATAAAATCTGCTACATCAGGACGAACAAAAAAAAAAAAAAAAAAGCTGAGACTGAAATTTAAGGGGAAATATCAAGTAAGGGAAGCAAAAAACTCAGAAAAGTAGAAAACACATAGTATTTTAGATGCTCTAAATCTTCTATCTACCAAGCTAAAACAGTTTGAGTGTAGAAGTCAAAAGTGAACTGAAAATTTTGGAAAATAAACTATAAATATGGAAGGAAAAAGATATAAAGCTGAAGGCCATTCGACTGAACAAATTCCTCCACTTTGTGCATGAGCTTGAACCTATCATTCCTTCAACATGGGAAGAAACTAATGTTCAGCCAGAGAAGGAGACTGATAAGAAAGAGAACGAGATAGAGACTGATATTGCTAATGTCTCATCTTTGCACACCAAAAAATCCACAACTACTACACCCACTGTTGTTAAGGATATTCCCAAGCAAGACAAACTAACTGCATTTGGCAGCCCATCTAGCCGAAAGTAGAAGCATGTCGTGGTAAAATAAAAGTCCAATAGAATTGTTGGAGAACATTCAAAGAAGGGTGCTAATGCTAAGCCTATGACTATTCTTATTTCATGAGATATAGCACATTACGACCGCTGAATGATGACCTCTTCTGCCAACTTTTATTCTTGATGACACAATCTTATTCTTGTAAAATTTTCTGCTCTCCGCACTATATTTTTCATGAACTCCTTTATTTTAGTCTTGGGCTAATATTACTGCTAGTTTACTACTTCTTCTTATTGACTAATATTGTTTACTGCTTATTGCTATCCCTGTTTTGGGCATTCTCTAGATATTACTGCTTATTGCTATTTTTTTGACTGATGACAAATGGGGAGAAAATATATTATTAGGGAATTGTGAATTGATGATTTGAGAAATATGTTGTTGGAAGATTGTGAATTGATGATTTGATGTAGGTATGGAGATTATGCTATGGACTAAGAGGAGATTGTGATGTGGGAGGAGATTGTGATGTGAAAATTGAAAATTTCTTTAGAAGCGTGTGATTATGTGAAATACATTTTGGGGATTTAAGTTGATCAAATATTGTGCTGTGCTGTGCAATTTTTTTTTTTTTTGTTTTGCTTTTAGGATATCTCTTTCACTAGTTTTTGCCCTTATAAATATGGATTATGAATTGTGAATATGTTATGGTTGTATGTTGGTTTTTGAAGGTTATGATTTGAAATTTATGGATTATGATTGTGACTACTTTTGAGGATTATAAATTCATATGGCTTAAGATGAATTATGTCTGTTTATAGCTGTGGTTTGAAAATGTGGACTGTGAAGAATTGGGTGATTTAATGGAGACTATGTTGAGTTGTTGTTGTTGTTGTTATAGACTAAGGATATTGAAATGTGTGTATGAGTTTATTGTGCATTCTAACTGATTAAGATTTGGTTGAACAAGTGTATGAGTTTATTCTGCATTCTAATTGAATATGGTTGTGATGTGCATTTTACAAAATGTTTGTTTGGATAATGAGGCTATTCAAGTGAATACTTATGAAATATGTCTTACCTCTTTTGGGTTGCTATGCAAAATTTTTATGTTGAATTTTCTTGAGAAAAATGAGTTCAAACAAATCTAGAAAAAAATATTGATCTATACTCTTGGGAATTTTTCTTACTCTGCACATGCAGAGGGGGAGTTTTGGACTCACATTTCTTCAATCCAAAAGACCAATCTAAAAATAAGTTTTTAAAAGATTAGCTTCTACCTATTTTACCCCATTTTGGATGTATGTTTTGGAAATCCAAAATCTTGAAATCCAGTCTGTCTGATTCTCAAACGCACTTCATGGCTCTATATCTTGTGATTCATATATGCACATACTAAGGGGAAGCATTACATCTTATGATTTATCTTCTATACCTCATCGTGTACATATCTATACATTTTTTGACTTTTATTTGCGACTATTCTCTTATAGAATAGTCCTTTGATGGAAGGAAGGAGGATATGGAATTAGGTTGGGCCATGACTTATTGAGCAATATTTATGAGTACATACTTCAATTTTCTATCTTAATCTCATAAGCACTTTTTGAATCCTATGATGAGAGTTTGTATTTCAATGAAAAATATTCTTATTTCTCTCGGTCTAACATGTCTGTACTGTATATATCATTATTTTTGTATCACAATCCCATCAAGTTTGTCATCACTAAAAAAGGGAGAGATTGTTAGCCTTAAGGGCATTCTCCTGTGTTTTGACTTATGACAAACATTGATGATGATTAACTTCTGTGATCTACACGTGATAGGACATGTTTGACCTCAATTCCTCCAAGGCGTGCAAATAAGTTTGCTAAGCAACTCTTGAGTAATAGAATCCAAGAATAGGTGATCAAGTAGAAGACCAAACTTAAGAGATTGTATACCAAGAAATCCTTGTAGAAGAACCTTAGACTAAGAATCATTGTTATGGTATTATCTATGTAAATTCCTATGTCTTCCTTACCTTATGATTCAATTTAATTCTACCTTAAAGCAGACAAACAAAAAAATTTCAAAGTTTTAAATCTTCAGAATTTTGGATTGAGTAGTTTGTATGACTCTGCATCCAAAAGCTTCTTTCAAAATCCTGTGAATAGTGTCAATCAATTATGCCTACAAAAGTACCACTTTGGACTCACCTTTTAGACACACCTTCATCCGATCCTTAAATCCAAAACTCTGAAAAATATGACAGCGTGAAACTAGCTTTTGGAGCTCTACTTTTTACTTCTATAAATGTCATTTAAACACGATTTTCTATAAGATTTTTGCTCTATCTTTCTAAAAAACATCCTTACACTTTAGAATACAAAAATCTTCCTTTTTATTGTGCTTCAAAGTGAAATCAAATTGCTTCAAAGGTAAAAAGGTGTTGGTGCTCATTTGTTCATATCTGCTCAAACTTGTGAGCTATTTCTATGTGTTTTCCTTCATTCTATCTTGTATCAAAGTTATAGTGTAAAACCCGGTTGGGGTGAGCCTTGAACTCTTATGTATCAAGGTTGTAGTGTAAAACCCAGTTAGGGTGAGCCTTAATTGTGTGTTTAAAGAAGTTGGGTGTAAAACCAAGAGTGGTGATCCTCTTGTGTAAGATTGGTGTTGCTTACCACCATTGATTTGAAAAAGGTTTTAGTGGTTGTGTTGAAATCCTTAAGTGTGTGTTTAAGATAGTAGATATAGCTCATTTGAGGATCGAACCACTATACATCATTGAGCCTTTTCTTTTGCATTTTACTTGTTCTTCATACCTGCGTTTTTACTGTTTATCCAACTTGAGTGCTTTATTCTCTTCCTTGCATTCATTGATTTGATTAAAAACTTTTATGCTGTTGGGTAAAACTGTTATTGTTGCTTCATCTACCCATCTTAACTATAGATCTTCTTTCCAACATTTAGAAGAGTTTTCAAAATTCCTATGCAGCACACAAGTCTGCATTTTTGAACTCTCACCTTGTTTGGCTTTTATAAAAAAGACTTTGAAGATTTTTTAAATCGCATTTGTTTACCATAAACTTTATTCACCCCCCTCTAAGGTTTATCATGTTGTTTCTTTTCAGTTGTAATATAGTATTCAATATTATTTGTCAGGTTTATTTGTAGTGTTTTGTACGGTTCATTTAGGTATATTTTACTATTCACGTGTATATACTATTTATGTATATACAGGTGTAGGCTGTGATAATACACCATGCACGGAAGTTCTAATAGGAAACTGAAATTTTAGAGGAAAAATACACTATGCACATAAGTTCTAATAGGCTGTGATAGTACTATTCGCATGTCTCCTCCAGTTTTTTCTTAGGAACTTCTGAATCGGTTCATTTCACTAATTGTTTTAGAGGAAACATTTACCTAGTTTTCCCAACAGTACTTGAACGAAGACCAGCAACCACCAAGAGAAGCTGAGTATCAGAACAGCTCCTAGAAGTCCACAGTTGTGGACATAAACTACCAGCTAAGTGAGAAGAAGGTGCATGAGGAACACGCCGACAACCATACAGGCATGAGGATTAATGATGTTCTGAGCCTGGAGAAACCTTTGCATAGGGTAACTTATTGCAAATGCGTATAGCTGAGGAATCATTCCTCGAGAGAAAACTTAAGCATGTTCAGCTATGGTTTTTGATTGCCCAATTGCTTTGAGGAATGATCCTGAGTACCAATATAGAAATGTGAGGAGAATTGTTGCTCCAGTGTGTAAGACGATTGCTCTTTGGCAAATGATTCCTATTGTTCCATATTGTTTTGCCCTAAAAGCTTGCCCATAAACCATTTGAATAGAACTCACCATACCCAACTATAATCAAAACAAAGGATGAAACAAAATCAAAACCCTGTCCGCAAAATAATAAAGGAAAATTAGCATAAAACACTGCAATGCCTACATACCATGATCCCATAAGCCAGGCCTTGAATCCCCACACCAACAATGGAAACTCTAGCCAGCTTTAGTGCACCCAAATGGCTCAAAAACATTAGGGTTGCAAAGGAAAGCATAGCATGTTGATGAAAACTGAAACCACAATTGAAGCTCCAGATAAAAGCTAGAGTAGCCTTGATTCCTATGCCACCAACTTAAAATACCACCAGGCAGATTTCGGCTTGTGATCCAAGAACTTCTCAACTGCACTGGACGATAAGCCCCTAATCCCAATAGTCGATTCGAGCTTAGCAACGGGCGGTAACGGCTGGTTGCCTATGGATCCCATACTTGTTAATTTGATCTTCTCTATAGATTCTGCCTCTGCTAGTAGTGTAGCTATATGATCCAATTGTTTTCTTCAGGCTTTTTATAGTAAAGGGTACTGACATCAAATCACCCTATTTCATTCAATCTAAAACAAGAAGCCATTTTCATAAGTATTCGTATATATAAAGATGGTTAAACAATATGAACATCTATCTAACATTGAAGTTTGAAAATCAGGAGGGAGAGAATGCAAAGCTTAAATGTCTTCAACGATAAACACACAATGCGCCTCTCCAAATCGTTATCTACCAAACAATATTGTACTTGTCATTTTGGCACATAGTTTGGTGCCCTACCATCAACATCTGAAAGAGATTAGGTTCATTTCGAGTAGCATTTTACTGCTAGTCTAGGAGAAATTTTTGCATGGACTGTAGATCCGTGTACTACATATATTGAAGAATTGTACCGTACAAATTTTACTATATAACATTTAATTCTCCAATACATGTAATTCATGAGGACCAAGTCCATGCTAGAATTTCCGGCTAGTGAAAAAGGAAAGTCTATATACTGCCAGTAAACTTTCCATTCTACGGTCACTAAAATGGAAAAATGTTATATCATGCAAATTGACTTTATTTATTATTTTAAAACGTCTAGAATAATTGATACTTTATTTAAAAAATTTTAAAAATTATATTATAAAAATATTTAATGTCACTATAATAAATTATTTTATACCTAAATTTAATATATATTTTTTGCTTAATATACCTAAATTTAATTTAAAATAATTACTAATTCACGTAATTTTATATATTATATTATATTATATTATCACTACAACAAACTTAGCATTTAGGGACACTAATAAGTTTGTTTTGGGATGCTAATTTGTGTCGTAAATTTGTTTACTGATGCTTTTATAAGTGTCCCCACATGCGTTGTTAGAAGTGGTATTGCCAAGGAATTTTACGACGCAAGACTTTGATTCGGTAAATTAAGTTACCGATGTGTTACCTATAAGCGTCTCTAAATTTATCGACGCTTTTCCTATAAGCATCTCTAAAGTTATCTACGCTTTTCTTATTGGTATCTCTAAATTTACCAATGTTTTTTCTATAAGCATCTCTAAATTTACTACGCTTAAATTTTCTAACGTCGTTAACATAATGACATTTTTTAAGAGTGTTCCAAAATTTATGATACAAAATTTTGATTCTTTCTACTTTTTTGGCTACGTTTTATGTTTATAGCTTCTTGAAATTAGCAATACTTTATTCTATAAATGTCTCAAAAATTAGCGACACATAAATACAATTTCGTTCCCTTTTTACCACGTAATCAATCATAGTGTCCCAAAAGTTAATGACATATTTTTTGAAGCGTCCTTGAAATAATTACGCTTACTTATGAATGCGTCCCTCTTTTTGTCACACTACATAAATAGTGTCCCAATTTTGGCTTCACATTTTTTTAAGCACCCCAAAGTTGACAATTATTATATTTTATTATTTAATTTTTTTCCAATTTAAAATCTCATATCAAATGTTTCTTTTTACATTATACAATAGAAAGTTGTAAAGCAATCATAGTTTTGAAACAAAATGAATAATATTTATTTAAATAAATCGTATAAATTAAAACAAAATTTAAATACTCATACTCAAAAGTATTTTAGCAAATGTCTAACTACAATATAAATTAGACTAAATATAAATGTTCAATTTCATTGGCAAACTAAAAAAAGTCTTCATTATTGCTGCAAGTTGATGGAAAGTCCAATAACCCTACACATTAAATAAAGAAAAAAATGGTAAACATTTAAAAGATTTAAATCATTTCACTAATATAATTGATAGTTACAAGCGATATAATGAAACATATATATGTAATTGAAATAATAATTTGGTACTTGAAGAGACCAAAAAATAGGAATCACTCTAGAGTATAAGCAGATTCACTAAAATTATGAGTAGCCTAAAAAATAAAATTCATGTCAGAAAATTTTCTTTTGTTTACTATTATTTAAATAAAAATAACTGCATATGTGACTTACCTCAGAAAATATTATTTTTAAATGAGACATGTCACTTCGAATAGTTTGTTTACGTTGTGAGCACTTCGAATATTTACCTCAGAAAATATTATTGTTAAGTGAGCTATTCTTCTTGTCCACTATGTTGTGAATTCATTCCCTCCTTTCAAAGAAATATTCTATTAGCACCAAAACTCTTCACTTCTTTTAGGCAATTACAGTTACAATTCACATTTAGTCCTGCAAAATTTTTGTTCTACTACAATGTATTCAAAATTTCTCCAAAATCTTTATCTCACAAAAAAGTATCAATTATAAGTAGAGAAAAAAAGATGTTTATGCTGGGGGTCAGACAATCAAGCAGCAGTGAAAAAGAGCCAGTGTCATGACTTTTTCTCAAATGCACAAGGTAAATGGTTACTGATCCAAGTAATATGATGAAACATAAATTGCATCTCTAGACCCATAAATTTCTCATATTTGTCTAGAGAAAGCTATTTCAACTTCAAGCAATCAAATGGTATGCTATACTATGACAATCATCCTACTAAAGTGAAGATATATTAGCATTCAGAATAAGTAGTACTAAGAGACATACTCTTATAGTGTTATCCTTTGATTTTGAGTAGAGCTTGTTGCATCCAACAAGTGAAAGCAATGATTAGCTGTGGCCTTTTAAAGTTACCACCAATTCTGTGCAACTGGACTCAAAATTAGACTTCCATGCCAATATGGATCCATCCCCGCCACCAAGAAATCAGAAAAATCTAAGTATTAAAAAAAAAATTATTCTCAGAGACTCATAAATTGGTGAAATCAAGTCTAATAAATTCAAGAACTTAGATCACATCAAGGAATTTAGAAATTAACGCTAAGAATTCAAAAAAATGGTAAACAAAAGAGAAATAAATATTTGGACTCCAACAGAAAGCTTATCGTCACCCCCAGCCAATGCACAAGGCCATTGGGCTATCAAGAACAAGCTTGAATTGAGTTTTTAAGTTCCATGCCTAAGACACGCAAGAAAGCACAATTACAAAAAGAACATAAACAATTGAAGTATGTCAGACTGCATTGACAACTATTTGATGTTATT
The DNA here is from genome assembly GCA_026120185.1 of Voacanga thouarsii. Lineage (NCBI taxonomy): Eukaryota > Viridiplantae > Streptophyta > Magnoliopsida > Gentianales > Apocynaceae > Voacanga > Voacanga thouarsii. Next base: position 4,700,116 of record JANUWF010002392.1, on the reverse strand, counting down.
ACATAAAAAAAGGTGAAAGTATAAACACTTAACCTCATAGCATTCTCCAGACCAACAAACACCTATGGAGCTTCACTAATCAAGCACTCAATTTTAATGCTCATGTTAACAGTATT